>CM075773.1:44064579-44497079 GCA_037974665.1 Ehretia macrophylla | reverse complement strand
TATATATATATATATATATATATATATATATATATATATATATATATATATAAACTCATATACATAGTCATAAACATATACATATACATACATATATACATACTACTATATATATATATATATCTACATTTGCAACTACATCTACATATATTTATATATCTATATATACATTTACAACTACATCTACATATATTTATACATCTATATATACATATACATATACAAAAATATACATATATATCTAATCTTAATGTGGGGTGTGGGGTGTGAGGTGTGGGGTGTGAGGTGTAGAGGGTGGAAGGAAGGAAGGGAAGGGAAGGGTAAGGGGGGCGTGAGGGTTGGGGTGGGGGGTGGGGGATTGGGTGTTGTATATAGGGGAAGGGGGTTTGGGTTTCATTTATATAAAATTGGCTGAGGGCACGATCTGTGCCCTCAGCCAATTTAAAAAAATTGGCAAATAAGACGGACCAAAGTGGTCCGTCTCCTTTGCCAATTTTTTAAATTGGCTTCGGAGACGTGCTCCGTCTCCTTAAAGTTTATTTTTTTAAAATTTTATTAGTAATATTTTTTGTTTATTGAGGATTTGTTATAATTTATTATTTATCATTATTAATTTATTTACTATTTATGTAGTAATTTAATTGTTAATTATTATAGTTTAATTAAATTCTAAATTACAATAAATTATTAATTAGTATATAAATTTTTTTATTTAATTTTTTAGTATCATTATTAGATTATTTAGTTATTTAAAATAATTTTTTTATTTAATTAAATGGAAAGATTAAATTCATACCTATGTAACATTATATATTCAACACTAATTTTCGTCTTCTATCCGTCTCTCTTTTGGAGACAATTTAGAGACGGAACATGAATGTCATCTCCAATTCGTCTCTGAAGGGAGAAAAAAAGGAGACAACATACTTGAAGATATGTTATTCATCTCTATTTCGTCTCTCTTTTAGAGATGGAATGGAGACGAACGTTGACATATTTGTTTGTCTTTGTTTAAATTTTTCCCCATAAAATTTAAACAAAAAAAAAAATTAATTTTTGGAGATGGACCATCCATTCTGTCCTTGGTTCTGTCTCCCTTTCGGAGATGAAATAGATGGTCCGTCTCCAAAAATATATTTTTTTATTTGAATTTTTGGGGGAAAATTTAAACAAATTGAAAAAAAATGTCAAGGGTTCGTCTCCAAAAGGGAGATGGAATAGAGACAAACCCATATAAACGTTTTTTTTAATTTGTTTAAATTTCCTCCCAAAAAATTCAAACAAAAACAATATATATTTTTGGAGTCGGATAATCCATTCCGTCTCCAATTTTGGAGATGGACCTTGATTCTGTCTCCCTTTTGGAGACGACCAGAGATGAAACTTTGTGTCCATTTCCCTTTTGATAATTTTTTTTTTAATTTTTAAAAATAAAAAGTTGAACAAATTGAAAAAAATATGTCAACGGTTCGTCTCCATTCCGTCTCCAAAAAAGAGACGAAATAGAGACGGATAACATATCTTCAAACATGTCATCTCATTTTCGTCTCTTATCGAAGACGAATTGGAGACGACATTCATGTTCCGTCTCCATTTGGAGACGGGTTGGAGACGACACACCTAAGCCGTCTCCAAACCGTCTCAAAATGGTCACTATTCATGTAATGAAAGTTTCGTCTCATTTTTATCACTTTTTTGGCGACGAAAAAGTAACGGACCATCACTTTTGACAGTTTTTCTTGTAGTGCTTGGCATATAATATATTGAATGCATATGTGAGAGAAAGTCATCCCTTAAAAACTCCATATTTATGTTATATGTGCTTAAGTTGTATATTACTGTTGTTATAGCATAGAGTGATTTTCTATCATAAAAAAGGGGGAGATTGTTGGCCTTGTTTCAAAAGATATGATTTTGATGATAACATATCAAAGATAATTGGATTTGTATGTGTGTTTGTGCTAATGTGTTTACATGTTTAAAATACACACTTCTTGTCTTTTGTGCATTAAATGTATTATTTGAAGCCAAATTGTACTTTAATGTTTTGGCTTATGTGGATATATTGTACTAATGATATTACGAGCCAAAATATATTATAGATGTTTGGTGTAGAAAGAAGAAGACTATCTTGCACGAAAGAGGTAAATGGTTGTGACTAGAGAATAGATGCAAGATTTAAGACGATGCAAATTATGTTGACCATTATTTGTATACACGAGCAAGATCACCACAAGCATGAAAATTGAAGTCTTGAAGACTTGAAGAAATGAAGACTATATTCCAAGAATCAAGACTTGAAGACATGAAGACAAAGTGGTGTTATAAGGATGGAGACGTGGCGACATAAAGGGTAGCGACTTAAAATGTCGTTTGTTTTAGGTACACATTTTTATAGTTCAAGCTTTTTGTAAACTTTCATAAATGTCGTTAAATATTTCCTCAAGAGTTTTAAAAGTTTTTAAAAGGTTAATTAGGTTAGAATATCTTTTGAAAAAGTGCTCTTTAAAGGTCCAAACAATTTATCTTCAAAAGATTGAATTTTCGGTAGAAAATGTGTTTTAAACTCTTAATTACAAAAATCGGTTTTAATCTTTCCATAAGAATTTAAAAAATGTTTTGAAGTGTTAAAAAGATTGGAAATACTTTAGAAGAAATGTCTTTGAAGTGTCCAAGTGTTTAACCTTAAAAAAATTGATTTCGGGCTCAATTTCGTAAAGCTAAAAAATGACAATATTCTAATCTGACTCGACCGACTCGACTTGACTCGACCGACTCCCTCGACCGACTGGGTCTGAAGTTTGAAAAAATAGCCTTTAAAGAGCCGTTTCTTTTTGTTCTTTTTTTACCAAACCAATTCATTTCATCAAACAACTCCTCCAACAACTCCTAAACATCATATATTGATTATAAGTTTCAAATTTTATATATTTCAATCAATATACACTAAGCTTGAGCTATAACTTGCAAACCTATTGAGCATTCAAAGATTTCAATAGTATTATCTACTCATTGAGGAGTTTTGATTGTTCTTCATTGTACTATCATTCAAATACTCAAATCTTTGTATTGTATACACTCATGGGCTCTAGATTAGGATTGAGAGAATCCTTGTAAAGAGAAGAATGAGGAAAAATCCTTTGTAGACTCAAAGGAATAAGGATAGTAGGTTGGAACTTAATTTACCTACATTTGAAAAAGCTTGTATTTGCTCTTGTGGGTTCAAGAGTGGATTTGTATGGTTGGTTTGTGTTTCACCAACTTGTGAAGAAACACTACTAGTGGAGCTAGTGGAAATCCTAAGGGAATGAAGACTTTAGGTAGTGGACTAGGCTTTCGGGAGTTCGAACCACTTGAAAATATCGAGTTTGATTTCTCTCTCCTTACTCTATTTACATTTATTGTCATATTTATTGTTTAGAGTAGTTATCTTGCTCTTGTGTGTGATTATTATTCATCATATTAACTCTTATCTAGTTATTCATACAAAGTGTTTGATAAATTATCTCAAAGAGGTTTTTGTGGGTTGTGGTAATTTTTAAAATAGCAATACTTTGCTATAATCTTAATTCAACCTCCCCTTCTTAAGATTATTTGCCACTAACACAAATATTGCATAATTTACAAATTTTAATGTTAATGTCTATATGGCAGAAATGCGGTTTGCCTTCGAATTTGATACTAATGTCAGTTTTGATCCTGTCGAGAATTTCTTCCTCTGTTCTGGCTTTATTGTTATGCAGTCACAGGTTCCGGTCTTGCCAAATTTGGTTAATCAATATTGCACAGAAGGCCGTCTTGATGATTGCAGCTTGGAGACAATTGCACTTGCAGAAAATCAACAGCCACTTCATACACCTTCCTATTTACAAATTTTAGTTTCAACCTGAGCAAGCTGCAACATCCTCCACCACAAACACTATGAAAAATCACACTCAAAGAACAAGTGTTCTCTTGTCTCAGTGTACATGTTACAAAGACTGCAATTAGATCCACTTGAAGTCCCCAAGAAAGAGTAGTGAGAATTTTAACTCCACTGATCAACTAATTAAATTTTAAAATTATAAGGTCTCTAGCTAAAAAAATTAAGTTATAAAATAATATATGATTTAAATGATTATTAAAGTGTACGTTACATAAATCTTGTTGAAAAATTTTGAATCCAACCGACCAAAAGAAAAAAACACTAGAATCCACCCCCAGTGATATACATGATTCTTAGAAAAGCCTGTGGAAAATGAACTATACATAACCTTTGCATGAGCCCTATTCATGGTTTTTCGACTTTATTATATATTTCATTCAATTTTTAAGTGGCAAAAAATGGTGATGTGCTTGGTATTGAAAAGGAAGGGATGAAGTCACTAGGGCTTTGGTTATTTAGTATATATGTGAGAGGTTATGAGTTTGAATCTCACTGGTTATGTTGTACGATCTTAGGCTTAGGGATGAAAATTGGTACCGATAACAAAAATTGACGAAGAATCCATTAGAATTTGGGTTTTATAAAGAAAAATTGATTGGTAACTGATAGGTTTTTATTTTTGATATTAAAAAAAAGGAAACATGAAACCCGATTTACGAGTTTAATAAAAAAATATAACATATATACATATATATATATATATATATATATATATATACACACTTAAAATAATAGAAGACTAATTAAAATTGGTAATTAAAATGATAAAAATTTAAATTAAAATCAATTAGAAAAAAGTGAACTAAATTCAATTAAAATAGAGAGGCTAAACCTATTAGACCAATACTTATACTTTTAAAAAATTTCAATTTTACTTGCCGAAACAAAAGATTAGACATTTCTCGCTTGGCGCTTGAGAATGAATTTCTTTTTGCATAATTTCTTGATTTTGATTTTTGTTCATAAAATTATTATGTAATTTATTTCAAGTTTTATCATTGGCTTGAATTATTTTATTATATATATATATATACACTTAAAATAATAGAAGACTAATTAAAATTAGTAATTAAAATGATAAAAATTTAAATTAAATTCAATTAAAAAAAAGTGAACTAAATTCAATTAAAATAGATAGGCTAAACCTATTAGACCAATACTTATACTTTTTAAAATTTTCAATTTTACTTGCCGGAACAAAAGATTAGACATTTCTCGCTTGGCGCTTGAGAATGAATTTCTTTTTGCATAATTTCTTGATTATGATTTTTGTTCATAAAATTATTATGTAATTTATTTCAAGTTTTATCATTGGCTTGAATTCTTTTATTTTTTGTTTATTTACAGTTAAACTAATTTTTCTTACATTTTTTAGGTTTTTTTTTAAAATTTAAACAAATTATTTTTAGTTAAATATTTACGGTTACGGTTAACCGCGATTTTCTGAATCCTTAAAGGTTATGGTTATGTTTTTTTTTAGAGGGAAATATGAATGTTCTATCATGTTCCATCAACACACTTAAAGGGCTATACGATATATCCGGTGTAGAAGTAGGTCAACATTTCTATTGGCAAATAGGGGGTTTCTAAGTCCATGGTCAAATACTTATTACTTATTCGGTTGTAATTGCTATCTTATTAGGTTCAACTACTAAAGCTGTTCAGAATCCACAAACCATTCTGACTGGGGGTCAGAATTTCACCTCTCGTTCTTATTACTTTTTCAATATGAAAATGAAAAAAATAAAATTACTGATTTTGAAAACCTTTAGGTTTTGGTTACGGTTATAGTTATTAGTTTACTAAATGGTTTTGGTCATGATTTTATCATTTTCTGCGATTATCTGAACCGTTGTCATTCTTACTTTGGCTTCCCCTGAATAAGAAAAAAAATAGAAGGGGTGAATCTTGTGCATTTTTTTTTTTTTACCCTTTTTCTATTAGTATTTTATTTCTTTTTATTTTTTGTGGAAAAAGGTAACTTAGAACTTACACATGGTTTAATACAAAATTTAAAGCATAACTTCAAAACATTTAATAGAAGAGCTCATATCTTTATAAAAAGGATACTTTACACACTTTAAACTAACAATATTACTATTTATCCTATATGACATTTTTTTTCCTTCCAACTCCTATGTGACATTTATTTCCTTTTAGGAGTTTCATATGGTGAATTAAAAAGTAAAGAAAATGATTTCTCTCACATAGAAAGATTATGAGAATAATGAGTTATTAATAAATATGTGTAGGTTTAAGACCCAATAACTTAAGCTTTTGGGTCAATAATTGAGTTCTACACATGTGTATTATGGCCTATTTGTTCTGTAATTCTTTGGGTTTGTCATAACATTTCCATTTTTCAATTCCTATGTGCTATTTTTTATTTTTTTAGACCACCACATACAAAAAAACCCCTAAATATCTTCAATTCATCAGTCACATACCAAATTTTAGCCGTTTTTAAAGCTCTTCAAATAGTGGAAATTCTATCATTTTGTTGCACATGTCTGCTACTTATGTTAATTTTTTACTATTACTGTCAATTTTGCAAAAATGAAGAATAGTTTAGGGTTGTGTTCTCTAGAAATGTCGTGTTATATATATATGTACGTATATATCTATATATATAAAAGAAACATAAACTCCGATTTAAACTTATAATGTTTGCTAGTGGGTCACCACCTTATCATTTAATTAACTCTTAGGTTTTATGTGCTGTTAACAATTTTTAGCTTGGTTTGTATCGGTGAGAGTTGTATGGATCCTAGACTTACACTGTGTTTGGATTGAGTGATTTGGATGAGAGGAAATAGTTTCGGGGTAATTTTTTAATAAGACATTTTGTTTGGATTGGGGGTTATGGGTAGAAATGATTTGGGAAGATTTTGAAAATCATTCATGACTTTATATTTTAAATCACCCCAAATTGGGGTCAAAAGGAGGGAAGGGAAAATTTTAAGTGTTCAATGACAAAATTAGCCTTAGCATATTTCAAAACTTTCAGCACTACCACCATACAACCAATATATTATAAAAGGGAAAATTTGTCAATTTATTTATAAAACTTATCTTTTCCTTTCCTTTCATTTCCAATTCAAAAAAAAAATACACAAAATCTTTTATAAACATTTCCTTTATGTTTTTTTTTTCAATTTAAATAAGAGTTAATCCTTTCCTTTCTTTTCCTTTATTATTAAATCATCTCCTTTCCGTTATTACTTTTTCCTCCCTCAATCCAAACAAACCCTTAGGATATGCTGCATGTAATAGGAATAATATTTTATTGATATCTATGTGTCATTTTCTTTTCCTGTTTGAATTAAGTCTTTTTTATTATATTATGCTACATGCGATTGGACGAATCAGAATTTGCATAATTATTTAATGAACCACATAAATAAGCGTGGCCAAATTATGCTGATTATTTGTTTTCATCTTATATATTTGATTATAATAGAATGTTACTCAACTATTCTATCAAATTCTTGAGTATATGTGTGTTGTATTTGTATAGCTAAGCTACTACTGAAAATTTATACAATGTGTTGTAGTTGTATAACTAAAAGACTACTACTGAAAATTTATACAGTTCTCACAGTCTATATAGGGCAATTTACATATTTAAACAAAATTGTTCTACCCTTATTCCACGGCTTGACGGACTGCGATAGTTTTCCCATATTTAGATACACGACTAGACTTGCGATGCCCTAAGCAGAACAGATCAGCTGTGCACTACTAAGACCTTTTTTGCTGAAAATAGTAAAACTTTCCATTCATAGTGATATCAATACAAAGCTTATCCGACAAAATAGGATCAAAGTTATGGTTTTACAAATCAAAAGGAACATTTCTTGTCCAATTTAAAGGAAGTGAATCTATCAACTACTATACACACTAGTTATACAGGAAGTGAATCAACTTGATATGCATAATGTTGTGGCAAAAACCAAGTCTGTTGGTGGATTAAGTTTTCTCCTCTGAGCCTTTCTTGCACTATTGACTAGTGGCCAATCTTCACCATAATTCTCCTATATACCAAGCTCCATAATGTGCAGAATTTGCAATATATCAAATCACCTGCTGCAAAATAGATTGGGAGCAAATATAGCAAGGGACGAATTGACTCTGGGAAAAAAACCGAGTACAGACTCGCCATTGACAGAGTACCAAAACGCCATAACTTTTTGAACAATTTTAGCATAAGAATGGGAGGAATTGCTCAACGAAATTTTCGACATAACATGATATAACAAGCAGTACATGAGCAGACTTGAATTGGCTATAAACATTGTTTGCGGATAGGTTTCGAATGGAGACTCATTTTTACCTTGATACTTTAATTCCAGGAAGTTGAGCAGTACTGGAACAATGAAGGCAAGAATAGTATGTTGAGCAGCCAGAGTGTTGTAGCTTTGCGAATAAAGACACTTCATTGTCATATTTATGACATTAAACTGGGCATGAAAGTTTTCTCCGAAGAGGTGGAGAAAATGGCTTATTCTTGTAGGCTCTGCCATATAAGATCACCGATGAAGAAGAAAGATTATGAGCAGGTAGATGTGTAGTTCAAGAGGTCAAAAAAGGTATACTTATAATTGGCAAAAGGTGGAAAAAAAAATCATTATCATTTCGCCTAGTCACTTGCGGGACTAGTTTTATACTTTCCTTTTCGGGCATACATTCCTAGAACTCCCAAAGCACCCAGATCCATGAAGAAGAAAGATGATTGGGTTGGTAGGAGGAGGGAGAATGAAAATTACCTATAATTAGCAATTAGAACACAAACCTTTCATTTTTTTCTTTAAAAGATTATCATGCCGCGTCTTACATCGAACTTGGCAAAGCACCACTGAAGGAACCATTATTTCCTCAAAATTGCTTGCCTCTTTTGTGCATATTGTTACAAGTCCAGAGGGCCTAGGATTCTTAAGTTCTACTATTTCAGGCAAATCTACAAAGGGACTTGAATTAACAATGAGGGCGGACCGTCGAGGAAGTTGCCTTCAATCAATTATATATAAAAGGTTTACGTGCTTGGCCAAAAACTTGATTTCGCTTGATTATATGTGTCTAGAAATGGCAGCGGATTAAATTCGAACTAATCTTCATGTGATGCCATAAGAACTAAACTCGTCTGTGTGTACGAAAATTATAATAAATACTAGGGTAAATAGCGTATTATCCCTCTGTGTTTTGTTAAAAATACTGATTACTTCCCTTTGTTTTGTTAAAAGTGCACAATACCCCGGCCCCTCATGTTTTAAAAATTAGCTCATTACCCCCCTTGTGTTTTATAAAAGTAGCTGATTACCCCCTTGTATTTTATAAAAGTAGCTGATTATCCCCATTATATATTCTAACAAAAGCGCTAATTTTTAAAAAGCACATGGGGGTAATTAGCTACTTTTATAAAATACAAGGGGGTAACCAACTAATTTATAAAACACATGGGGGCATTTTGCACTTTTAACAAAACATAGGGGATAATCATCTAATTTTTAAAACATAGAAGAGTATTGTGCATTTTTAACAAAATACAAAAGAATAATATGCTATTTACCCTAAATATTATAATAAATTATTTTCTAATAGTTTAAAGTTTCTTCATCCGAATCCTATTTCCTCTACGTACAAGGTGATAATTTAATACAAAACTTTCATTTATTTTTTTCAAAGAATATCTTAATGCGTCTAAGCGTCTTATCTGGGCTCCAATTTCTTAAACTTACTTTTTTGGGTGAAGTCTTAGACGTCCAAAGGGCCCCGACGTGACTTTGATGGCGCATATACAAACCAGACAGACGTGGAAAATGCCTCCCATCAATCATGAAGGGTTTATGTGCTTAACCTAAATCTTTGGATTGATTATGCCACAGAAACAGTTTCTATTTTAGACTAAATGTTATTTCTATTTTAGAACACTAGACGAAGCCTACGTAGTATATGTATTCTCTCACTTGGAGAAAAATTGAATCACTCGATGTGAATAATCAATAATATTCTTGTGGCATTCTATTCGACATATGTTTTTCTTTTATGAAATTTGAGTTTAGTTTATAATGATTTGGCTTTATTACTATTGTCAACACGGATTTTAGTATTTTGAGCTAGTTGATGAGGCTCAATATCTTAACAGAGCGGTAATTGTGCCCTGGTCATTACATTTTCATTTTTTTGTGCGATCAACGATTGTATAGAGTGGTAGGCTAGTAATTTTTTATAGTCAAATGTTCGAAGTTCTAATCTATGTCACTCTTCACAAATATTTTCTAGCCATTGACTGATTTAAAGCATGTAATGGAACATGACGCTACATCACTGAATTTATAACGTTAAAGTGTATCAAGTGATCCTACAATGAGCATCATAAAAGAAAATTAATATTTATCTTTTGAAGCTTTATTCGCTCGCTATATCTTGGATTGATTTCGCTTTATTTACGAGTGGAGGTATGAAAAGTACAACTTATATGCATAGATATTGGAGAGAGAGGTGAGAAAGAGGACCTTGCCTAGGATGCAAATTCAATACCTCTTGAGAATTAAATTCCGCCACTCGTAATAAATGAAGAACTCTCTCTCTCTCTCTCTCTCTCTCTCTTTCTTATATAAATATATATTAGTTGTCTATTTCAACTCGATATCAAGTGGTATGTCCAAGATAATGCTAATGGTTGATTTTAATTTACGAGTAGACGTAAAAATTAGCTACAAACATGGTTAAATTATATGCTTTGAATGGTGCCATGTTCTTTTTCTTAATATATATTCTTCACTTCCACAAAGTTGAGCATCATCGATAAGTAAAGAAGATATAGACACACACAGACATATATATATATATATATATATATATATATATATATATATATATATATATATATATATATATAAGATGGCCATAGGAGTAGATACAATAACTGCAACACAATCTTATAAAAGAGTTTAATGCAAAAGATTTTATAATCATTTTTAAAACTATTGCATGCCGTAACTTGAGATTTGCTATCATTTGATATAAATACTTTAATTTTACTATTAATTACAGTGGATTTAAGAGATTTATTAGTTATTTCAGTTGTACTTCAAAAGTTTCTAATAACATAATTAAGGATGAATTTTAAAGATTTGCAACTATTATTATACGTGACATGTGATAAGAAAAAAAAAATTATAATAACACATGCAAACTCACTAACAGAAGGAAGTGTTCTTTTTCAATTATAATTCTCATACATAATGGTTAAGTCAAAATTTATTTTAAATACTTAAGAGTCATTACCATAATATTATTTTTACTATTTAACTGCAAACATAAGACTTTAATGTATAATTAATTTTTAAACTTTATTTAAGACTGATATTTATATTTATCATTAATATAACTTTAATTAATATTTTAAAGTTACATGATTCAAATTAACTTTAATTCTTAAAGTTTAAAAGAAAACTAAAATCTCTGCGGATAATCCTCATTTCCCACGGAAATTCAGGGCCGAGGCCGGGGACGAGGAGGGGGATGGGAGTATAGAATACAGGGACGAGGCGGGGGATAAAAAAACTTTTTAAGTGACGGGACAGAATATGAAGACAGCTCTCCTCACCCCTAATCTGCCCTATTGCTACTCCTAGATATATATATATATATATATATATATATATATATATATATATACTTGTCATGTTATTTAACTCTTAAGTTTAATGTCCGGTTAACGTCTTTTAGTTTGGTTTGTATTGGTGACAGTTGTTCGACTATCTGATTAAGCGTGGGTCCGTGGATCCGAGACTTGGGATATGCTGCTTGTGATAGGAAGAATATTTTGTTGATATTTATGTGTCATTTTCTTTTCTTGCTTGAATTAAGTCTTTTTTATTATTATAATACGCTACATGTGATTGGACGAATAAGAATTTGCATAATTATTTAATGGACTACATAAATAAGCATGCCCAAATCATGCTGGTTATCTGTTTTCATCTTAAGATTGAAGTTATAATTCAAATTTAATTATAATAGAATGTTACACGATTATTATATTTAACGCTCAAGTGTATGTGTATTGCATTTCATACCTAAGAGACTACTAAAAATTTATACAGTTTTTCAAAGTTTATATAGGACAATTTACATATTTAAGGAAAATTGTTTTACACGATCTGATAAACGTAAGTGTGTGTGGGATTGAATTCCACTTATATGTAAGGTCCAAGGCCTGACGTTCTGCCATAGTTTTCCCATATTAATTAGATACACGACTAGACTTGCGATGCCCTAAGCAGAACAGATCAGCTGTGCACTACTAAGACCTTTTTTGCTGAAAATAGTGAAACTTTCCATTCATAGTAATATCAATACAAAGCTTATCCGACAAAGTATGATTACAAATCAAAAAGAACATCGCGGCTGACTGATTAAGCAGGAAAGCGTCACTTGGGGGACTATTAGTTTTTGTACTTTCCATTTACGTCATGTACTGCTGTAAGTCCAAGGCGCCCAGACCCACGAAGAAGAAAGATGATTGGGGTGGTATGAGGACTCAGCATGAAAATTACCTATAATTAGCAATTCGAACACAAACCTTTCATTTGTTTCTTCAAAAGATTATCATGTTGTGTCTTACATCGCACTTGGCGACGCATCACTGGAGGGAACCATTATTTCTTCAAACTTGCCTCTTTGGTGCATATTCTACTATTTCGGGCAAATCTACAGAGGGCCTTGAATTAACAATGAGGGCAGACCATCGAGGAAGTTGCCTTCAATCAATCATGAGATGTTTAGGTGCTTGACCAAAAACTTGATTTGGCATGATTATGTCACAAAAGCAGTTCTATTTTAGGATAATTGGTGGAGCCTATGAACTAAAGCAGTTTCTATTTTAGGATATTCAACAAAGACTACAAACTATTTGTTATCGAGTTTTTTTTTTATATATTTGGATATACACATCTTACACCTTACAAATCTACAATTAAGATCGGATGATTTTCACCTTGCAATTTCTTTTCTCGGATGCCATCAACTAATAGGGTATGAGAGTGAAAGTATATGAGGGAATTTGGTTTACGAAATAATCTTTCATTCCGAAGAAATGTGATTTCCAAAAATATAAATAAAATTATTTGTTACGTTAAAAATAATCCTAAGAATATTTTCTCAAATACTTAAGGTCTCCCTATTCTATATTCTTCTTCATTCTTTCACAGAGTTTGTCCTGCCACCATTCATGTTCAATCAAGTCTTATTTAAATAACATAATTATGTTTTTTTTTCCATAAACAGGAAAATATCTCTATGCTTTCTTTTACTTTTTGTAGAGCTAGACTATACTAAAAGTTAGCATAGAGTGTCTGAAACACTATATATGAGAGAACAAAATCTAATTACTCGATGGAAGATTTCAAGATACAAGACTTGTAATACCTAGCTACTTTACACTGATTCTTCGAAAAGTGGAATTGTGATTATGTGGTTTAATATCTTATTTTGTCTGATATTTTTATCATGCTTGACAAATATGTCTCTTATTTTTAAAAATACTATATTTAAATCTTTTTTGTGATAAAGTTACTTTTTTTTTTCTTGTGGCATGTACACTTTCTAAATGGAAAAAAGAAAAAAAAAAACTGTTAAAAGTTGTGCAGTATAAGTATGGATTAATTTCACGGCAAGATGACTAATATGCTTAATCAATAAAGCTCTGTGATCAAGACTAAAAACAGGATGCAATAACCTTGTGTAGAGTGATTCTATTACAACTCTGTTACAGGTGATGTTGCAACATTAGCTGGAATATTTGTTCTATCACAGACCGTTAACAAACTGTTTCTCTAGTTGCTTAGTTAGTTTATTCCACTTAATATTCTAACATGAGTAGTAACTGTAAACAGCAGCGGAAATAATAAAGCTATAACAGTAAAAAAGAACACCAAGATTTAACGTGGTTCAACCGTGCGGTCTACGTCCACAGGACCTCCCCTGGTCCAACAAACCTGTTCATTAAGAAACATCAAGTTACAACATCAATGGACTTACACATCCCTCTTGATCTTTAACACCTAGATGAATAACTCCTTAACGGACTTCGGTTTGGCGATCTCCCTTCGACTTGCAACATTCTCTCCCGAGAACTACATCTTCTTCTCCCGAAGAATGAATAAAAGAGATAGTAAACTAATCACTCAAAGACTCATACAGATCGCTCATGACATACTGTCAAAACAAACAAAGTTGCAACACTTAATACAATCAAAGAGTAGAACACAGATCGTGTTGCAACATAACTTGGAACACTAGACAGAAAACTCTCTTGTATTTTTTCTTGTTGCTCTCTGTTTCTGCCAGTTCTTTTCTGCCGTGATTGCTGCTATATAAATACAAGATTGCTGCTGCATATTGGCTTGGGTTGCAAGAAAAGCCTTTACTCATAAAACCCTATTCTTCTTTTCCTTGTGAATATGCAATAAATGTCATTCTTTAATTAGCACAAATCTTCTTCTCAAATGGTAAGTTACCATAAGATTTTTTCTGCACAATATAAAAGGTAAAAATACAAGTTATTGTAATATCATAAGTTTTGCAAAACATAGCCAATCAATAATGGCATTAATAATCTCCAATCAATTAATCAATCGCCAATCAAGCAAATTGGCTCAACAATCTCCCCATTTGGCTTTGTTTTGGCAAAACCCTGATATCACAATCAATGTAATCTCCTATTGTCAAAGTGCAAAAAGACAGATGCAACAAATGAACATCTTTGGTGCAACATTTAGTAGAACAGCAGTATTAGAGCAATGATCAGCCTGTTGCAACATGCAGTGGGACACAGATAGAAATGTTATCAGAGTAGAAAACATAGTGCTCCTGTAATAGATAGCACCCATGTTGCAACAGATACTAAACAACCATGTATTGAACTAGCAGACACACAAGAGCTAATCAATAGCAGCACAACAGCTAAGCAGTAGCAGTTAGTAGTAGCACAACATATTTATCTCCCTTTTTTTGTCAAACCAAAGGCAAAGAAGCAAAAGCAGAGTATCAGAGCAATAAAGTTAGGAAAATAAATGATCAGCAACACAGATAAGGATGTATCAGAGCAAATATGGTTCTATTTCAACAGTCAGTTACAGCATAATGGAAACATAGATAAGAAAGTATCAAAGCAGCAAATATAATGACCCTGCAAAAGATATTAACCCAAAGATGATAATCCTATTGCTGCAATCAGTAAACCATCCCAACAAGTCATAGCAAAATCAATAGCATATTCTCCCCCTCGAACAACAATCAGCACGCAGTAATACCAATATCATAATTTTCCATTTTTCCAAAAGACACCAAAGTAGACACGCAAAGTACCAGACCAAAGGACTTAACAGAAATCAGCAAACACAAACATGGACCCAAAGTAGAGCAACATAATTTAAACTTAGTAAAGTACCATAGTAGAACTAAAATCAGTAAAGTATCAGAGCGATAATCATTAAACAACCAACATTCAAGTAGTGTATTTGGAGACGAAATTGAATAGGATCTGGTGTTTGTGAATCAACGTCCCAAGGTCAGCCATTTTTTTTCTCCTGATTGACTTTAACAGTGGCTTTCGATGCATATCTCATGGACTTCATTCTGAAGTTGCTGCACCTGTTGCAACAAAGCAGCAGTAGTTGTTTCAGAAGCTAGTCCAACATTGCCTTCAGCTCAAGGCTCCCCCTGAATATCAACTTCATGCAAAAACTTGTGAGAAAGATGGAATGGAGGAGACAACTTCAAAAGGGATTCAATCTGGTCGTGGACAGCCTTTTGAGTAGTTAAGTAGCATAATTATCGCAACTAAGCAACACAATAGTAGAATAAAACAGTTAAGTATGTAAACTGTAAGTCTCATGAAGCAAAGGCAAAGAGGTAAATTGTAAGCAAAATAGTAGAAATTGTAAAACAAATTGTTCAGCAATCCAAACAAAAAAAACATCATTGACATAAGCTGCATCAGATTATCCAAAGGCAATTTAGAACCGATGTTACAACAATATTTTCACAGTATCTCCAATTTGCTCAAAATCCCCCGAGATTTCACCCTTTTTTTTCTTTTTTTTCTCAAAAATTAAAACAGAATTAAAATGCATGATATGTTCAGGAAGCATGGAGTCACTCAAGAAACTTTACTCATCTCATTTTAGTCTAGGATTTAATTAATGAACCATGTGTATGTGTGAAGCTGAATTTTGAAATAGATAGCTTTCACCATCAAACCTGCAAGGTGTAGGAACTTTTCCAATCAGCTCAAACATACCTGATCGTCTATTTATCTCGCAGGAAAACACAATATTTTTCTTGTGGCAGCTCATGTTGTAACTGGTAGCTTGCACATTGTATTTCTTTTCACACGTGTTTTTTCACTATTTTAGCTCATGTTGCAACTTGTAGCTTTCTTACTAATCTCTTTTATTTTGGATTAGGTAGCTCTTTCCAGTGCTTGATAACCACAATATTTCCTGCCTTTTTTTTCTTTTTGATCTCAAGGATGAATAGAATACAGGAATGGATTTAGAGAAACTTTTCTCTTTATCCCTAGTCATCAGAAAGTTCAAGCTCTTGCACTTGCAGACCATCAAGATAAGCTTTCTCAATCAGTATTAAGTGTGTACAAGAAGGATGGTTCACAAACTAAATCACAAGTTAAATTGATTATTAACCTTTCAGATTTCTCAAGCTTCTTTCAAGCTCTTGTGGCAATCCATGATGCAACATTATAGACTACAAATCCCTAAAGCTTTTCTTAGGGTTTCAAATCTCAAAGGATCTAAAGCTTTAGTGGAGATATCTGTCAGTTGATTTTCTATTGCAACATGGTCTAAAACAATGATTCCAATTTCAACAAGTTCACAGATAAACTGATTCAATTCATTATGCATGACATTTACCCAAAGTTCATCTTCTAAAGCATCTTTCACATTTTTGGGTTCTAAGAGAGAAGTGTAGCATATATACCTTACCATGTCCCTATAGTTCAGCTTGGGTTTACCTCTAGTTCGAATTCCATCATGTATTGATCCAATCACATCCTTTGCAGCATGATTTTTATAAACTTGAGGCATTTCAACTTGAATTTCTTTAATGCTAACTTTTGTTGTTACACTGCTTGTTGTAACATCATATGAACCAATGTCCTCCTGCTCAGTTTCTGTCTCTGGTGTTACAAAAGTATCTATCACAGTAGATTTCTTCATTTGTTCTTCCTTCGGTGTTGCAACATCATCTGCCACATTAGCATTCATCTTACTGGTGCTTCCTTCTTCCAGCCATTTTCCTGTCTGCTTGTTCCTAAGCTTTGGTACACCTCGTACTGCACAGGTATTGTTGTAACATGACATTGATTGTTCATGAGATGGTGTAAGCATGTAGCAGTTGTCAGATGACCTTTTCCCTGTAAGCACACAATTATTAGATATATCTAACACATGGCAACCATCTTTAGTGAAATTCACAAACAAACCCTAATCACACAATTGACTGATACTAATAAGATTAGCCTTCAGCCCTTTAACATCCTGTACTTTCTTGAGACTTGGAACCCCTTTAATCTCAAGTATTCCTTTTCCTAGAGCTTGTCCTTTAATACCATCTCCAAAAGTAACTTGGCCTTTATCGTGCTCCTTGTAGCTGCTCAATGCTTCACGCATACCTATCATATGTCTAGAACACCCACTATCAAAATACCAAGAGTTAGCAGCACAGGCTTATGTAGAAGTATAAGTAGCAAAACATGTTAAATCAGATTTCTTCACCCATAATCGTTTTTCCTTATGCTGTGAAAACTTATGCGAGGATCTCTTTTGTTGATTGAGAGATTTACCTTTTTCCTGCATTCTTTGGAGCCTGAAGCAGTAAGGTTTGATGTGTCCAGGTACAAGGCAGTAATGGCAGATGGGAACAAACATGTTCTTTTTCCTTTGTTTCTTTTGTGCTGTTGCAGTCCATGTTGTAACACTAGTAGCTGAAAGTTCTTCTCTGACCCTCTGTAAAGTCGCGATATCTTGTTTCTGTACAGGATTTTCTGAGCTTTTGACAAAGACAGTTTTTCCAAAAGATTCTTCTCCATAAAAACCAAGTCATGTATGGTCTTTGCTTGATTTTTGAATGGATAGCATATGATCAAGATTTTCTGTCCCGGAATTCAGCATCTTCACATTACGCTGCATCTGTTTCAATTCATGTTGAAACACCTGAACTTCCTGCAGTCTTTCGGCAGCCAATTTTTTCTGTTCTGATTTTTATTTTTCCAAATCCACAATCCTCAATTCCAATCCTTGGTTTTTCTTACATATGATCACCCATTTTTCGTACATGTCTTTGTACGTTTTCATGACTTCTTCATCATCCAAGTCACCATCACTTTCTGATTCAGTACAGTCAATTTCACTCAATTCATCCTTTGTTTCACTCATTGTTGCAACACCTGTAGCATCTTTTTCTTGGTTCAGTCTGGTTTCTCGCTGGACTGTTGCAACATTGAATGTAACAAAGTTACCGATGTGCTCCTCGTCACTCTCTATGCATTCTTTCGACTCTTCATCACTCCAGGTAACATTCATTGCTTTTTTATTTTTCTTCAAGGTGTTTACACACTCAGATTGAATGTGACCAAAACCCTCACATTCATGGCATTGAATTCCTTTAACTTTTTTTCTTTCATCAGTCAGTTTAAAGTTCTATTTTTTAAATGTGTCAGGCGATGTTGCAACTTGAGGCTTCTTTTCAATGTTTGACTGTCTAAAGCCACTTCTCCATTTGTCCCTCTTCTTTAAAACTTTGTTGAAATTTTTGGTAAGCACGGCTAAGGATTCAGAGATTTCAGAGTCCTCATCATCCAAAAAGCTTATTGTTTCTTTTCTTTCCACATCGATCTTCAAAGCAATGCATTTTTCTTTCCTTTTTTGCGTAAACTTAATCTCAAAAGTTTGAAGTGACCCCATCAATTCATCAATTTTGAGTTCATCAACATTCTTGGATTCTTCTATGGCAGCAACTTTAATTCCAAATCTGTCTGGAGAATAGCGCAAGGTTTTCCTCACAAGCTTTGAATCTGAATATTTTTCTCCTAAAGCAAAAGATTCATTAACAATGTCGCACAATTTGGCATTGAAATCAGCAATAGTTTCATCCTCCTGCATCTTCAGTTCTTCGAATCTAGTGGCAAGCATCTGTAATTTTGATCTTTTAACTGATGTTGTACCCTCATATGTTGTTTGCAATATCTCCCAAGCTTCTTTAGTAGATTCACACGTTGAAATTAACTTGAATTGATTCAAGTCAACAGCATTAAAAATTGCATTCAGTGCCCTGGAGTTCCAGCTTGTCAAAAGATCTTCATCCTTGGTCCATTCTGTTTCAGGTTTTGTTGCGATATTGCCCTGAGCATCTGTTTTGGTAGGAGATGTTTAGCCAATCAAGATAACTTTCCAACCCTTCTCATCAATCGACTTGATAAATGTCTTCATTTGAGCCTTCCAATAAGAGTAATTCGCACCATCCAACAGCGGTGGTTTAGTGATTGAGCCTCCCTCACACAAGGTATCCATACCTATTCCTGCAAGACAACAACTCAAAACTCCCAAGAATCTAACTGAATTAGTTCGTAACCTGCTCTTGATGCCACTTGTTAAAAGTTGTGCAGTATAAGTATAGATTAATTTCTCAACAAGATGGCTAATATGCTTAATCAATGAAGCTCTGTGATCAAGACTAAAAACAGGATGCAATAACTTGGTGTAGAGTGATTCTGTTACAACTCTGTTACAGGTGATGTTGCAACATTAGCTAGAATATTGATCACAGACCATTAACAAACTGTTTCTCTAGTTGCTTAGTTAGTTTATTCCACTTAATATTCTAACATGAGTAGTAACAGTAAACAGCAGCGGAAATAATAAAGTTATAATAGTAATGAAGAACACTAAGATTTAACGTGGTTCAACCATGCGGTCTACGTCCACGGGACCTCCCCTGGTCCAAAAAACCTGTTCATTAAGAAATAACAAGTTACAACATCAATGAACTTACACAAGTAAAGACTCCCTCTTGACCTTTGACGCCTAGATGAATAACTCTATAACGAACTTTGGTTTGGTGAGCTCCCCTCGACTTGCAACGTTCTCTCCCGAGAACTACATCTTCTTCTCCCAAAGAATGAATAAAAGATATAGTAAACTAATCACTCAAAGACTCATACAAATCGCTCATAACATACTGTCAAAACAAACAAAGGTGCAACACTTAATACAATCAAAGACTAGAACACAGATCGTGTTGCAACATAACTTGGAACACTAGACAGAAAACTCTCTTGTATTTTCTCTTGTTGCTCTCTGTTTCTGCCTGTCTTTTTCTACGGTGATTGCTGTTATATAAATACAAGATTGCTGCTGCATATTATTTTGGGCTGCAAGAAAAGCCTTTACTCATAAAACCCTATTCTTCTTTTCCTTGTGAATCTGCAATAAATGTCATTCCTTAATTAGCACAAATTTTCTTCTCAAATGGTAAGTTACCATAAGATTTTTTATGCACAATATAAAAGGTAAAAGCACAAGTTATGGTAATATCATAAGTTTTGCAAAACATAGCCAATTAATAATGGCGTTAATAATCCTCAATCAATTAATCAATCACCAATCAAGCAAATTGGCTCAACAAAGACTAACGATAAAAATGGCTTGTTCTTGTAGCCTCCTTCATATGAGAGTACTTGTGACGATAAAAATGGTCAGTTAGCGGACTGAGGACTTGTATTTGATCAAGAAATTGAAAGGATACTTATAAAACGAGTACTAAAATTTTCATCCCAAGTCTTTAGCAAAAGGGACAGCATGTCATCTCTATACAAATCACGTATTGTCAAAGGTGTAGATAAATTGTGCACACTTTAGCAAAAGAGGGAGAGCATGTCCTTGTTTATAGATAATTCAGCATATATACAGAGCCTCACATGACTAAAAGTGAGAGAGAATAAGGGCGAGAAATAGAGCTGAAAACAAGGAATTGGTTGAATATTTCCGTGCTATCTGGTTTTGCTGCAACAGATTGACGATGTGCTACAACAGAAGTCTGTAACAGGAAAAATCTGATAATCCATGTATTGTTGCAGCAGACTGTGAAACAAAGGGCTTATTTATGCTTCCGTTATGTTTATTGTTTTAATCTTTGATAGGAAGAGTTTTAATTTGTTCTTTGTTTTATTTATTCTTCGGGAGAAGAAAGTGTAGTTCTCGGGAGAGAACGTTGCAAGTCGAGGGGAGTGCGCCAAACCGAGGTTCATTAAGGAGTTTTTCATCTAGGCGGCAAAGGTCAAGAGGGAGTTTTTACTTTTCTAAGTGCATTGATGTTGAAATTTGTTATTTATTAATGAACAGGTTTATTGGATCAGGGGAGGTCCCGTGAACGTAGACTGCACGGTTAAACCATGTTAAATCTTGGTATTTTTACGTTATGCATTCGTATGTTTACTTAGTTTAACTCTTATTACAACAAACTAATAACCAAAATCTATCATAACTCATTGATACCATGGCTACCTTTTCCAGTATTTAGAGATTCTCAATTCGTTTGGTGCATATATACTGCTGTTTGTGCCTGCTCTGTACATTACTGAACTGGTCGTGGATTTAATTTAATTGTAATCTCTATGAACACAATACTGTTGTTTGGTACTATACGATTGTCACAAATGCTCGGAGATTGGCCTTCTTTTAGGTGGTTGTTAGTGTGTATATCTGTGTGTGTGCGCGCGTGTTCGGATGACATCTGGAGTATTGTCTGTGGTGGACTAAAATATTTTCACTAAAAATTATATTTTCTTTTATTTTCTTCAATCCAAATAAACAATCATAAAATTATTTCATTTCATCTTTCTTATTTCAACCCAAATGAGATAACCTCTTTTTATTCATTTCAATTGTTATTATTTTGTCTTCCTACTTTCTTGTTTTTCTTGAACTTTCCTTTCCTTTGTGCAATCCAAACATAGTGACGTTTATCTACAACTTTTAATATTCAAGAAAGCAATCTTTATAATTTAACGTAGGAAGAGGCCGGTCTGTGTGTGATTCTTATAACAACTCGCTAATTATTTTATTTGTTAGCGGATATGCAATGTATATAGATGAAACTTCCTAAAGACTTCATAATTATGATTATGGTACACAAAGACTGAGAAAAAATTATACAATTAGTCTTTATTATTTTTCTTAGATTTCAATTTCATCCCTATTGTCTAAAGTTAAATAATTTATGCCTATCATTTTTAAATACTTTTAATTTAATCCATACCGTCAAAATCTCAGTTAATTATAATGTAAAATGTATGAAATACCTAAATTGTCCTTACATAATTAACAAATTACTAACATATCATTTGAATATAAATCATATATATTCATCATTATTGTTTCACAAAATATTCAAATTAGTCCCCTTTATTTTACAAAATATTCAAATTAGTCTCACACACATGCACATGCATACACATGTTATCTATTTAGAATAAATTGTTAAAAATAATAAATAATGTAATAAACTCATATATAATAGTTTAATTTTTTTAGAATTAAATCTCGCTTTCATTTATTTAGAAATATTGAAATTGGCCGACATGCAAGACTAAAAAGAAAAAATGAATCTTGCTTATACGTTTAAAAACAATAAATAATATAATAAAATACCCTCTAACAGTTTGAACTTTCTTATTCTTAATCCGAATCTTATTTCTTCTACAAGGTGATAATTTAATTAATACAAACTTTAAATTTATTTATTTCAAAGATTGTTGGGGAAACTCAGAACTCTTAGAAGTCCAAACGGCCCCGACATGCATGACTTTGATGGCGCACATACAAAGGGCCTTCCATCAATCTAGAAAGGTTTAAGCACATAGTCGGTAGGCATATAATATATTGAAAAAGAAGAACACTAAGTTAGGGCAAGAAAATTTATGCAATGAGGGCAAGAAAATTTTAAAAATTTGGAAAAAATAAGGAGCACTAAGCGAAGACAAAGTGAAAATAAATCCAGCTCCATTACTGATTGGCATTTAATCAAAACTTGTTTTATATGTACGGTAAGAATTGGTGTGATCCATTAAGATATCGGTGACTCATTTAAATTAAAATACTAACTACTTATAGTCCAAACTCATTAGGTTACTTGATCGAAGTAACTAACATGTTCCTATATATACATATTAATTATTCGTTGCCCTATGCCCAATAGAGAAATCTATTAATCACTACTATGATTTCATCTTCAACGTCAAGTAAGTAACTTGTAGCTTTAGTTATTTACTGTGATAATTACATAGCTTCTAATAAATTCAATTGTTATGCTTACATATAGTATCAGAGCCAATATATATATATATATATTAGAACATGTATTCTCTCTTAAGAAATTTGATTTGTCATGTGTTCTCTCAATCTTATGATTAACGCATCAGTTAATTTTTATGCTTATTATTGGAGCTTTATAGTGAATGGCCTATTAGGCGACATTGAATGACAAAGACGAAAATTGAGAGTAATATTCACAAGCAAACAAAGGCACATGCCCCGCATTAGTTCATCTTTTTTTAAGGAAAAAAAAAGATGAACTAATGCACCCCATTCACAAGCAAACAAAGGGGCATTAGAAAAACATTGACCCTCAAACAATTCTCGACTACTCAATACCCATTCTTTTTGGGACCACCTTGTCGGGCAAGATTTGGTGGGGTCATTTTAAGACAGTAAATCTATGAATGTTTGAAATAGTACTCGATTTTTCCATGCAGGCATGGTTTAGAACTTTCCCTGTATTGAGACACTCCTTTTGTGTTTTAAAATTTGGAGAGTTGGGACTAGATGAAAAAAAAAATTGGGGATTTTTTTGTTTTTCAAGTTTTTCTCCATAATTTTAGCCTAGCTTCTAACTAACAAAAGTTTCAAATATAAGCAGGGTCGGAGTTAAGTACACTAAAAATCAAAATAAGTACTATAGTGATAGAATCAGTAAACTAATTGAATAGGATGGCACACTTAAGTAACATAAAACATGGTAACATGTAGTCATGCACAGAAACACAACCTACCAAATATAAGTTGGACGTGAATTGTTACAAATTGACATTGGATCCATGAACATGCATCCATCAACAAAACTGCTTGTGAAGTCTCTTGTTTATCACATTTTTGTTTTCTCCTAGTCTTTTAGGCTCTATTTGGCCTAGCTTAAATTTAACCACCAATCATGCTAAAGAGTTATGTTTTAACTTTTAGCCGTCCCTGTCTCCATAAATCTTCCTTCTTTGCATGGAGAATCTTCTCAAAGAAGTAGACCAACAACTTTTTTTTTTTCTTTTATTAATTTTGGTTGCCATCTAAATTTCAAAAATTACAAATAAGAATGTTAATACTATTTGTTCTAAGAGACCTTTCCTTTTCGATTGGTGCATATTGTCAAGGACAACAGTTATTTCAGACTTATATCATCACCAACATATATAGTATTATATTCAAAATCTTTTATTCATATTTCAAACTTCCACAAATAATGTTTGTAGATATTTATGTAAATCCTTTCTGATTTTATTTAACAAACTCTCAGTACAATTCAGTATAAATGATCAATGCCAAAAGCTGGCTCCTTACAAGTTACACTTTAATTAATTGAAAATCTTATTCTTTCACATGTGACCTTCCCTCACTGTTATTTCTACTAAGAATAAAGAAAAATCATATGGTCCAGAGCCTCTTTTTCGGAGACGGATATATAGATAATGTTACAACATTATGAAGAAATTTAAAACGATTGAGACTTGTTAATAAAATTATAATAAAATAATGTGGACACTTTACAACTTTATGATGTTATGAGAGTATTATTACTCATCCAGATTTTCACGCTAGATCTTTAATTAAAAATATGATCAGTAAATTGTGCCAACTTTTGGATTTATGTGTCATTTACTAATCACCTGTAGCCCTCATTCTGTTACTATAAGATGACAACAAGTGTGAGACATTTTCCAGGATAATATTTCTGGTTAACCATGATTAGTATATTTTAACAATAAACATTAACTTTGAATTTCTTTTTCTCCTACAAGAACCTTTTTACAACTGTGTTTGGCTCATTAAATTTACTAGTCTATGTGATATTCAATGGTGATCTGAGATCTTTGCTAGCTTGGGGAATTATAAAATGGAAAATTACAAAATATTGTCAGCTGTTAATGACCTAATCAAAACTTAATCACTCCATAGTAAGTTTTGATCATCCTTTTTTCATTTTCTTTTTTCATTTTGAGGTAGTGATATGACACAAATACTCATTGCTTTTGACTAAATGAAAAATAGCTAGGAATCAATTGGTTACTTATTCTAAGTTAGTTAAAAACTAAACAATATTTATGTCATATAATATGTGTTCAAACTCAGAGAATTTTAGTCACAATGAATAATTACATGTCTAATCCGATCCATCTTACCCGACATACGCTATAGTAGTATTTAAGATTAAATTTGTAATATTTGTGATGGGTTGACATTAATTTAAATTTAAAATTTTTAATTACAACAAGTCATTACCTGACTCTCCATCCAACCATTCAGAGATTTTTTATTCTTTATTTTTTGACATTTTTTGTGTCGATCTCTTTCCCTTCTTGAATTAAGTCTTGTTGAATGGATTATTCTAGTTGTAATATGACAAATCAGAATTTACGTAATTTTTTAATAGCCCATTTGGTGGATAGATACAAATGGAAAGAGCATACTAATGGCTCGTTTTCTGTTGCTTCAGCTTGGAATTGTGTTCGTACTCGAGGGGAGGAGGCACAGTGGTATGCAAGGGCGGAGCTACGTTATAAGGAGAGTACACAAATGCTTACACTGAACAAATTGTGATTTGGCTCAGTGGTTAAGGAGTTAAGATTGAAATCAGTTGGAAGACGCAATGCAGGTTCGAACCTTGTTGCTTATATTTTTTAGTGCCTACACTGGAAATTTTAGTGCTTACACTCATTTCACCATTTGCATAAAAGATAATTATGCACACACCTGCATGTTGCCAATGAGCAATGAAAACAGAACCAACCCACCAATGGATATGAGGATGGCAAATATATTCTCCAAAACAAAATTGTTCAAAACAGGTTGTTACTCTCATTATTTATTATTTTTCAAAATGAGAATATTATTCGAAACAAGTTGTTACTCCTACAAGAAAAGTAGTAATTGCATGGCTTGTTTGAACTTAATATAAATTGTACTTTCATTTTATTTATGATATCCGCTCCTGATTCAACAAAAGAAAATTACAATGATAACATTAACATTTAATATAAATAATAAATATGAAGAGATGCCGAGGACAATTGTAAGAGATACTTTTTCTATTATTATAAGACTATAAATTATAATGACTTATTTTTTTCTCTTTTTATATGTTTCCTTTTTTTTTAATTGCTAAAATGTGCTTAACATGAATTAGTTTATGTATACATTACTATATCCGAACCCTTGGTTATTTATTATATCATTGTAATGCATGCCCTACCCCTAATGTCTGGATTTGCCCCTATTGAAACTTTGGTTATTAGCCAAGCACCGGGTACCTACACTGACCCCCGGTGCTTGGCTCCGCCCCTGGTGGTATTAGCTTGTTTGGGCAAAAGGTTTTATTCCTAAATATAACATGATTACCTGGATGGCTATTCTTGATAGACTCCCGATAAAGGAATGACTACATAGTTGGGGTATTATTGATGACAATATTTGTGTTATGTGTGGCTTGGCAGTAGAGGATAGACACCACTTATTCCTTCAATGTGGGTTGAGCAAAAGGATTTTGGAGAATGGGCTTAACAAGCTCAACATTGTGCGGTCTATCCAAGCTTGGAAGGATATTGACAATTGGTCTAAAAGGTTCTGCTTGGGTAAGAGGTTGCAGACTTATTTGTTTCGTTTATTCTTCTGCTCTGTGGTGTACTCAATTTGGAGGGAACAGAATCTCTGCATCCATCAGCAGAAGTTTAGCACAAAAGAGGATATTAGTAGGAGAGTTGAGGAGATGGTCCTTCTGAAGATTGGGTATAGTAACAAATTCAGTAGGAGTACTCTTAACATGCAAATTTGTAGGAACTATAAACACTACAAGAAAAATCGATTTCGGCGAGGGATGATTCCCCTCATTGGGTTGACGCCAAAAAGGTCTCGGCGAGGGCCCGACAAGGGGAATCGTCCTTCGTCGAAACCTTCGTCAGTGAATTGTGGTCCCTTACCGACCCTACACCATTCGACGATGACTCGGCGAGTGACATTTTCGATGACAACTATGCAAGGGAAACAAGCCATCGCCGTTTTCGTCCCTCTCTGTGCCCTCACCGATTTCGTCCCTCTCTGTGCCCTAGCCAATTTCGTCCCTCTCTGTGCCCTAGCCGTTTTCGTCCCTCTCTGTGCCCTCGCCCATTTTTTCATCCAACCCTCATGTAAATGTGAAGTTATATTTTTCTAAATTTCCATTATAATTTTTACTATAATAAGTTGTTTCTCTTGTCAATTAAATATTTTGTATTGCAAAACAAATTAAAAACCACATATGTATACATTTAGCTAATAAAAAAGTAAATAAATTGTTCACAGTAAATCCAAAAATTATTACAGTATGATTGTAAATTGTCATAACATTATAAAAGTTTGAAATTCTATTTCCTCTAACCATCATTCGAAAATGAAGACAAAGACGACGAACACTGTTGTTGTTTGATAGTAGGAGCATGAACAGGTAACCTTGAAGCAAGTAGTGCTAGCTATGCTTGGAGTTCACGTAACTGCAATAAAGTTTCTTGTACGCCTCGTTCTGCTTATCCAGCTTGTCTTCTAGCTTGTTGTACGTGTAATATCCCAAATCGGACATGGAGGTCTTTGGGCTGCTTGATATAAGGGGTAACATCCTTGTATCGTGTACGCGCGTTTTCTTGGGAGTGGCTGGGAGGTGACAAAACCGTGAGGGGTATGGACCCCAGAGCGGACAATACGTGCATAGTGCACTTCCAGGCCCACTCGCCTCGGCCTCGGTGCTCGCTTGGGCCCAAGTCCCAGGGAGTATCCTACAGGCGTGGGAGTGTTGGTTCGGGGTGTTACAAAGGTGGTATCAGAGCCGACACGTTCGCATGGCCAGCGAGGACGCTGGGTCCCCAAAGGGGGACGGGTGTAATATCCCATATCAGACGCAGATGTCTTTGGGCTGCTTGATATAAGGGGTAACATCCTTGTATCGTGTACGCACGTTTTCCTGACAGTGTTTGGGAGGCGACAAAACCGTGAGGGGTATGGGCCCCAGAGTGGACAATACGTGCATAGTGCGCTTCTGGGACCACTTGCTATGGCCTCGGTGCATGCTTGGGCCCTAAGTCCAGGGAGTGTCCTGCAGGCGTGGGAGTTGGTACGGGGCGTTACAGTACGCCTCGTTGTTTTGTTCCAGTTTGCCTTCCAAAGTTGTTGTGGCTTGAGCAACTACGTCCTGGAGATCTTTGGGAGTGATGTGGCTTCCGACAGCCGGGTAACTGGTCGATGTAGATGCCACAAAGACCTGTGATCCTACCTTGTAGAAACGACCCTTGTGTGGTCTGCCAACTGCCTCTAAGAATATTACGTTATGATCAACAAGTGTTGGAGCTGAATCGGACTCGGATGCCTCTGTTGGCTGTGATGACTGTTGGAGTAGTTCCTTGTATTGAGCCTGTTACGCACATATATCAACACGTAGAGACATGAATATTATTGAGAAGTTAGTTGTGATACCACAAAAAAAAAATTACATAACCATCAGAGACAAACAGAACAAGCATCAGGAAAAATATACATATACTGTTATAACATGTCACAGTCTGACAAAACCCCAAGCTGAAAGGGTACGTTTGGATCCAAAAAATGGACAGAGTCTCCTCTATACCATAGATTAACCACTTATCTGCACTCAATAGAAATAGCCACAACACAATATCTCTATCTTTCACACTCAAACACCTTGAAATATTAAACAAAATATTACATTCATGAATGCATTTTCATTACCTATTTCAATACTATGGCTACAATTCCGATTATCATACCACTCTAAATTCAAATTTCTTAACTATAACTTAGTAGCAAACAAGAAAGTAATATTACTCAACTTTTATCCATTAAAAACTTGAACCTAAGTTCAAAAACACTTTCAGCATCATTACATGTCATAAAATTAAGCTTGTAATCAAGAATTAACAAATTTCCAAAAAAAATTTGAACCCGACAAGCGGACAGAGTCTCCTATGTACCGTGAACTACCCAGTTACCTGTACTCAGAAGAGACACCCACAACGCAATATACAAGCATTGATTGTCATAAATTCAATGAATATTAAACAAGTTCCTAAGGTCATCATAGCGTTTGTACTAAACAAAATTAGACATTCATTCATGCATTTCCATTTGCTATTACAATACTACGGCTATAATCCTTATTATTATGCCGCTCTAATATTCTTTACTTAACTTTCTTAGATATTAAATCGTTGAACTGACTTTAACTTACTATCAAACAAGCATGCGAGATTACTAAAGTTTTTTCCAATCAACACACTATCCTAAGTTCAATAATCTACTTGGCATCATTAGATTCCATAAAATTAGGGGTACAATGAACAATTAACAAATTCTCTTTAAATTTGGAGTTCTTTGACGTTAGTTTGCATAAAACATTTGTTGACGCTCTATATATATCAATCTTCAACGTTGTAAACTTTAAACAAACTAGCTTACCACTGTTTGTTCTGCTCGAGTGTCTGTGTAAGGTCCATCAGCAATCTTGCGATGAGCTTTGTTGAAAACATCAACAAAAGTCACTTCATTCCCACGTTTTTCGACATACATAAAAATAAAAAAAATCACCAAAACAAACAACTCGACATGAAAGTTAGAAGCTAAAATTATAGGCTAATTAACACTTATTGCAGTATAGTTAGTTTTATTCTTACCATCTTCCTTGCCTATTCGTGTCTAGGGATGCATTCAAATGGTATGTTGACGGATTTTTCCTTATATTATTAGAGTTTCGTTTAGATATGTCCTGCCATGATAGAGAACTCCACTTCACTTTCATTTCATCCCATACATTCTGTGAGATCCACGATGGCTTCTTATCTAGCCTACGAGTTTTGCTTAAGTTATCTGTTACTCGATTTTGCCCGAAATTGTTGAACCTCTCGTAAATGGTTACTTCCTGGTAGGGATACCACTTGTACATCCTCTGTGAATCATATAATAAAAATATAGAAAGTACATCATAAATATATCTCAAGTACATAATATGTTTGTATAATATATAAATTGAATGCGTATTTCGAACCTTAAAGTAATCAAAAAATTTATCCTTCACATTGGGCGGAATCTCTCCCCAAGTTGTCCAAGGCTCTAAATATCCTACATGTAGTGACTTCCGAATATCCCTTGTCGCATTATATGGATCCTATCTACATATTATAAAATAAACCGTTGTGTTATATGGTATGAAATTTAACTTTAAAAAAAAAAAAAGAATGTGTTCCGAATACTTCTACTTACCTAGCACCTTGAACTTTCAAATGTTTGCGTGAATCCATGGCCCATGTTGCAAATTCTTCCATAGATGAGAATCTATATGTCATCCAATCTGTAACGCCATCAGCTCAATTTTCTATAGCTCTCGATGACTCAGCCATCGGGGGACATTGTGTGTCACCATGTGTAGGAGTGTCATCCCTCTCAACATGTAGATCATCAAAACCTTGTTGCAATCTGGAAGAGGTAGTGGTTTGGGTATTCGTTGCGTGAGGGTGATGTGGAAGGTTTGGTGTTATATGCCTAGCTACATGGGCAGCGCAAGCTCTGGATGAGTATGAAAGTTCACAAGGCATTACCTGCTCTGGAAGTGAAGTGTCTGCCACCCGCTGCTCCGTACCAATGGAGGCTGAGCTCGATTTATGCACTAGTAAACTAAGTGTACCTATAGATTGATGAACACTCGGAGGCTGACCAGCTGTTTTTCCTCCACCAAGTGATGGTTGACTTGTTCCTGTAGACCATGCAAATATGTCAACTATGATACAAAACAAAGAACTCAAGTATTAATTTTAAATGAGCAAAATAATGATAATTAATTTACATTACTCACATGTCAATGTGTTTGGCGCTTGCCCACGATCTTTGTGCCTACCTAATGGGTTTAACAATTTAATTTTTTTAGGGAATTTGGGGTCTTTATCGTTACCACCTCCCATCTGAAATTAAACACAATTATCATTAGTTCACTGATTATATTACTTAGGTTCATAGCTTACAAGCACATTAATGTTTATTACAAATCTATTGTGACATCACTTGCGATGAAACAAAAAATATAATAAGTTCATAAAACAACCAATGACTTTACCAAAGATTAATATTCAATCATCTTCTTCACTATTTTCATCATCTTCATCACCATTATCATCATCATCATCATTTTCAGTATCATCTTCATATTCCTCTTCAGCTTCGGTAACATCTTCATATTCTTCTTCATCCTCTGTCTCATCTTCATATTCTTCTTCGTATTCTTCAAGTTCTTTGTTCTCATTTTCATCAATTATAGGCTGCCTATAATTGTCATTAGTATCATCTTCCAATATTTCCTTGTTCTCACCCGAGTTATGACGGATTGTTGCCAAATTTTCATCATTTCGTTCTTCTACGTGCACATTCATCTCATCGGACTGGAAACTTGTTCTTTGCTCTACTTCTTTTTCCTTTTCATACATGACATAAATATTTCTAGGGCGTACTTTAACTACTGCCTGCCAATTTTTTCGATTCCCTTTAATCCTTGGATATCTACAATAATACACTTGCTGAGCTTGGGCGACCAACACAAATGGTTCCTATTTGGGATACTTTCTCTTCACATTCACTTTAACTAAATCAGACTTACAATAGTATTTCACACCTCTATCATTCGTGGTATCGTACCACTTGCACTTAAAGAGAACTAACCTTGTATGTTGTAACATTGGATTATTATATTCAAGTTGAATAATGTTCTGCAACACACCATAGTAGCCAATATCTTTGGTCCCGCCATCGCTTATCCCTTTCACATATACTCCACTATTATTGGTGGTCATCGATGTGGCATAGTCCTGTGTAACAAATCTGTATCCATTCACCGTGTATCTTGACGATATCCTAACCAATCTATAAGGCCACCTTGAAAGACATTGTACACAATGATCTACATCATTCCTGTGCTTAACCTACAAATATATATCACTCTAGTTTTAAGGTATGCATACCGTAAGGGATAAAATTAATTTCATTTATGAGACATCTACTTACATAGTCATATAGGCATTTTGGGAAAAACTTGACAACATGTAGTTGGAGTTCTCCTGGAGTCAATGGGCCATATTGGTTGCGAAGGTATTCCTCGAGCATGCTACCAAATAGACAAATATTAGTCAATTGATTTTGTATAGTTATCGCCCAACACATTAACATATTGATAACTTGTCATAGCCTTACCTAATATAAGATTATACCTCTGCGCAATTTATCAATACATAGCAATGCGCCAAATACAAGTCGTCTTCCGCTATTGTCATCTCTTTTCATTTCCCGACTGAGTGGCCCGGATAAGTAAATATAGCCAAGCATTAATCGGGGTATTCTACATCGTCATATTGGTCATTTCGACCAAGCCTTCTACTCTTAGTGGCCACATGCTCTTCAAAATAATAGGAACAAAAAGTTGACTTTTCCAGTATCTGGTAGGCTTCACAAATAGATCCTTCCACATGTGCCTTATTCTTTACTTTCATATTCAAGCCCTTCAAAAACCTCTCAAAGGGATACATCCACTAATATTGTACAGGTCCACAACAAATCGCTTCGTGTACCAAATGAACAAGCAAGTGCTCCATTGAATCAAAGAATGCATGAGGTAGTAGCTTTTCCAAGTTGCAAAGAGTCATGACAATGTCTTCTTGTATCCTCTCCAAATCTAACCTTTGCAAGCTTGTGCAACATATGTTGGTAAAGAACAAACTAAGTTGTGCAAAAGCCTCCCAAACTTGTTTAGGCATCAGCTCGCGTAATGCAAACACAAGCAATCTTTCCATGAATACATGACAGTCGTGGCTTTTCATGTGTGACATCTTTAGTTGTTGCATGTCTACACATCTCACTAAATTTGATGCATAGCCATTGGGAAATTTTAATTCTCCAGCCCATTCTAGAAGTAGTTTTCTCTTTACCACGGGGAGAGTATAAACACCAATCACATTCGCGTACTCTCCACATAATTTCGGGACGGTCACAATACAGTACCATGTATTTTCTTGCTTTTACATTGTCTTTTGTCTTTCCTTTCACAGCCACAACAGTGTTGAAAACATTGTCGAATATGTTTTTTTCTATATGTATGACATCCAAATTGTGGCGTACAAGATGCGTCTTTTAGTAAGGTAAGTCCCAAAAAATACTTCTCTTTGTCCAATTGTGCCACTCCCCAAACCCATGCAACTTCATTTTTTTCTTGTCATTAGTCATTTCTTGTATCTTTGGCAAATTCATCACACTTTGCCATATTTGATCACTATCTAATATGGGCGGAAGCCCACAAGTCTATCTTTTACCCCTTATGAAATTCTTCGTGTCACGTTGCATAGAACTATTTATTGGTAAAAATTTACGATGACAATCAAAGAATGAATTTTTCCTTCCTTCTTACAACCGAAAAGCATCAGAGTTATTCATGAAATATGGACATGACAGTCTTCCATGAGTGCTTCAGCCAGACAACATAGCATAAGCTGGGAAGTCATTTATTGTCCACATCAAGGCTGCCCTCAATTGGAAATTTGTCTTTGTTAAAACATCATAGCATGGTGTTCCCACCAACCATAATTCTTGTAATTCATTAGTGAGAGGCTCCAAATTCACACCTATTTTCTTACTGGGATTTTTCAGACCGGGTATGAGCAATGTCAAGAACATGATAGGATCCTTCATGCACATCCATGGTGGCAGATTGTAGGGCATTAATATCACTAGCTAACATGAATATGGTTGAGCATTGGAATTGTAAGGTATAAACCCATCTGAACAAAGCCCAAATCGAACATTTCTAGCTTCATCAGCAAACTCTGGATGTACAACATCAAAGTGTTTCTGTGCTTCAGCATCAAAAGGGTGACCAATATGACCATCCTCTGTTTGGTGTTTCTTGTGCCACTGCATGTGTTCAGCCGTAGACTTGGACATGTACGATTTTTTTAACCTCGGTGTTAATGGAAAATATATTAATTGTTCGTAAGGTATAAGCTTATTCCCTTTTCTACCCCCCGTTGGTGTCATGAAGCGTCGGTAGCCACAGTAGGGACAACTTTGAAGTGAACTTCTATCCTTATATAATAAAAGGCATCCATTTACACATACATCTATCTTCTGATAACCTAAACCCAATGACTTCAGTATTTTCTTAAACCTGTATAAGTTCTCAGGTAGGTTATTTTCTACATGCATCAACTCCATAAATTCTGAGACAACCCGGTCAAAAAGGTCATTGCTCATATTATGTTCTGATTTCATATTTAGATAACGAGCCACAACAGACAACGTGGTAAGATTCCTACAACCCACAAATAATGGGTTTTACGAGGCATTCAACAAATTAAAAAATTCTTGTGCTTCCATGTTTGGTAGTTCTTCACTCACGTTCTAATCCCTTACCATATCTACTTCAGCAGCGTCAAAGACCATTGTCCGATAGTTATTCCCACAATCTAAGTCGTGTGGCATATTATTACCAGCGTGTTGTTCAGTGACCCTTATGTTGTTTGACACATATCCCCATGAGCAAGCCATACATAGTAATTAGGCATGAAACCTCTAGTATAAAGATGTTTTATCACAATGTCAGTTGTAAGATATCGCAAATTTTCGCATTTCATGCATGGACATCTTATTTTTACACCGTCCATGTAATATTGTTGACTACTTGCGAATGTTATAAATTCATTCACACCTTGAACAAAGCCCTCATTGATATATCCATCAACCCAACGATTATATATCCATTCACGTGATGATGCCATTATGACTGACACATAGATCAACAATAGGAATTTAAAATTAGAAACAAGGAAGTAAGACTTAAATATAAGCCTTGCGAATTTAAGTTTACTATATTCTTACTTAATCTGAAATTAATTCACATTAGTGAGCTTTACTTAAAAAGTGGACCACAAATGCAAGCAACATAATCAACATGAAGAAAACAACATTTTCAACAGTTTGAAAAATCCTATTCAACTGTGCAGACCAACACACCCCTTCATACAGAAAGTTAAACTCTATCTTCACAAAACCTTAACGGCTCAATTCAGACAATATATTCAACAAAAAGTTACACGGAATAACTTTAAATTAATAAAACAGACTTAAAACCACAATAAAATAGATTGTACAATAAATACTATATAAATCATAAAACTAACCGGAGTCTCTATAATCTTTACGCGTTTCCACTAATTATTACAATGCCCCAAAACCTACCTGTAGAAAATCCAAACAAATGAAAGTAGCTATTAATATTATAATAAAAGGTAATTAAAAAAAATATTGATTTAAGTTACAATATATTGATTTACGTTAACTATTATTTTTAATGTAGAAATTGTTTATAAATAATAAAAAAAAACAAGATAATTCAATAAATTTAATAAAAAATTCGGACAAAAAAAAAGTAATAAAAATTGAAATAAAACTGAAAAAATTAAAAATTTTGGAAATAAAAAAAAAATTTGAAAATTATATGTTGAAAATAAAAATTATTTTAACACAACATATTATGAAAAAACAAAAACAATATAATTCAATAAATTCCCTAAACAATTCGGAAAATAAAGGTTATAAAAATTGAAAAAAAATGAAAAAAAAATCTTGAAAATAAAAAAAAAATCCAAAAATTATATGTTGAAAATAAAAATTATTTTAACTCAACACTTCTCACATCTTAAATAATACAAAACAAAACAAATAATATATATATACATATACATATGTAAATACATAACAAAAAATTACCCTTGATGCCATGGGTGGGGGGTGGGTTGACGGGTTAGGGTGGGGGTGGAGGGTAGGTGAGGGGTGGGTTTACCACGTTGAGGGTGGGGTATACGGGTAAGGGGGTTGGGGGTGTTCGGGGGGGAGGGGGTAGGGTACACAGGTAGGGGGTAAGGGGGTAGGGTATGTGAGTCTGGTAGGTGGGGGGTAGGGGATGCGGGTAAGGAGGGTGGGTACCTGCTGCGCAGCGTAGGGGGTGGGTTTTTTTTTTTTTTTTTTTTTTTGAAATTTGAGATTAGATGAGGCACGATTGCCTCATCTGATCTCATTCTGGGCAATGGCCCAGCGTAAGACTAGGCCGCCGCCCAGAAACCAATGAGGAGGCCCATTGGTGCAACCAATACGCTTCGCCTATTGGATTATTTATAGGCATGTCCATCTCCTATTTAATATTTTTTTTCAATTTTTTTTATTATTATATTTTCAATATTTTTTCATACTTAATTTGTTTTACATTTTTTTCATATTGAATATTATATAAATTTAATATTACTTTGTTTTTCACTTTTTTTTTATTATCTTCACTTTTTTTACATATTAATTTGTTTAACTAAAGAATAACATAATTAGTATAATAATTCCATATTATATTGTGTTTTGTTTATTAACTTTAAACTTTAAGCAAATTTAATTAATATGTTTTTTAATACTTTCATCAAAATAATTATATTAATTAGCTAGTAGTTTATTTTTCCCCACTTTTTCTTTTTATTTATTTTATTTTATTTTAACTTAAAACCTTATAAAAATATAATGTAAATGAAGTTAATTCATAAATAATTCTACGAAGTTGTTTATGAACCAAAAAATTACTACTATATGTAGTAATTTTGAAAAAAATACACAAATCTAAATAATTAATTTAGATTTTACATGAGAATATTATATTAATTAGATTTTTTTTAATTCTCTATTTACATAATTCATTAATAAACCGATTATATTTATGAATTAGTTCTCAGGTAGGATGATATACATACATATATATATATATATATATATATATATATATATATATATATATATATATATGTATGTATATTTATTTATTTATTTATAATGTGAAAGTTATACAAGTTCAAAATTTTTTTGTAATCCATAAATATTATGTAATTGATTATATAAACAAAATAGTTTAAAGAGTTTTTAAATAGAATATGTTGTACTTGTAAAAGCATTTTGTGTAGTTAAAATACTAAAATTAAATTGTAAATAGTTTCATCAATGTCGTCAAGTCCCATCACCATGTCTTTGGTTTTCACAAGGAATGAAACGTACCATTGATCAATCTTGTCATTAGTACTACGAGAATATGTTATACGTAACAAAAAGTTCATAAAAGAGTCCAAACTTGTAAGGGACACGTCTTGCAATATTTTCATCAAAGTAATTAAATTAATTAGCTAATAGTTTGTTTTTTTCGGCTTTTTTCTTGTTGTTTAAGTTGTTAATAATAATCGCATTAGCTAATATGAAATGAGATGGCCCCATTTTGGAATAGACATAGCGAAACACCTGTTTTGCATGCATTGTGTTCGCGTGCACGCTACATGGCAAAAAATCGCCCAAACTGATAGGGCCCGATTTCGAAATAAGATGGACACATGAGCTTTTAAATGTCAAAACTACTGTACATGCATGCCCACTTACCACAGGGCATAACATAATGAAATGTGATGACCCCGTTTTGGAATAGACATAGCAAGACACCTGTTTTGCATGCATTGTGTTCGCGTGCACGCCACGTGGCAGAAAATCGTCCGAACTGATAGGGCCTCGGTTTTAGAACGAGATGGACATATTAGCTTTTAAACCTCAAAACTAGGGTGCACACATGTCCCCAATTAATTGACCCATCCAAGACCAATGGTGGACAATCACGTGTCCGCGAACCATTAGTTGATACCTTGACCCTTGTAAAAAATGAAGATTTGTCTTCATATGCTCACCAAGCTATCAATCTTCGCATTCAATGACCTTCATCCTATAAATAGCACTTGACAATGCGTTTTCTCATAGCATCTCAAATTTGTAATTGTACTTTTCATCTAAAAAGTTTGAAGGATGAATAAGGATCAACCACATCTGAAAAATTCTGTTCGAGTGACTATTAAAGAAGATATGGATACAATGAAGGAGTATCCAAATTACTCCAAGTTTGTTAAACCTTCCCTTGATCTAAATGCTCCGCCAAAATACGACAGATACATTTCGAATGCCTAAGTAGGCCAACTCGTTTAAGACCAAATGATGCAGATCCAGTGCCCAAACTTTTTCCCCTCATATCTCTATCTTTTTAGCCTCGTTGAAAGTATCGGCATTAGTAATCTTTAATTATGTTAGGTATTAAATCGTTGTGTTGCTGTATTAAAAAAGGATGATATGTAATCCTTTATAATTATCAATGTAAAATTATGTTTATATTTGTAATGCATTAATTATTATAATAAAATGTTTAATTATAATTCTGTTTTGTTGATTACAAATAAGTAATTATTTATATTTTGCAGTACATTCAATATTAATATTGCATATAATTTATTTTTCATGTAGACAACAATTTGTCCCATAAATTGTTTAAAGGATGTAAACATGTTTTTATTTATAGTAAAAGTCATATTTTGTTTTGTAAGTAATGATGAATAAAGTATTGTTACAATCAAAACCAAAATTTCGAAGCTTTACTCAAGTTATGTACATGTCAATCCAAGACACTTTAAGAAGGAAAAATATTAGTAAGTAGCTATATGTATAATTATTTAAAACCAATAATTCATATTATTTAGTTTAAATTTAATGCTTTTAAAACACTCATAATATGAAATAATCGTAATTGTTAAATGTACACTTGAAACTAATCGGTGAGGAAAGTTCATGTCCCTTGATGTTTCGGCGACAGAACGTCACCTCCCTCGCTGGTTCGGCGAGGGAAGTCCATGTCCCTCGCCGAATCGCCGAGGGCAAGAGGCGGCCATCGGCAAGGGACAGTGACTTCTCTCGCCAATTCGACGAGGGCAAAAGCCAATCCTCGCCAATTCGGCAAGGGCAAGAGGGGGCCCTTGCCGATTCGGCAAGAGCAAGGCCCCTCTCACCGAGCCCTCGCCGAAAAGCGAGGGCATAGCGATGACCCGTCGCCGAGACCGATTTTTCTTATAGTGAAAATGAGAATATTCTTGTGTAGTTTGCATGTCTGTTTTCACTTTGGTCTGTTTTTTGTAAGACTGTAAATGTTTTGGCATGATCATTGTACATGTCTGGTGTTTGAGCTATATAAATGATACTTTGCTTGATTAGTTAAAAAAAAAATCTTAATAACGTTATTATATTATTAGATAATTCAAATCTGCTGCGAATTAGTATTATTTGTTGAACACAGCTAATCAAATATCAAAACCTTCAAAAAGTGATATTCTATCATTTCGTTTGGGCCTTAAAAAAATTGGAATTCCATTATTTATTGATTTTGTTACACAGGAAGTGATGAATCTACTTGGAATGCATCATGATGATTCTGTGGCAAAACCCAAATAATACAGAGCCTTCGAAGGCCAGTTGAAATTCCTAAAAACTGCATGGTGGGCCATTTTCGAAACTTTTTTAGCCTAATAAATTTTGAAAAATATTTTTTTCATTAGTATAAATTAATTGATCAGTCTTTCACATAATATGTAAAAATTACACATTTGTATTTTAACAATATATGAGAGATTAACATATTTCCCATCTTTAGGAATTTGGATCGTCCTAGCTAACAATTAGCAGAGTCAATTCAGAAATTAAAGAATTACAAGGTTTTTTGGGGCAAGCATCTTTTAGACCAGAAAAAGGAAAATGCTAACTTAGAATCAAGCACGAGGCTCTAATAAAGAACATAGATTAATTGATTTGGCCACACACATCAAATAACATGCACCTATACTATCAAGATTGGGTATAATTTATAAATCACGTGCTCGTTTGGACCAACCATTTTTCTTCACTAAATGTCTCATGCTCGTGCTGTAAAGTTTAAGTGGCAAAGAAGTGGTGATGTGCTGGGTATAGAAAAGCTTCAAAACATAATAGAAGAGCTCATATTTTTGTAAAAAGGATACTTTACACACCTTAAACTAACAATATTACTATTTATCCTATATGGCATCTTTCTTTTTTTTTTCTTCCAACTTCTATGTGGCATTTTTTTCCTTTTTTCAACTCCTATGTGATATCTTTTATTTTTTAAGAATACCTCATTCAGAAAACCCCTAAATATCTTCAATTCATCAGTCACATGCCAAATTTTAGCCCTTTTTAAAGCCAAAAGAGGAAAAAAAAAAATATATAAACACATATGTACACATATATACGTAGACTCACGCATGTGTATCTTATACAAAAAAACCTATTTGTTGGGAGCTCAATCAAACTAAACCAAACCAAACTAAGCCTTGTCCCATTAGGTGAGATCGGCTATATGGATCATGCGACGATGTCATTCGTTCCTGTCGAGAGCTATCTCCTCTATAAGCTCCATACACACAATGTCCCGTCTAATTGTCTCCGTTCAAGTCATCTTAGGTCTACCTTTACCCCTCTTTTAGTGTACTATTTCTAAACCTTCATACCTTCTAACAGGCGCCTCGATAGGTCGTCTTCTAACATGCCCACATCATCTCAAACGATTTTTCCTCATCTTATGCTCGATCAGACCCACTCCTACTCTTTCACATATCATCTCATTCCTAATCTTATCCTTTCTAGTATATATTTGTAAATACGTGTGTTTGTATGCTTTTGCATATATGTTCCTTTTTGCCGGATGAAGTCAAGAAGGGTAAACATTTGTCATGTGATTGATAAATTGAAAAGATTTATGATCATTTTTACGTGATGCATGTTTGAAAAATAAAAGAAAGGAGGCCATGTGGAAGCTGAGAAAACAAAATGTCATGTAGGAGTTGAAAGAAAAAAAAAAAAAAAATATATATATATATATATATATATATATATATATATATATATATATATATATATATATATAAGATGTAAACATATATGAAAGAACCAAAATAGCTAATTGTAAGTCTCTAGAAGACTATTAAAATTTTTCAAGTTTCTAAAAGAGATATAATCAGATCGATTTCTGAAATATCTTTCTGGATATTTCTTAATATCTCAGCTATTCACAGAACGTAAGAAGTAGATGATTATGAGAAAACCAAAATAACTAATTGTATGAATATTTTCCATCTTTAGATACAAGGCATAAACATGACTTGTCCTAAGCAATATTATCTGCTATGAGCCTATGCGCTAATCATATCTTCAAATAGTGGAAATTCTATCATTTTGTTGCACATGTGTGCTAGCTATGTTAATTTTTTACTATTACTGTCAATTTTGCAAAAAAGAAGAATAGTTTAGGGACGTGTTCTCTCTCTCTATATATATAAAGGAAATATAAACTGCAATTTAAACTTAAATTATTTAATTATAATATTGAATGACTATTTTATTATTTTACGTAACTCTTGGGTTTAATATTATGTTAACATTTTTTAACTTGGTTTGTATTGGTGATACGTTGTTGGACAATCTGATTAAGCGTGGGTCCATGGATCCTAGACTTGGGATATGCTGCATGTAATAGGAAGAATATTTTATTGATATTTATGTATCATTTTCTTTTCTTGCTTGAATTAAGTCTTTTTTTATTATATTATGCTACAAGTGATTGGACGAATCAGAATTTGCAGAATATTTTATTGATATTTATGTATCATTTTCTTTTCTTGCTTGAATTAAGTCTTTTTTATTCTATTATGCTACAAGTGAATGGACGAATGAGAATTTGCATAATTATTTAATGGACTACATAAATAAGCATGGCCAAATCATGCTGGTTATTTGTTTTCTATCTTATACAATAGTGGTTAAAGTTATGGCTTAAGTTTGATTAAAATAGAATGTGATTTGATTATTATATTCAACTCTTGAGTGTGTATGTTATATTTGATACCTTAGAGAATAGTGAAAGTTAATTTACACAGTTCTCAAAGTCTATATACAGCAATTTACATATTTGGGGAAAATTGTTCTGCACGAGATGATGAACGTGAGATTGTGAGTGTGGGAGTGGATCCTACTTGTATGTAGGATGCACTTTTATTACACGACCTGACAGACTGCACCCATATTTAGATACACGATTAGATATGGGAGGATGTCCTAAGCAGGGGTTCTTCTTCTATGAGTTATGTGTCAAATTTACTACATGCACATAGACAAAAAATGATTTAATTAATTGACAAATATTAACCAATTATCATAAGTAGGAAAATCATAGTAACTTATTTAAAACTCTATAAGGTCAAATTAGTAAAAAAAGAAATTTCAGACATTCTGATATAATATATCTGTACGATACAGATTAATGTGGATTTATTTTATGAAATAACAACTTAACATGTGACTGTGACAGAATTGGCACATGCCTTATAGAAGAATTTTCCCCTAAGCAGAACTAGAGCTGTGCACTACTAGGACCTTTTTTGCTCAAAATAGTGAAACTTTCCATTCATAGTAATATCAATACAAAGCTTATCCCACAAAGTAGGATCAAAGACATGTTTCTACAAATCAAAAGAAACATTTCTTGTCCAATTTAAAGCAAGTGAATCTATCAACTATTACACACAATAGTTATACAGGAAGTGAATCTACTTGATATGTATCATTCTGTGGCAAAAACCAAGTCTGTTGGTGGATTAAGTTTTCTCTTCTGAGCCTTTCTTGCACTATTGACTGGTGGCCCATCTTCACCATAATTCTCCTATATACCAAGCTCCATAATGTGCAGAATTTGCAATATAGAAAATCGCCTGCTGCAAAATAGACGGGGAGCAAATATAGCAAGGGACGGATTGAATCTGGGAAAAGAACCGAGTACAGACTGGCCATTGACAGAGTACCAAAAAACACCATAACTTTTTGAACAATTTTCACATAAGAATTGGGGAAATTAATGCTCAATGAAATTTTTGACAAAACATGATATAACAAGCAGTAGATGAGAATACTTGAATTGGCTATAAACATTGTTTTGGGATGAGTTTCGAATGGAGACTCATTTTTACCTTGATACTTCAATTCCAGGAAGTTGAGCAGCACTGGAACAATAAAGGCAAGAATAGTATGTTGAGCAGCCAGAGTATTGTAGCTTTTCAAATAAAGACACTTCCTTGTCATATTTATGATATTAAACTGGGCATAAAAGTTTTCTCCGAAGAGTTCGAGAAAATGGCTGATTCTTCTTGTAGGGTCTGCCATATAAGATATATCACAGATGAAGAAGAAAGGTTATGAGCAGGGAGATGTGTAGATCAAGAGGTAAAAGGTAATACTTATAATTAGCGAAAGGTGAAAAAATAAAACATAAAAAAAATTATTTGTTTGTTTAATCAATCAGTTCGGACTCATAACAATCTCCAACAATCAGTTCGGACTCATAACAATCTTCAATGTATTAGTGAATTCACATGTGTAAGTCCCATCAGTCCGGATTAATTGAAAATTTTCCTTTAAAAAATATCATATCGCGTCTGACTGTTTAAGCAGGAAAGCGTCACTTGCGGGACTTTTAGTTTTTACTTCCCATTTATGGCATGTACTCCTGTAAGAAGAAAGATGATTGGGTTGGTAGGAGGACAGAGGATGAAAATTACCTATAATTAGCAACTAGAACACAAACCTTTCATTTGTTTCTTTAAAATATTATCATGTCGTGTCTTACATCGCACTTGGCGAAGCATAACTGGAGGGAACCATTATTTCTTCAAACTTGCCTCTTTCGTGCATATTCTGCTATTTCAGACAAGGAAAAATATTTGGTCAGTCTTATTAAACATTAATATAAAAGATACATGGGATGGTCAGTCAAATTGATCAAAAAGTCCCTCTTAGAATAAATCTAAAAAGGGACTTGAATTAACAATTGAGGGCAGACCATCGAGGAAGTTGCCTTCAATCAATCATAAAATGTTTAGGTGCTTGACCAAAAACTTGATTTGGCCGGATCATGTCACAAAAGCAGTTCTATTTTAGGGTAATTGATGGAGCCTATGAACTTAAGCAGTTTCTATTTTAGGAAATTCAACAAAGCCTACAAACTATTTGTTATCGTGTTTTTTTTTTATTTTATATATATTTGAATATACACATCATAGACCTTACAAATATACAATTAAAATTGGATGATTTTCACCTTACAATTCCTTTTCACGGATGGGTATTAACAAATAGCCAAATCCAAGAGGCCGTCAACTAATAGGGTATGGGAGTGAAAGTGTATGATTACGAAATGATCTTTCATTATGGAGAAATATGATTCCCAATAATATAAATAAAATTATTTGATACGTTAAAAATAATCCTAAGAATATTTTCTCAAATACTTAAGGTCTCCCTGTTTTATATTCTTGTTCATTCTTTTCACTTTGTTTATCCTGACACCATTCATGTTCAATCAAGTCTTGTTTAAATAACATAATTATGTTTCTTTTCCACAAATAGAAAAATATCTCTATGCTTTCTTGTACTTTGGGGCGTAAGCTATACTATATTAAAAGTTAGCATAGACTTGTAATATGAGGTAGCACTAGCTACTATACACTGATTCTTCGAAAAGTGGAATTGTGATTACGTGGATTAATATCTTAGTTAGTCACAGATTTTTATCATACTTGACAAATATGTCTTTTATGTTTAAAAAATGCTACATTTAAATCTTTATTTTTGTGGTAAAGTCACTTTTTTATTATTATTTTTCTTGTGACATATACACTTTTGGTGTGCTGTCGCAGACAACCAAAAATAAAACCTGTACTCTGAAAAATATATGTAGTAGTGTGAGTAAGGATCGTACCCACATAGAGTCTCTAGCCTAATTTGTGTTACGTAAACAAGGTTGGGGGGGGGGGGTTGAGTATATAAAGGAAACTTAAGAAAAATTACTGAATTTAAAAATATTGAATTTAATTAAGAAGACGAACCTTGGTCTAAGTCAACATCCACCATCGGAATCTTGTAACTGATCATTGATACAAGTATATATCAATTCAAACTTTAAATATTCACCGTTGGAATTATTTTCCTATCTCTCCTTAGTCGTAGTTAATTAGAATACACGCGACCTAATTAACCCTAACCACTAAACAACCTCAGACACGCGCTAAAGGTTTAATCTAGTAGCAGCCTTAAGAATTAGAGAGATCGATGAAGCTAAACAACACAAACACACGCGGTTGCATTTAATTTATTTGAACGTTCTATCTAAAATCTAATAATCTCTGACGCAGCAAATTATTAAATCTTGGTTGTTTCGCAAATTAGAGGGATCAAACAATTACGGATTTGATATCTAACTTAGCAATAGATTATAACGAATAATAAACTAGTTGGCCACCCTAGCAATTAAACGAAAGAATCATATAAAATAAAACAGAAGAACATTCAATACTTAAAGCATAAATTGAACAGTAAAAACTAATTAGATCTCACAGTTCTTATGATTCCGAGGCTTCAATTTCCTTCAACCAAGAATAAAAGTTTAGCCACGCAGAGCCATGAAGAAATCTTGAAGGAGAAAAAGGGAGAGAAAAAGAGGTCCAAATCTTATGATTTATCCTCCTCTTTATAGTTTGTGAAACCTACTAGATCCCATAAAATAATGGAATCCTAATCTAAATAGAATAAGAAAATATTAAAGGTGAAGTAAACTCTTAATATGACTAGAAAAGCCTAAAACAACTAGAAAAAGTCCTAATACAATTAGGATAGCTAAAATAGTTGGAATTTTCGTGCACCACATCCTCCACCATCAACTAGAAGCTTCTAGATAAATAATATTCCAAAACACTAAACAGCACAGGTGCAGCAACTTCACGTCCAATTTCGGCTCTGATGAAGCCTTTATTTCTCAAAACTCAAAACATGAAAGTTGTAGATCTTCTTCTTGGCTTTCCAAAACATCTTGAATCACCTCAATCGGAGTTCGGATGAGAGAGTTATGCCCAAAAAATGTAACAGTATCAGAGCTGTCCAGAATTGTGCGATTTAGCTTTGTTTTGCACTTAACTACTCCGTTCGCATCCTAAATCAAAATATAAAGTTAATGAGTGTATTTAGGCATTAAATACGTGTAAAATATTAAACTTTAATGGAGAGAAATATGACATTTTGCATTCTTATCAAATTCCCCCACACTTGACCTTTGCTCGTCCTCGGGCAAAACTCAAATTTTTAAAAAGACCAAAGTTGCAATGCTATCAACAAAGAACAACCAAGCTCTTCAAAACTCATAACACCTCATGAACAAACATTCTTAACCAACTTATAATTCCTTAGTAAGCATTCCCACTCGAAGATGGAGTAACGGAATACGTAGACCCTCACAGAGATAAACGCTCGACTCTCATGTGTTTGAAGGGCATGTGTTTCGCTCAAATTCATTCCAATGAAAATGATCTACCATAGGCTTGCATATCTTCTCATTCTCCACCACTAAGATCACATGCATAACACAAATCATAAGGACTTTTCAAGGGTTGTAACGGGGCTTAAGGACAAAGGTGAGAATTATTTGGGAATGTAGCTCAAAAGCCATCAAAACTAGTGGAGCAAAAATAAACCAACTCAAGTTCGAATATGTAAAACATGTCAAAACCAATCACTTCATTTAATAGCTTCCATCTTCATATATATCATGTATAAACGTAACCCTTTCTTGAAATTTTTAGGAGGAATTATGAACATGGATAGTTTAAAAGCAATTTCCTCCATCACTTCATTTCTTCCTTGTCTTTTTTTTTTCTTTCTTTTTTTTTTTTGTTTTTGTTTTTGTTTTATTTTTTTTTCTTCTCTTTTTTTTTTTTTTTTTTTTTTTTTAATTTTGCACCAAAATTATATCAAAATGGAACTCACAAATTGAGAACGAAAACATGTTCCATTTCACCAGTCATAGCCATACCATAAATTTAGACACCCCCACACTTATTTCTTGCATACCCATACTTATCATAACGTTGAACAATGCTCCACTAGTCCTAAGGCCTGGGTAAAGACATTGTTTTTCAGGTTTAAAGCTTGTAACATGGGTTCACAATAAACAAGGTTAATAAGGCTCAAAAGGGTTTAACAAATGGAAAATTTAAATACAAGGTAGGCTATTTGGCTTATGTAGCTAAATCAAAGAAGGCCTTAATCATGTTCATGCATGCATGCGTCAATGTGACCTCGAAGAGAATTAAGGCAAGTTCTAGAGAAACAAATCCATGGAAGAATATTTCTCATGAAAAAAAAATAAAAATGAGACTGATTATGGATGTGTCAATCTAAAGGCTCAAAATCTCACCAGCTTTTGTCTACGTAATTCAGTCACACCATGCTCAAGGAAAATAACTAAACCAATTAACTCTAAGTGGAAAGAGTACCTATTCAATCATGTTCTAAATCTTTTAAGCTTAATTGCACCTTGCTCATGCCATGCACAGAAAACATTTAAAACCACAATTTTTTTTATTAAAAAAAAACAAATTAAAACACAACCTAAATTCCCTCCCCTATACTTAAAACTTTTCATTGTCCTCAATGAATAAAAATAAACTGGCAAATTGATGCAAAGATGAGTAGAAACATGAAAGCAAGTGAAGTAAGAGAAATAGAGTCTGTAGGAAGATATACCTGAAGCACTTGTGAGAGATAAGAAAAGTAATGCTGTAAATCTGCAACTATTCAGTAAAACCCAAAAAAACAAGAAAAAGCAAAATAATAGGAAACAAAGGCTTTTTTATACTCTGTTGTTTTTTTTCTCATTTTTTTTTCATTTTTTTTTCATTTATATTTTTATATATATATATATATATATATATATATATATATATATATATATATATATATTTTTTTTTTTTTTTTTTTGTTGGCCGACCCTATTTACATCCCCATACAAAGGCTCCGAACTCTGGGAGGCACTGAAGCCGACTCTGTGAAACAATAAAAAAATCAAACTAACTAATATCTAAAAAAAAAAAAATACCTCGATCCATTTAATGTCGGCCAGTAAGACAAACTACCCTTGGGTTGCCTCCCAAGCAGCGCCTTTGTTTACTGTCGTTGGCTCGACTCAATGCTTCATTTTTCAATCAGGATTATCAATGTCCAATTCTTTCATATTCTCCTCTTGGAAAGGCTTCAAATCCGGAATAGGTTCCTGTGGATAAATATTCAATGCTGTAACAGGGCCCTGCAAATCAGTACTGAAGGCTAACTCCTCATACCCTTTCTCAAGTTGCTTACTAATGACAACTTCCAATCTATCTTTTCCATCAAGTTCAAAAACGTCCTGTGCTAAAGAATCAATCACATCAATAGAATAAACAGGATTATCTTCACCAGGATATTTCATGGCATCATAAATATTAAACTTAATAATTTCACCATCAAATTCCATGGTAAGTGTGCCACTATGAACATCTATCTTAGTCTTGGACGTTTTTAAAAATGGTCTTCCTAACAAAATAGATGTATTTTGATCACCGTTCTCCATATCAAGCACATAAAAATCAGCAGGAAAAATCAAATTATTAACTTGCACAAGAACATCCTCAACTACACCCTTAAGATAGGCATTAGATCTATTAGCTAATTGAATCACAACACCAGTTTTATTCAAAGGTCCAAGTTTTGAAGAAGCATATATAGAATATGGCATGACATTAATAGAAGCTCCTAAATCTAACATGGCCTTCTCAAATCTAGTGTTACCTATCGTACAAGGGATAGTAAACATACCTGGATCTTTGCACTTTGCAGGGAGTCTTCTTTGAATAATTGCGGAAACATTCTCCCCTACTCTCACCTTTTCACATCCTTTAAGTTTTTGTTTCCTCTTAATTGTGCACAGTTCTTTTAGGAATTTAGCATAACGAGGTACTTGTTTAATAGCATCTAAAAGTGGAATATTTACCTCACATCTACGAAAAGTCTCATATAAATCTATATTTTGTTCATCTTTTCGAGATTCTGCTAAAGCCTGAGGAAAAGGAGGTACTGGTTTATAATCAGAAAGAGGTGGAAACTTACGCTTGGGTATTTCATTGTCATTGGGAAAGTCACTGCTTGTAATGACATTCTTTTCTTTTTCTTGCTTCGACAATGTAGGATCTGCCTTTCCTGGAATCTCCAGTTCTTTACCACTTCTCAAAACGATTGCACTTACATTTTCTCTTGGATTTACTACCGTTTGAGAGGGTAAGTTCCCCGAACTCTGCGCCTCTAGTCGACTAATCGCAGTTGCCATCTGACCTACCTGTTTGTCCAAATTTTGGATACTGACCCTCGCCTCCTGTTGAAATTGCAAAGTATTAGTAGCAAGAGACTTAACAATATCTTCTAAAGACATACCTGAATTAGAAGTTTGGCCCGATTGTTGATAAGGCTGTTTATATTGTTGAAAACTTGGGCGATTCTGAGTCATGGGCTGATTTGTTTGTGGACTCCCATAACTAAGGTTGGGGTGATCTCTCCATCATGGATTATACGTGTTCGAAAAGGGATCATACTTCCTTTGTGGTTGTCCAGGAAAACCACCTACTGCATTCACTTGTTCAACAGGCTCATCTTGAAGAGTTGGGCACATGTCGGTTGGGTGCCCCACTACTGAACAAATCCCACAAGCCTTCGCCGTTTGCATATTACCTACAGCCATCTGACGTACAAGAGAAGTTAGACTCGCAATCTGTTCTTCAAGGGAAGAAATATTTACCTCATTAACACGCTTAGACGGAGAGTCCAGCCTAGTGCCAAATTGTTGAGAATTGGCCGCCATATTTGCAATCAAATTCTTCGCGGCTTCTGGAGTTTTATCCACCAAAGCTCCTCCACTCGCGGCATCAATCATGCTCCTATCAGTGGGTAGAAGGCCCTCATAGAAATACTGGATAAGTAGCTGCTCACTAATCTGATGATAGGGGCAGCTTGCACATAGTCTTTTGAAACGTTCCCAATATTCGTGCAGGGACTCCCCACTATGCTGTCTTATACCACAAATTTCTTTACGAATGTTTGCTGCCCTTGAAGCTGGGAAATATTTCTCCAAAAACAACCTCTTCATCTCGTTCCATGTGGTAATACTTCCGGAGGGTAGATAGTAGAGCCAATCCTTAGCCGAATCCTTCAAAGAAAACGGAAAGGCCCTTAATTTAATCTGCTCGTCAGTCACCCCCGCGGGTTTCATACTCGTGCATACCACATGAAGCTCCATTAGATGCTTATGAGGATCTTCACCTGTAAGGCCATGAAAAGTGGGCAAAAGATGTATTAGGCCAGACTTTAATTCAAAAGTAACATTAGCATCTATAGTAGGAAACGTTATGCATAAAGGTTGTTGATCTAAATTAGGGGCAGCAAGCTCCTTCAAAGTTTGATTTCCAGCCATGACTTCCTCCTCTTTTGAATCAGAATCGCTAGCAAATAAGGAATCAACAACTAAATCGTTCGCTTCAGAATTCTTTTGAGCTTCCTTTCTTAACCTGCGTGCAGTTTTTTCTATTTCTAGATCGTATTGCAAATCACCTTGATTAGTAGATCGAGTGACAATCATAAAATCAAGAAAGCGCTAATAAACCACGAGAATTAAAACAGGAAAAAGAAATCTAGAGTAATAAGAAAAATTAAAACTTTACGCAAAAACACAAAAAAATGCCTAAACATCCTAGTAAACGATGGAATTTGGGCTCGAGAGGGTGGGGCTCGTAAGTCCTATGGACTACGAGTCTTGCTTAAAACGTCGTTTTCCTTCAAAAAAGTAAATTTTTGAGACCTAATTCTATCAAAATTTTGAAAACTGCTGAAACTGTAACCAAAAAAAAAAATACGTTTTTTTTTTTTTTTTTTTTATTTTTTATTTTTATTTTTTTTTTACAGATTTTAATAACGAAATAAAAATAAAAAAAACACAAAAATAAACTAGAAAACGTCCCCGGCAACGGCGCCAAAATTTGGTGTGCTGTCGCAGGCAACCAAAAATAAAACCTGTACTCCAAAAAATATATGTAGTAGTGTGAGTAAGGATCGTTCCTACAGAGAGTCTCTAGCCTAATTTGTGTTACGTAAGGGGGGGGGGGGTTGAGTATATAAAGGAAACTTAAGAAAAATTACTGAATTTAAAAATATTGAATTTAATTAAGAAGACGAACCTTGGTCTAAGTCAACATCCACCATCGGAATCTTGTAACTGATCATTGATGCAAGTATATATCAATTCAAACTTTAAATATTCACCGTTGGAATTATTTTCCTATCTCTCCTTAGTCGTAGTTAATTAGAATACACGCGACCTAATTAACCCTAACCACTAAACAACCTCAGACACGCGCTAAAGGTTTAATCTAGTAGCAGCCTTAAGAATTAGAGAGATCGATGAAGCTAAACAACACAAACATACGCGGGTGCATTTAATTTATTTGAACGTTCTACCTAAAATCTAATAATCTCTGACGCAGCAAATTATTAAATCTTGGTTGCTTCGCAAATTAGAGGGATCAAACAATTACGGATTTGATATCTAACTTAGCAATCGATTATAACGAATAATAAACTAGTTGGCCACCCTAGCAATTAAACGAAAGAATCATATAAAATAAAACATAAGAACATTCAATACTTAAAGCATAAATTGAACAGTAAAAACTAATTAGATCTCACAGTTCTTATGATTCCGAGGCTTCAATTTCCTTCAACCAAGAATAAAAGTTTAGCCACGCAGAGCCATGAAGAAATCTTGAAGGAGAAAAAGGGAGAGAAAAAGAGGTGCTCCAAATCTTATGATTTCTCCTCCTCTTTATAGTTTGTGAAGCCTACTAGATCCCATAAGATAATGGAATCCTAATCTAAATAGAATAAGAAAATATTAAAGGTGAAGTAAACTCCTAATATGACTAGAAAAGCCTAAAACAACTAGAAAAAGTCCTAATACAATTAGGATAGCTAAAATAGTTGGAATTTTCGTGCACCACATCCTCCACCATCAACTAGAAGCTTCTAGATAAATAATATTCCAGAACACTAAACAGCACAGGTGCAGCAACTTCACGTCCAATTTCGGCTCTGATGCAGCCTTTATTTCTTAAAACTCAAAACATGAAAGTTGTAGATCTTCTTCTTTGATTTCCAAAACATCTTGAATCACCTCAATCGGAGTTCGGATGAGAGAGTTATGCCCAAAAAACGTAACAGTATCAGAGCTGTCCAGAATTGCGCGATTTAGCTTTGTTTTGCACTTAACTACTCCGTTTGCATCCTAAATCAAAATATAAAGATAATGAGTGTATTTAGGCATTAAATAGGTGTAAAATATTAAACTTTAATGGAGATAAATATGACATTTTGTATTCTTATCAAGTTTCTATGTTGGGAAATATACATGATAATTAAAATTAATAATTACGCAGTAGAAAAATAATCATGTATCCATTTATGTTTGATTACGCAGATTTAATGCATACAATAATTAATCTTATTAAATATCATAGCAGTAATTTAGGATTACCTCTTGAAGCGTAGATGAGGTTGAATCAGTAACGAGCTGCCCACGTGTAAAGCCTCCAAGATTGATCAACACAGAATCCGCACTTGTCAATTAGATTTCACTCCTACTAGGTTTTCTAAAGAAATCCTATATTTTTATTCTGACTTGAAAAGTGTGCTAGAAATTTTTCTATCAGAATACTATAATATATAGGAGACACATATGACCTAGGGCCATATGTGGACTAGACTCAAATTAACCAGTCTTGGGCTCCATAATAACCAGATTATTATCTAATTACTACGAGCCCAATTAAATTAATATTTAGGACGAACCTAAATTTAATTTAATCTTTTCTCTAATCTAATTAATTCAAAAATTTTATTTGTGTATGACCTCTTGGGTTCATGATTAATCGGCAGCGAATAATTAATTCAACTAATTAATTAAATTAGAACTCTTTCTAATTAATTCACAAATCGTGAGTGATATCTAATAGTGTATCGCGATTACCTAATTAAAGATGAAGTACAAGTATACGAACCCATTTAGTAATTTCTATGCAATCGAATCATACTGTCTCAATTATCCCGATCGAGCCAGAGTTATGAATTGGGTCGTTAAATTCTATTACTTGATCATATGTTAAAATTTAATTAATTAGTAATTAATGAATAATCCGTGGAACGACTTCCACTATTCCACCTTGGCCAAGGATTTCTAATTATATAATTAATAGATCGCATAGGATTCCCAATTGACAGTTCCCGTATCTACACGCACATACCTCCATGACGGAATAAATTATAACCACTGAATACATTGTCTAATTCGTGATTAGGATTAACTTAATTGCACCAGCAAATTATGATATTCTTAATTATGAGATAACCGTGGTATCTCAGGTCTGAGGATTAATTGCACAATTACATAATATAATGAATTATTGACCTATCCATGTAAGTCATATATTGGTGGTCAAATCCAGTCACTTGTTCGCAACAAGTACTTGTACATCTACTATAACGATATGAGACTAATCGTGCAAACTAATATTTCATATTATTTGGTTAGTAGACTGTAATCCGATCTATCCAAATAAACTAACGCCCAATTAATTTATCCTATGATCGGGGAAAACTTTTAAAATATATCTATAAATATAGATCATGTCACTCATATCCTTACTCCTAAGGATATAATCTATAGATAATATTCTAAGGACTTTATTTATTTAGTTGAAACATTCATAATAAACTACCCATATTAAATGAATTAATAAATTAAATAACACATTATCTATAATTCTAAAAATTCAATTTATTTGCTTTTGGGCATTATTTCTAACAATCCCCTACTTACACTAAAGTCAATCTGAATGGTATCTCATACCCATCCCCTCTAAGTGTTGATCCAAAGACTGCTTATTCAGAGCCTTGGTCAACGGATCAGCAGTGTTATCTGCTGAACTACTTTCTGCATCATTAAGTAACCTCTTCCCACAATTTCTCTGATTATGTGGTAACGTCTCTCTACATGTTTGAATTTTTGGTGAGACCTTGGTTCCTTAGCTTGCACTATCGCTCCATTATTATCACAATGTAAAGGCACTGTGACCTTAATAGAAAGAACCACTCCAAGTTCCGAGATGAACTTCTTGATCCAAACTGCCTCTTTTGCTGCATCTGATACTGCGATGTATTTGGCTTATGTAGTGGAGTCTGCAGTCGTACTCTGTTTAGAACTCTTCCAACTGACCGCTCCTCCATTACAAACGAAAATGAATCCAGATGTAGATTTACGATCATCCACATTAGACTAAAAATCCGAGTCAGTGAAACCCTCAATTTTCAATTTCCCTCCTTCATATACCAAGACCATATCCTTAGTCCTATTCAGGTACTTCAGGATATTCTTGACAGTTATCCAGTGTTCTTTACCTAGATCTGACTGATATCTACTTATAACACTTACAACATGTACAATATCAGTCCTAATAAATAGCATGGCATACATAAGGCTTCCAATAGCTGAAGCATATGGAATCATATTCATCATCTCTTTTTCCTCAGCTGTCTTAGGACTCATAGCCCTAGAGAGATGTATGCCATGTCTAAAAGGTAACAACCCTCTTTTTGAATCTTGTATGTTAAACCTCTTTAACACCTTATCTAAGTACATGTTCTGGGAAAGACCTATTAATCATTTCGATCTATCTCTATAGATTCGAATTCCTAAGATGTAGGTTGATTCTCCCAAGTCCTTCATAGAGAATGTTCCTGATAACCAGACCTTAACAGATGACATCATGCATGTGTCATTCCCAATCAGTAGTATGTCATCTACATACAAGATAAGGAACGTAACTGCTTTATTGCTAACTTTCTTGTAAACACAAGGCTCGTCTTCATTCTTAATGAAGCCAAACGTTTTAATAGCCTCATCAAAATGCTTGTTCCAGCTTATTGAGGCTTGCTTAAGTCCATAAATGGATCTCTTCATCTTACACACTTTGTGCCTTTCACCTATGGATTCAAAACCCTTTGGTTGTTCCATATAAATGTCTTCCTCAATGAAGCCATTAAGAAAAAGTTGTTTTGACATTCGTCTGCCATATCTCATAATCATAGTGTGCAGCTATAGCCAATAAAATCCTAATGGATTTAAGCATTGCTACTAGCGAAAAGGTTTTCTCATAATCAACTCCTTGTCTCTGACGCTACCCTTTTGCCACTAACCTTGCTTTGAAGGTCTCTACCTTCCCATCTGCACCCTTCTTTCTCTTATATACCCATTTGCATCCTATAGGTACAATACCTTCAGGTGGGTCTATAAGATTCCAAACTTGATTGGTGTGCATTGAATCCATTTCAGATTTCATGGCTTCAAGCCATCTATCTGAGTCCCTATCAGAAATAGCCTCCTTATAGGTTAGGGGATCATCGATATGATCTCCATCATCCAATGTGAACAACTCTTGTCCTTGACTATACGGGTAGCTATATCTTGTGGGGGCACGAGTAGTCCTTAAAGATTTGCGTATCTATGGTGAAACAATAGGTTCTTCTTGAATAGTTTCATCCTAGATCAAATCCTGGGTTTCTACCTGGTCAATTGATTGCTCAATGTTTCCCTCTTTGAGCTCTACTTTTCTTCCCAAATCACCTTCTTGGATGAATTCTTCCTCCAAGAATATGGCGTGTCTACTGACAAAGACTCTCTTATCAGTAGGAGAACAAAAGTTGCATCCCAATGAATCCTTGGGATAACCAATGAATCTGACCTTGTCAGACCTCGCTTCCAATTTCTCAATTTTAAGCCTTTTAATATAAGCAGCGCAACCCCATACTCTAATATGATTAAAGTTGGGTTTCTTATTTCTCCATATCTCATGAAGAGTGCTTATAACTAATTTGGAAGTGACCCTATTCAAGATGTATGGCGCAGTGAGAAGAGCATGACCCCATAGGCCAACAGGTTAATCGGTATAACTCATCATTGACCTGACCATGTCCAACAAGGTCCTATTGCTCCTTTCTGATACACCATTAAGCTCAGGTGTTCCAGCTGGATTCAATGAAATGACTATACCATTTTCTTTGAGATACTCCTAGAATTTAGCACTAAGGAATTCCCCTCCTTGATTAGATTGAAGATCCTTAATTCTCTTTCCAGTTTGGGTTTCCACTTCAACTCCGTATTCTTGGAACCTTTCAAAGGATTTAGATTTGTGTTTCATAAGATACACATACCCATACCGAGACACATTGTCAGTAAAGGTAATGAAGTAGGCAAACCCACCTCGGGCCAATTCACCAAAAGGCCAACACACATCAGTGTGTACCAATTCTAAAATGTTTGTAGCTCTTTCCCTTTGTCCCACAAAGGGTGATTTGGTCATCTTACCAAGTATGCAGGATTCACATGCTAGGAATGGACCCGGGTCGCATGGGCTTATAAGTCCTTCTTTCTCCAACTTCGTGATTCTAGCTTCCCCTATGTGACCTAATCTCAAGTGCCATAGATATTTAGAGCTAAGGGTATCTCTAGACCTTTTGAAGGTCTGAACATTCATTCATTGCTCATTTTTATTGTCATCTTTCTTTATATCAAGTATATAAAGCCCATTTACTAATTTTCCAGTGCCAACACATTTATTTTGCAAATAAATAAAACATCCATTATCCATAAATTTAAATTCAAAACCATTTTGAATTAAAACAGAAATGGAAATGATGTTTCTCAAAGCACTGGGCAAGAACAAACAATTGTCCAAACTAAAGTAAATCCAGATGACAAAATAAGACAACATGTCCATATAGCTAATGCAGCAACCATTGCTCCATTTCCCACTTTCAGGACCACATCACCTTCTCCTAAAGCTCTACTTCTCCTCAATTCCTGTACATAAGTACATATATGAGAAATGGTGCCAGAGTCTAGCACCCATGAAGTAGAGTCATGATTAATTGAAAGACTAATCTCAAACATGAGTAATCAAGACATGCCTGCAGAGGCTTTTTCATTTCCCTTTAGACTCTTAAGGTACTTTGAACAATTCTTCTTTCAATGCTCTTCCTTCTCGCAGTGGAAACAATTTTCTTGCTTTGCCCATTTCCCTTGCCCTTGATATATAACCTGCATATTCAAGAGCTGAGGTAAGGTACGCTCAATGTCATTCATTTGGAAATTGACAATAAAGGGACAGAAGGATTCAAGAAGAGACTGAAGTATCAAGTCAGTTTTCAAGTTTGAATCTATAAAGAAATTCAAGGATTCAAGACGCTCAATCAAACCAATCATCTTAAGAACATGCGCATTGACATCTGATCTTTCGCTCATCATCAATCAAAACAATTTCCTAGATATCTCATATCTAGAAACCCTGTTCTTCACACCATATAACTCTTGCAAATGTGTGATGATTGCAATGACATCTTGCATGTCCTTGTGCTGACGTTGAAGTTTATTTGACATTGAAGCCAAAACATAGCTCCTAACCTTCAACACATCATCACACTATTTCCTAATGGTTTCCAGTTTCTCTTCAGTTGCCTCCTCAGGCAGCTCTTCAGGAAGTAGACCATCAAGCACATACTCAATCTTTTCGGAACTCAGTATAATTTTCAAGTTGCGATACCAATCAACAAAGTTTGGTCTGGTCAAACAGTTCTTATCTAAGATAGTTGCAAGGGGATTCATTTTTTACATATAATTGTAGAAAATAATTAATTGAAATTAGATAATACATTATTAACTATTCGATTTGGGTCTTTAAATCAAATAGTACCCCCATTAAATTTTTTCGAATTCTACACTTCCTTAGTAGAAAACGAAAAGTCAAATGAATGAGTTTCTTAGTGGCTTGGGGGCCCATTAATTTTTCTTTCACCTCACATTATAGATTTTTGGTAAATCAAAAACTAATAGGTGAATAACACTTTATTCAATGTATCTCATACAAATCTCAATTCTCTTGCCTACAATTCTTTTGGCCTCACATTATAGATTTTTGGTCTCTAAGAATTGTCTAAGTTGAACCCATTATCCTAGGAAATTTGGATCAATACAATACCGACACCTCACATGATAAATTTTTGGTAGCCAGTCAGAACCCAAATTCTCCTACATCTCATGTTTTATAGACTTAGTTTACACATTAATACAAATAAATAGCCTCCATGTGTCCATAGCCAGCTACTCAGTTGCCTAACGCATAAACTAATCTACGATAATAGAAGACAATGATATAATCTACTCTAGACTACATCATTATTGACTTAATATTTGGAGTAGGAAGGTTTGCCGGTTTTTAATTGAGGTCTCACTTTTTACATGCTTCTGATTTCAATTTATCTCAGAAACCAAAAATTAGAAACATCCACACATTTAATATATATCGCATAATAAATAAATGCAATAAAGAGGATGATCTGGACTAGGAATACTATCAACCCGAGCCACTGGGTTGATATCTTAAAATAAAATTAGGGCCCAATCATTGGACTACTCCTTGATGGGCTCCACAAAACTCTTTCTGCGAACCGAGTCCACCAATTCCTTCATGCGTCCTGCTTGATCTTCTTGTTATATTTATGTACATAGATTCTTAATTTAGTGGGATACATAAATAGGAATAGGGATTTTACATTATCAAAATGGGTAAGAGGCATGCAAGTCCCATTTAAATAATTACATAAAATTCAAATGAATGAATAAATAAATAAATAAACATATATCCATTCATTCATTCTAGTCCATGATCATCTATTCACAAAATCATTCAGTCAAAGGTAATCCACGAGTATGGCACAATTAATTATATAATCTCATTATATTAATTTTGCCTATTTAATAAACCATTTATCAAACCAGCAAAATATCCAATAAATAAAACACCTTTTATTTATTTAATTTAATAAAATATTTATTAAATAAAATCTCAAAATATTATTTGGGCTAAAATAAATAAGTTTGGGTTAAAATAAAGTTGGGCTTAAATTAAATAAAACAAATTCTATTTAAAGACATTTAGCCCAATACCCTTTTAAAACTCCCTTTTAAAAATAACCCAAACACCCCAATATGCCCAAATAGCCCAATCAAAGAGAAAAATGCCCAAGCCTAAAACCCATCAACCCAAACCCTTTTGGGTCATGGGTTTTGGACTTGGATCCAAATCCAAAATGGATCTGGATCTGGGCCAGAAACCCTAACCCTAAAATTAATCAAAATAGTTTTTTTTTTCTTTTCTCCCTCACTTGCTGCCCCATTTTCTATTTTTGTTACTACAGCGGCATTGCCGCTATCTACCTTGCAGCAGCATCACTGCCTTCCTGCATATGGCGACTGCACTGCTCTTGCCGGCAGCAACTCCTTGCTGCCGGCGAAAGGGAAGTGGGGCTGGAAATTTATTTTTTTTAATTTAAAAAATGTTTTCATAAAACAAATTAAATATTCTAAAAATAAAAATAAAATTTTCTAGAAAACTCATTTTTGCTGAAAAATCATAAAATATGTAAAACACTTTTTACATAAACTGAGAGATTAATAACGGGCTAATTTTCTAGGCATAGATGATTAACAATTTAATCAATAATATAAGAGATAGTTATAATTGTGCCATAAACGTAAAATCGCGTAATAAGTATGAACGGTGGCTCTGATACCATTGTTGGAAAATATACATGATAATTAAAATTAATAATTACGCAACAGAAAAATAATCATATATCCGTTCATGTTTGATTATGCAAATTTAATGCATACAATAATTAATCTCATTAAATATCATAGCAGTAATTTAGGATTACCTCTTGAAGCGTAGATCAATGTTGAATCAGTAACGAGCTCCCCCCGTATGAAGGCTCCAAGATTGATCCACACATAATCCACGCTTGTCAATTGGATTTCACATCCACTAGGTTTTCTAGAGAAATCCTATATTTTTATTCTAACTTGAAAAGTGTGCTAGCAATTTATCTGTCAAAATACAACAATATATAGGAGACATATATGACCGAGGGCCATATGTGGACTGAACTCAAATTAATCAGTCTTGGGCTCCATAATAACCAGATCACTATCCAATTATTACGAGCCCGATTAAATTAATATTTAGGATGAATCTAAATTTAATTTAATCTTTTCTCTAATGCAATTAATTCACAAATTCCATTTGTGTGTGACCTATTGGATTCATGATTAATCGGCAACGAATAATTAATTCAACTAATTAATTAAATTAGAACTCTTTCTAATTAATTCGCAAATTGTGAGTGACACCTAGCAATGTATCATGATTACCCAATTAAAGATGAAGTACAAGTATACGAACCCATTTAGTAATTTCTATGCAATCGAATCCTACTGTCTCAATTATCATGATCGAGCCAGAGTCATGGATTGGGTCGTCAAACTCTATTACTCGATCATATGTCAAAAGTTAATTAATTAGTAACTAATGAATAATCCGTGGAGCGACTTTCATTATTCTACCTTGGCCAATGATTTCTAGCTACATAATTAATAGATCACATAAGATTCTCAATTGACAGTTCCCGTATCTACACACACATACCTCCATGACGGAATAAATCATAACCATTGAATACATTGTCTAATCCGTGATTAGGACTAGCTTAATTGCACCAACAAATTATGGTATTCCTAATCATGAGATAACCGTGGTGTCTCAAGTCTGAGGATTAATCGCACAATTACATAATATAATAAATTATTGACCAATCCATGTAATTCATTATATTGGTGGTCAAATTCAGTCACTTGTTCGCAGCAAATACTTATACATCTACTATAACGATATGAGACTAATCGCCCAAACTAATATCTCATATTATTTGGTTAGTAAACTGTAATATGATTTATCCGGATAAACTAATACCCAATTAATTTATTCTCTGACCGGTGACAACTTTTAGAACATATTTGTGAATATAGATTCCGCCACTCATATTCTTACTCCTAATGATGATCTATAGATAATATTCTAAGGGATTTATTTATTTAATTGAAACATTCACAATAAACTGTCCATATTAAATGAATTAATAAATTAAATAACACATTATCCATAATTCCAAAAATACAATTTATTAACTTTTGGGCATTATTCCTAACATTCTAAACGGAAAAGGACAAAAAAAGACTAACGATATCATAATTTAAAAGTTAATGGTTTTAAAATGCAGTACTTTTAAAAATGAAGAACTTATTTAACAAATAGGAGAAAAAAGAAAAACAGGGACTAACTAGAATATTAACCCTAATTATTTTATTGCACCTATGCTATGTTAAACAGGCACAATGAATCTATATTGTATACATCCTTAACGTTGTTTGGCAAAACCCAATTTGGGTAGATTAAGGTTTGTCTTGTGAGCCTTTCTAGCACCTGTGATTGTCCACCAATCTCAACCATGATTCTCCTGTATAGTAAACTCCACAACTCGCAAAGTTTGCAGTATAGAAGGTCACTTGGAAAAACTGGGACGGATGGAGTCTGGGACAAGAACAGAGTACAGAGACGCCATTGACAGGGTACCAAAAAACATCATAATTTTTTGAACAATTTTCGCATAAGAATGGGAGGAATTTATCATATCCCGAGTTTAGAACCCTAAACTCACAGACAAGACTGGTGTTGTGGATATAAAGAATAATTTGGGTTCACTATTTTAGGCTAGTAAAAAAGAGGCCCAAGTAATTATTTCTTATACGTACAACACTAGTCGCGCCTGTGGGCATGAGATTTTGGGCTCGGAACATGACAGAATTGCTCAATGAAATTTTTGAAAATAAAATATACGACAAGCAATACATGAGCAGACTTGTAATGGCTATAAACATTGTTGTCGAATGGGTTTCGAATGGAGAAACTTCTTTCGCTTGATACTTCAATTCCAGAAAGTTGAGCAGAATTGGAACAATGAATGCAAGAATAGTAAGGTGAGTCACCAAAGTATGGTAGCTTTGCAGACAAAGACACTTTATTGTCATATAAATTATGATATTAAACTGGCCATATATAGAAATTTTCTCCGAAGAGTTGGAGAAAATGAATTGTTCTTGTAGCCTCTGCCATAGAAGCTCTCTCTCACCTTTGGAAAACAAGAATGAAGAGCAAGTTGTTGGATTACTGGCAAACGAAGAAGTAGATAGGTTTATCACGTTATTATGTTACTAAAGGGTATAAATCCAAATTAGCATTATCTGCTGTGCACAACTAACCAAACCTTCAAACACGAAAAAATCAATCAACAAGTAAATCGAAGTTCCAAAAAGTGGATATTGTACCATTTTGTTGCCCTGCTCATCAAACAATCAAAATGTGGAATACTACAGTTACACACAGTAGCAAAGTTATATTGACATGAGGGTGTACTCAGGGAACACTCTTAATACGGGAAAAAACTTATTTTTTGTTCCCACAAAGAAGAACTTATTATATTGGATCATTATGACAATATGAATACACATACTGATCCTCTATACTATATAAGTATACATCCTAAGCTTAGGATCGTAGCTCGGCCGCTCCTGGTTACACAGGAAGCAAATCTACTTGGTACGCATCATTATGTGGGAAAAACCTAGCTTGGTGGATGAAGGTTATTCTTCCAAACCTTTGTTGCATGTGTGACTGCTGGTGGATGTTAACCATAACTCTCTGGTAACAAAAACTCCAAAAAGAGCAAAATTTGGAGTAGAGAAGGCCACCTGCGGAAAAGCAAACGGGGAGCAAATATAGAAAGGGACGGAAAGAGTCTGGGAAAAGAATGGAGTAAAGAGCTGCCACTGCCAGAGTACTGAAAAATACCATACCTTTTTGAAAAGTTTTGGCATTATAAGAATGGGAGGGATTGGTGGATGAAAATCTGGATGAAACATAACATGCCAAGCGAAATATGAGGAGACTTGTAATGGCGATAAACATTGTTTCCGGATGGGTTTCAAATGGAGACTCATTTTTTCCTTGAAACTTCAATTCCATAAAGTTGAGCAGCACTGGGACAATGAATGCAAGAATAGTAAGGAGAGTAGGCAAAGTTAGAGAGTTCATTGTCATCATATACATGACATTGAACTAAGCATACAAGTTTTGTCCAAAGAGGTAAAGAAAATGGCTTGTTCTTGTAGTCTCAGCCATATGAAGAGCAAAAATGATAAAGCAGGCAGATGGACTACTAGTAAATCATCAACAAGTGAAGTGGGCTACTTAAATAGCAAAAACCGGTCTCAATGTATCAACTTGTTTTTTTTGGACCACTTGTCCTTGTAGACGACGTCCCAATGTTTCAACTCACAAACCTTCAGAGGCCTATCCTTTTCCAAAGACTGACCAAAAAAATAAACGACAAAATCCTCTCAAAGCGACTCTGCTAATCTTGCAAACCACCATTGCAAGCAACCTCTATGTACAACGTTTGAAATTGGCATCGATGTCAAAAACTGTTTTGACTCACAAGGTAAAAATCATTGTATACTCTCGAATTTTGGTTCACACTCAGTCATTTGGCCGGACAATGATAAGTCAGACGTGATCCATCTAGGGGTCAAAGGTTTCTGTGATGGTAGTGTTTAATCTTGGTCAATACATCGTGAGCTGACTCATGTGTGATGTTTTCTGAATTAACCAAAAAAAATTATATACTCCAAAACCAACAAATAAAATTCCAAGTGTCCTTTGTACCTAGTATGAATTAATTTTAGGATGGAATTATTTAATTTTTAGTAAATTGTATCATAGTCGGCTCCTGATATAATCTTGTTCAATCACACATGCACACACTTGTTGCTCTTTTCTTTTCAGGTTGCACGACTTATTATAATTACATCTTAGATCCTAGTCATGCAGCACATCATGGCTGCATCTCCAATCCTGATTCCTAGTTACACGCAGTGCATCATATTATTCAAAAAATTATATTTTTAAACCGGATCATACATAAAAAAAGTATTATAATATTATAATATTATAATATACGATTATCTCATATTAAAAAATTATAAACTTTAAAATTATCATATAAAATCTTTGATAGTTCTTCGTAGAATTAATTAATTTTAAGGTAAAAATCAATTTTTAACCCTCCTCGATGAAAAAGGTCTTTACTTTTTGGATATTGGTACCATCAGATCTTTTCTATCCAAAAATTTGCCACCTCACCGTCTGCTTTTGACAAGGTCCTCATAGTGGGCCACACGAAGCTGCCTTCAATTAATAGAAGTTTATTTTCTCCACTAATTAACAACTTTATTTGCACGGATTATGCCACAAAAGCAATTTCTTTCTTGAATACTTACTTTATGGACTACTGTTATCAGTATGTCATACAATCTGATGGGATTGGATAATTTTTCTATTATCAATGAATGGTGATTTTCATAGACCAAAAAAAAAGAAAAAAGAAAAAAGAAAAATGGGTATGTCGTAGATATACTTACAGTCTAACAATTAGAAAAAATAAAAATAAAAAGAGTGAAAGAGAAAACAACAAAATCAAAAGGAAGGATGAAGGATATACTATTGGTATTTGCTCTAGTAGTATAGTTCTCTTTTTGTGTGCGAGAAGTTGTGCAATTGATTTTCAATAAATATAACATTATTTGTATGTAATGTAATATTGATTTAGGTTTTCGTTAAAATAAAAAAAAAAAAAAATGAAGGTTGATGTCGCACAACGCTGCCATAAATCAAACTATTTTCACAAAATTAGGTATGCCATCACAACTAGCTGCAAAATAACTGGAGGTGAATAACCAATAATGTCATCTTTTGAAACTCTCTTCGCGCTATATCGTTGGATTGATTTAGCTTTATATATATAAAGCACAAGCGTTTACTAGGGATGGGGCTTGCCACAAGAATATATATATATATATATTTGGAAGAGGGACGGAGGGAGGGAGGAGGGGGGGGGGGGGGGGGGGGGTGGGGTGGGGTGTGGCGCGCGATGAATGCACTCATACACATATGAAAGAGGGAAATAGGGCTTTGCTTAGACTGCAAATAGCATATCCCTTAACATTTAAAATCAACCACCAAATAAATGAGAAACTATGATTACAAATTTACAATTAATGTACATGTAAATGTGTCATACTGAGATTTAAGAGTAGATTAATAGTGGATTATTTCTCATGACAATTAGGAGATCATGTTTGAATTTCATGAGAAGTGAGAGACAGAAAAATATATATATATATAATATAAAAGAAAAGAAAAAAAATGTGGCACTCGTACATGATTTTTTTTTTTCTCTAATATGATGTCAGGAGCCTAAAATTATTTTCACTCGATTTCTAAATCTTATTTTCCAAGAGAAACTATGTAATGTTCCATATCGTGGTAGAAGTGATAAGTGATAAGTGAAAAGTGCTATAAGTTTAAGTTAGAATTTGGGTGAACTAGTTTGTGTCCAATGATTTGACACAACATCAGCATTACATGTGGTGTGAGAATCTGGGTTCGAGGGGTGATAAATTACAAGTAAAATCAGATTCATATGAGTTACTTCAAAAGGCAATATGAGAAATATCACAAAGCAAAGCGGATAAAATGTACCACAATATCTTATCGCACAGATGAAATTGTCTTCCACCAAATTCAACTGCTTACATTCTGATTAGAATATGCTACAGGTGTGAAGATGAATCAAAACATGCATAATTATTTATTCTTTCAATGAGTCCTGATGTCATTCATGTTGAAATTCTATTGGGATGGGATGGGAGCTTCATTTTGCTTTATATATAGCTGTTTAAATGGCATTATTTTTTATTTTTTTATTTGGAAAAGGGAAATGTCTAGATATGTTTGCATATTCGGATGCAAGACCACTATACATTTTTATATAGACCAATCGCTAAAAGACTAGGAGAAAACGAAAGTAGTAATAATTATCGGAAAATACTGCATCTATCATATACAAGACGTAGACATGTGATGCCAATGCACTAATTGGATCTTCTTAACATTCATAATAATAAAAAGAAAAAGAAAACGATAACATATAGTTATGCTGAAAATAATTAATTGGAACCACTACTAATAGTGACTCTAAACAAAAAGAAGATATAACAATTATATCTCAAATCTTTTTTATATTATAAAGTACAATAGAAAAGCTTATTAATAGGGTTTCAAACCTTGCTATAAATAAAAAATTTATCAAGAAAGAAGCTAATCTAATAAGAAAACTTGAAATTTTCTTAATTCAAGTCTAGTCTAGGCCTCAAATATAAGGTGTTATCGTAATATCGACATATATACTTTAACAGTTATAAATTAAAATAGTGGATATTTCTATCATTTTGGTGCACAAAGCAAGGTTGGATTGTTTAAAAGCCAAATAATTCAAATATAGTACAAAGAAAGGTATTTTTGGAATATAAAGGTATGTGAATCTATGAATATAACGGAAGTTTACTCTGCTGTTAGTCAATGAAGCTCAGTGGTCACCAAATACATTTAGGGGGCAAAGTACTGGCATGGCCCCATACAGAAAGGTACTATATTAAAATTTACATACATACTGTTTTACTTTTTGATCCTAAACCGTAAAATACATATAAAATTATATCACATTAATATTAAAACATTTCACATTTATTATGAAGAGTATATTATTAAACCGTAATATTAAAATATCTCACACTTATTGTGAGGAACTTACCACTAGATCGAAATCACGGTGGTTTCATATATACCGGGGCCCAGATATGCCATTATTATATGATGGCGCACGTGGAAACAGTTGCTTTTCTAGAACACTTTACTGTATATTCTAACACGGATGATTAGAGGTCGTAAAATCTGTTTCTTATGAAAAGTCTTGCAAACGACTGGCACGTTGACACTAAGGTTGTGGGCAGTGCGTGCTGTTTTTAAGCCTGTTCCTATTCTCTTAATTTGGACTTGGTCCCACTAATTCACACCGAATACTTAACTTAGATTTTAATTTTTATTTATTTATTTAAGAGAGTATTAAAGTATTTTCTTTGTTTACGGCTAAAGTCGTATAGTGATAATTAAATTCGTAAACTTTTATATACATAGCGAGTGCCAAAGCTTTAGTAGTTCCAAAGTATTTTAAGTTATATAAAATGTTATACACGATAATAAATTTCAAAACTTTTTCTATTTAAAGTTAGATTCATACCGTTAGACCAACTGACTAATGATTAGATTTAACTTTTGTTGTAAATATTTTAAATTTGCTCCGTAATGTTAGGACCCAAGGTTCATTCTTTTAAGCCTGATGCAACTATAAAATTCGAAAAGACCTAAAAGGAACTTGAAAAATATAATAGAGAGAATGAGATAAGAAACTTGTATTGAATTTTTTGGTGTAACTTTATAATGCAGAGAGTCCTATTTATAGGTAAAGATACAAGAGAAATTGCATACTGCTAGACTTTGTATAAGATTAGGATACAGGGCTTAGATAAATATTATCACTATAAAGTCAAGATAATTACGAACTAAATCTGCATTGGGATGAATATCCATAAATCTAGATAATTTCATAATACTCCCCTTTGGATATTCATCTCCTAAGAATATGCCTCATTAAAACCAAACTAGGAAAAAAACCCATGGGGAAAAAAATCATAGTGAAGGAAAAAGAGTACAATATTCTTGTTATACGCTTCATACTGCCTCATTAAAAACCTTGTCAGGAAAACCCAGTGGGACAAAACCTAGGTGAAAGGAAAAAGAGTACAGTGCGTATTTATCTCCCCTTCATATTGGCATATCAAGTATGATTGCTGACTTCACGCATGCCGATCTTGTGAAAATAATTCTTCAAATGTTGTAGCAGACAATCTCTTCATGAACAAACCTGCTAGATTGTCACTTGAGTGAACTTGATTAACATCATTCACCCTTTCTTCGGGAACACGTGCATGAAAAAGAACTTTTAGCTGATATGCTTGATTCCATCATCTTAGTATAACTTTGTTTACTTGAGCAATCATGCAGTATAACTTACTCATAAAGTACAAATATATCAGCAATGCTATGAGGAGGTAGCAATAATAGTTGATTTCAAAACATCAATATATAGGGGTACAATCATATAAGAATAAACATCTTGCTTGTAATGAGTCTAACAAAAGCTTGTCATTTTCATACACAATCAACTTTGATCATGAGTATCTTCATATTAATTTGCTCCAAAATAATAATGAAATACATATTTGGCACCTCGATGCACTTTTATTGGTGTAATATATGTCTTGCTAATAAAATAGCAACATACACTAATTTCATTGAAGCATGGTACTTCAGGATCATAAATGTTTCATTTATTCTTGAGAATGAAAATTGCCTTTTTAATATCGAGTATCAATCATTGGTGCACTCTAAAATATGAGTTTTGTTACTTCAAGACTTTCTCATTATAACCTGATTGATGGAAAACACTTTATGTAATAAATGTTCGAACTTGAAGTCGAGGCAAAATTTAATTCTATGAGGATTTTCATCATATATTTGGTATAAATGTACCATTATTCTCATGAGAGCTCTTCAATACGCTCTTTTGTTTCAAAATATTTATTGTGATACTAACATATCCTCACATTATAAGATTTATACTAATACAATTGTATTGTATTGCATTCTTCTAGAATGCTTTCATCTATACAAAGATCTTTGTAATTCGATCGAATACATTTCTCGGGATTTTAAATTGCATACTTCAAGCACGTTTAGTCCTTTAGGGACTTCTATATAAATATCACTATCAAGTGATCTACAAGGATATATTATTACTACATTCATAAGACGCATATGAAGTCCTTTTAGAAATTTCTAAGCTCATAAACATAACTGCATCCACATTTTGTGTTTGATCAAAAAAAAAAAAAAGAAACATAACTGCATCCACCACAAGAGAATTGTTGATACATTCATTGAACTTTTTAAACAATACAGGATTGTTTCATTATACTCCCCCTTCAATCCCATATATACACAAAGGTATATTGACTTTCATGGTCCAAAAACTTCACATTTTAATTTGAATTTGATTGCCTGGATTGCATCTTTTTATTTTGGCCAATAATTTCTATGTCAACATTCTTAAATGGACTTATTATTCAAAATCCACGCTTTTATTGATAAGATGAGTAGCTGCTGCATATTCAAATATTTGATCATGATCAATTTCTTTTTTCTGTTCCATTCCTTCTTCATAGTAATATAACAGAGTGAGATTTCATTATTCTCAATATTTTCAATATGCATATCATATTCAGGTCTTGATTCTCCCTCGGAGTATTTCTTTCTCAGTTATATTTTCTATTTTTTTGTATCTTGATATCTTCAAGATATTAAACACTTTCAAAATGTCAACTTGCTGCCACGCTTCAGGCGTGTAATAGACTCATTTCAATAACATTACTTCAAATAGGAGCATTTAAACCTGGTATTGTGACTCAGTCACTTTTTCTAAATTTGAATGCATCTTTCCAAATAAATAAGTTTTTGAACTTCCAGTTCATATTGAGTATGCAAGGATCAATATTTTGATGCATTCCATAAAAATTCTTATTGTCCAGCTTTTATTTTTCTCCCCTTGATGCTGGGAACTTTATGTCAACAATTAGCAATAAATGCTATAAATTCAACTCCAGTCAAAGATTTAAAATGTTTAATATTGACGGAGATTCAAATATAAGTTCCCAATTTTCTTTGTAAACTCATCTTTGTGTGCTATGGTGGAGCATTGTAACATATATTGTGCAGTCATATTTTATGAGATGAGGTATTTGGTTCTTGACCAATGAGGAATATGTCCCTAAGAAAAATTAGGTAACTTTGTAAGTAATGGTCTAGCAATCGCTATAAGCGATTAATAAAAGAGTTTGCTAGACTCATATATTTCCCATTGAATTCGTTTTAGAAATATATACGATTCAATATCAACTTTATTTGGGGATCGCCTTATATAATTAAATTTCTTTAGGAATAAGAAGCACATAAAGATTCACTTATGAAAGAATCTTTTGATTCTTTATTAGGTGTTTATGTCGAATTTCAAGAATTTTTCTCTCGATTTTACACCCAGATGACACAAGTGGTCATGCCAAGAAAATAACATGTGGTTATTCATAATATTGGAGTCCACTAGACTAATATAAACCAGAAGATAGTGGTGATAATTTTCTCACGATATGCCTTCAAGAGATAAATGACATAATATAGAAATATTCTTCATTTCTTTAATATGTGGTCTTAATATGAAAAAAGTTCAAACATATATCTCTCAAATGTAATAGACTGTTTTATGATCTACTAGAATACAAATAATTGCTTATTTTCAATTATGTTTTTTCAGGAAACATGATATAAGTTTTTCAAGAACTTTCAATAAGATGTCCAATAACTCCGTTTTTATTTAAACAATATATAAAAATAAAATAGGTACATATTTTATATTCATGTTTTAAACATGATATTTTGAGAGAAAACTATGTTCACAATAACGGAAAGTTGTGAACATCAAAGTCAAAGAGTCACTATATGCATGCTCTTGATCATGTTAAGAGCAGAAACAATGTTTGAAAATTAGTGCATACCATGAATATAATATCATTCTAAGAATGATGAAAACGTCAATAGGTAGTATACTTACATTCAATATGTATGGAGTATCATATTTTTTTTTTTTGTTGTACAATGCATATGTTAAACAATTAATAACTCATATGCATGCATAATATATTGTAATAAATCAAGCATCATATATAGGCATCATATATAGTGAGATAAAGTCAAACAACTTGTATTATATGTACCAAAAGTATGATACTAGTACACTAAATTTTTTATTCCAATGTCAACCTATATAAATGAACTATTATTCATCTTCAGAAGACATGTAATTAATTAAAAAATACATCTAACTCAGTGGATGATTCAACTTTTCAAATTTATTCACCATATTCAAATCAGTTTTTGATTTATAATTAAACATCATATTCTTAAAATTTGATATATCTCATTAAAATATAAATGTAACCAAGTATATCCAAAATAAAATCAATCAAGTATTACACAATAATTGTACTTTGATTTTTTTCTTAATAGACAATTCCTTGTGAGAAACTGTAATACTTATTAAAGTTCAACCATTATATGAAATACATATATTTTACATGAATCCAAAACAAATTTAATTGTAATGTAAATATAAGGTAACTATTATAACATTATTTTTCAGTGCTGAGATCTTAATTTCCTTTCTGTCTCGAAGTTAGAGAAATTTCAACATCTTTATAATATACATGGATGATAATTTCTAAAACAAAAGGAAATACTTCTTCTTTTTATATAGTTAAGGTCTACTAAGTAGAAGTGACATTTCAAAGCCAAAAAAAAAAAAGTACAACTTTACAACTTAAAATAATGACGGTTTTACTATCACATGCTATAGAGTTTACATACACAAAATTGTTTAACAAATAAGACATTGATCCATTAAACAATTCGCTTAAATCTTACTTTTTTAAAAATTGATGATATTTAGAAAAGATTATTATTTAATTAAATTTTTACATATATCAATAAAATATTTAGACCTATGACATGTATATGTCTAATATCCTTGCAAGTCATATTACTAGAAATCATTAGGATATCTTTTGTAAATCCTTTTATGTTTCATATTTTTCATGATTATTTTCAGGCTCGAGTTATATATGATCATCGTAGTATTCATAATCACATCCACGACAATAAGATCAATTTACTATTGATTTTGAGAGTGGTTCTTAGCCAATTGGCATAATTGGTAATATTTTGTCAATAATTTTGCTCAAAGGATGTGAGCATATACAAGGTATAAAAAGTAGAATATACTTTTATTTAATATATCTTTCACATTTATGTTCTTTCCGCATAATATAAACTGTAGGTACTATTATAATGATTGCGAAATTATACTCGCTTATAATATTAAAATCCTGCAATTGCAAGTAAATCCATTCATAGCGAGTTTTGGAAGATTTATTACCTTGTAATGGTCATATATTTCTTCTCGAATTTTGTGAAAGGATATATGTATCATTTATAATAATATACTTAGGTTTTACCTTTATGGAGATAATGATGAAGGAATATCATTATTTTTTCACAATCCTTCAGGGATACGTGATTTCCTTTTTAAAATTATTTCTCCAAAATTTTATCCATGTGGGTTTTAACCTCTAGGGTTCACGAATATATACATATTATTGTCTGATATATCAAGAGTGATGAACTCCAAGTTCATGACCATATGGATGTAAATATAGGCTTTTCCAAATTTTCATTACTCAATATAATGAAACAATGACCTTTTTTGTCCGTGAGATTTGATATCATGAGACATATATATTACAAAATAAAATTGACAAGAGATCAAAAGAAAAATTACCGAAATTCGTAGTATGAAATATCCTCATATTGTCAATAATACTTTTCTTTACAACCTTCATATTTGTCTTTTTCTCTTCTTATCTCTAAGATTGATAGAGACTATCATGCTGATAACGTGTTATAAAAACTAAAGAGAAAATAGAAGAGACAATAAAATAAAAGAGAAAAATATAATAGATAGAATGAGAGAAGAAACTTATATTGAATTTCTTGGTGTAACTTTATAATGTAGAAAGCCCTATTTATAGGCAAAGATATAAGAGAAATTGCATACTACTAGACTTTGTATAAGATTAGGATACAGGGCTTAGATAAATATTATCACTATAAAGTCAAGATAATTACGAACTAAAATCTGCATTGGGATGAATATCCATAAATCTAGATAATTTCATAACAAATACCTTTTTTTCAATTTAGAATTGTTTTACCACTCTCTAGGTCAACTACCTTTATCTTGAACGGTGAATGACCCTTTTTTATTTTAATTTGAAAAAGAACCAAAGTGATTTACATTATTTAAGACATTAAATACAAAAATTAATTTTAATACCTCTTACAACTAAAGTAAGAATTAATCAAAAATGTGGTTTATATATGCATAATCATTATATATTCTAAGAGAACAACCATCTTGCCATGTGTCACTTAATGAGCATCTCTACATGAACAATCATATTATGCCACGTGTAAATCTATTAATATTATATCAGAAATTAACTTTTTATGTTAAGTTAAATTAAATGATAAACACCTCTTGAGTTATTAAATTAAATTATATCATAAATATGTATCCTATGTACATTAGAACTTTATCTTATATTTATTTAAATTATTTTATCTCTATCTGTAGAAGACCTTATTTTGTATACGTTTTCAAAGTATTCTTCTCTTGAATTGAAGTCAACAGCAAATTCCAAAACTGGATACCCTAGCTACATTAGATGAAAAGCAAATGTTAGTAGAAGCAAGACCAAAAAGGAAAATGATTTCTTGATTCGTCTTTAAGTAAACTTTTTGATCATTTCGCTATATTCTTATCGATAAAGTGAGTGATGTGATGATATTGTTTTCTTTCCTTTCAAAACTTTCTTTTCTCTGCTACTAACATTAGCAAATTGATGAGGTGAAGCATTTGCTTTTGTTTATGCTCTATTAATGGATAATAATAATAATTCCATTATTGTCATTTACAGTGTGCAGTTATGACACTACAACCATTGCCTAAATTATCTCCAGGTAAATGCAAAACTTTCATGCAAGCATTTTCAACTATTTTTCTAATTTTTTATTTTAATAAATGAACTATTCACATAAATATTATAGCCAATATTTATGCAGGCATCACTTTTATTTTTATTATTGAAATAATACAATTACCAATGAGAGACTGACAGATTATATATCTAATGATTTTTGTTTATTATAAATCTTTTCATAAACTTTTGATGCATGTCAACATTTTTAGGAAAGAGACATGACAAATTAAAAGTCAGGTGATACTTGTGTACATCCACATGATGCAAATTTGTTTCTTCAAAATATTCAAGAGATAGTCCCCCCTTTTGCTGCTTCATTTAACACACTCTAGCAGCCCTTTCTTTCTGACCCAGTCATCGAAGGGCTTCAAGAAGTGTGTTGCAAAACCTACTATTGCTTAAAAATGGCATTGTAGTGTACCGTTTAGCAAACCATGAAAACCACACTTAACTATTTTTATTTCTGTATTCAATGAAGAGCTCCAGAATGTATAACACTCCTTTTATTTCAAACACAAATGGCAAGTTGCTAATATTACATTTAAGCAAAGATCAACAACGAAATGAATTGAAGAACTCATAAAATGGAACGAAGTATAAAATAGCAATGTCGAGAATTTTCTCCAAAATATTATTCAGGTGAGCTTAATGTTGTCTTCAGAAATACTTATACCCAACTCTGTAGCTAGATGTTCCAATTCTTCCAAGGAAATCAATGGAATCGGATGCATTCTTAATCTATTGCATAGTCAATTCATGTCGTTTATGCTGCAAACACATCTCATATTCTTTCACTTGAAGAGCTTCGAGTTCTTTTTGCATGATCTTATGAATTGATTCGTCCTCTTTTTGTGGAGTACTCTAAGATTTGACACACTCAAGTTCAACTCCTAATGACTTCTATTCTAACAATTTCTATTTCATAAACGTGAAAAATTATCGTTCATCATCATCGGTATACTTAGTTTCATGCAAGTGAGCACAATTGGCATGGATGTTGAAATTGCATAAAAAGAACATTGATGTTTGTATTCATTCCCCTTCTCTCTTGGCTCTAACATCAATCTAACGAGGTTCGTTATTATGAAAATGGGTAAATTGTAATTTTGTTTTGTTTTAATGAAATTTTGATCTTCTCGACCAAAATAATATGCAGGGGTTCAGAGGTTATACCTTTTAATGATTCGTTATGGAGGACTTGGGTCCCACGTATGATCTGTATCTGAAGTAAAATCTGAGAACCTGGAGTTTTGAAGCTTTTACAGAATCTCAATTTGATTCTTGATCTAGAGCTGATCTCATAGTCGTGTTCATACTAAAGTCTTTCCAAGAAGTTTTGCCTTTTACTATTAGTTCTTTTTCTAAATAACTATTTTTACTAGAAATCTGCATTCTCTCTCTTACATAGGTAATATTGCTTAAAATTCTTAATTAGGAATATTTAATTCTCTTCTTTTATTTTTTGGACGTTTTGTAAGGTTTAATTAGTCGATTGCGATATTTTTCTCATATTACATGAACATGTCATCACCTAAAAGGATGGTTATACATGTTGTTATTAGACTTGATTTTTCGAATTTGCAATTAATCCCTCACTCAAATAGATGGACTTTAATTGTTTAATTGTTTTGTAATAATGCTTATTATATGATTCCTGAAATATTTAAGCATGATAAACCAATAAATTACTAAATTATTGAAATCAAGTAATGAAATATAGGAGAGTGAGGGAAAAGAGATATATAGGCCGTTCTTGATGAGTTTCAAAAAGGCAGAGATCCACCAGCTTATGATGTTTGCCTTATAACCGGTCACTATATATTTAATTTACTTTACTACCTCATCCATTAAGATAATTGCATGCGACATAGTATTTTATTTCATTAAATTTTTTTCATTTTGTTTAATTCTTACACAACAATGGTGTAGTAGTATAATTATGTTACTAATGTTAAACACATATAAAAAAAAATCACTCACAAGTCACGAGAATTGATTTTATAATTTCTCACACCCACAATGAGAAGGATACCACTTGAACAATGGCCTGGTGTTACGTTGCTTATTATACTGACAGAGGATGTAATAGTATTGTTCGCTTGTGTGGTTATATTAATAATGTTTTAGAGAAGAGATGAAAGTGTGTTTGGCTAACAATGGACATAGAGCTTGGCTTATATATCTTGATATTAATGGGATTATTGATGTGTGTAAGTCGTATTCAGTTTGCAAAGAGATTAATGAAAGAGTTAAGTATATAGTAATATATTATGCAAAAAAAAAACCAACTAATCAGATTCCAATTTGCCAACTAATCTGCAACTTAAACATCTTCTTTCCTATTTGTGATTCTGAAACATTTATTAACACCAATCTGAAAGTTTTCTTAAATTAACAACAGAAGTAATTATGGCTTAGCAAAATAGAGTGTAGAAGGTGGCTGGGATACAAGAGTGGATTATAGCAAAGGAATCCGATATTTTCAATCAGAGACAGATTTAGAATTTTTATTTAAGAAATATTTATTTTTTCATTCAAAATTTGGAAGTTCTCAATAGACTTGACTCCTAAAAGCTCTTGTCTACGTCTACAAACCCCACTCAATTCCTAATAGATCTGCCTTTGCTTTCAAATCTTTTATTGGTTTTTTTGTTCCTATTTGATTGGATTTCTCAATTAAAGAGGTATTCATGAATGATTTTGTTTTTAGAGTAGGCTAACAATATGGCCAACTAACTTTTATAGGACAAAAAGCCGAATTGAACAACGATTTTTATCATTTGTTTTTAGGTGGCATACAATCATCATGCAAATTGTAAATTTCATTATCGATTTTATTATTGCCCACTTATTTTCAGTTTCTTTATTTAAGAAGAACAAAAACAAAGGACAAAGTATAAATCCAAGGCTTTATTCAAGCCAGAAGAATAAGAATTTTCTCACATATCAATATGGACTGAAGTTGCACATTTACTCAGGCAAAAGTATCCATAGGAGGAAACATTCCATTAAGAGTAATACTTTATATCACACATTCACCTTTTCTTTGTATAGTAATAATTTGTGTGTTGAATATTAAATTTTCGTATATATAGTAAAAATTCTACTATATAAGGAAAGATGATAGGTGAAGGAGTAATATATAGCATTGGTCATTCATTAATTAGCCAAAGTTTGTTTATTTATAAATGTTGTTATTGACAAGGTTTATTACTTTCAACTTCTTGCTGCTATATGTAATAGTTTAAGCCAAAAATCACAAAAAGTCCCAATTGTTTTTAAAAAAGTTTTAATTTGTCCCTATTATTTTTCAAAAGTTTCAATTTCCTCCAAATTGTTTGCTAAAATTTTCAATTTCTTCCTTATTATTTTTTTAAAAATTTAAATTTGTTCATATTATTCAAGGACTAAATTGTAATTTTCTAAGAAACATTAAGGACGAATTTTATTTTTTTTAAAAAAATAATAATAAAGACTAAATTGATTAATTTTAAACAATAGGAACAGATTTAAAACGTTAGGAAAATAATAAATTGAAACTTTTTAAAAATAATAGAGACGAAATTCAAACTTTTGGGAAAATAATAAAGATGAAATTGAGAAATTATAAAAAATAAAAACCAAATTAAAACTTTTTTTTAAAATAATACGGACTAAATATGAAATTTTCCCGTAGTTTAATATAATTCAGATTGGACTTGGTATCAACATAGAGGCATGTTTAGAGGTGGTGGCAACATTTTCACAGATAGGTGATCTTGGTCATTCTTGATAATGAATGCCATTTCTATCCCCCTAACTATATTAGGCTCAAAATGAGAATGCATCAACCATACACATATAATCAAATTAAAAACTTACCATCAAATTTCTATTACAATGATATTGAATTAGACATAACATATTATAATAATAATAATAAGAAAAATATTGACCAGTCTAATGGCTTATGCAACAGAATGAGACCGCAAATTACTAAGATTGGTAAACATGTTATTGAAGCTAAAATTATTTCCAAGAGTAACATAGATGATGTGGGTATAAATCGACCCAACCTAAATATGGGCATAACCCAACCCGAGTGGTGTTACCCGGAGTAGTCTTATGATGTGATTGCTGGCTTGGGCAGTGCACGCTAGACATAAACAATAACCACTGGGTAATATCCGCTGGATAAAAGAAAAAATTGGATATGTGTCAAGTGGCGTCATTATACATTAAATGTTTACCCACTACTGAGTGTTAGTATAAATAACCTATTGAATACACTAAACGAAGGTAATCGATCCTCATTAATTGTTATCTCGCTCTTAGTAAATTATTTGAGCTTGAACATACTAACTCACTCTTACACCCGATGAGGTGCGCAGGCTATAACACTCGTTGTCCCTTTACTTTGTTTTGCAGGGTTGAGCTGAGCTCGACTAAAGAAAATCCAACCCTTATCAATAGAAAATATTTTGTTAATACCCCGGATGAATATGATCCCATCTAATCATAGTTTGCCTATTAAATTCCAGGAAAGACAATTTCCTTTGGTGGTAAGTTTTGTCATGATTATAAACAAAAGTCAAGGTCAAAGTCTTTCTTACGTCGGTTTATATCTTTCAAGACCTGGCTTCAATCGTGGAAAACTATATGTTGCACTTTTAAGAGTGACAATTAAACAAGGATTGAAGATTTTGATAAAAGATGACAATAATAAAGTATTAAAAACTACAATCAATGTGGTTTACAAAGAAGCATTCCATATAAGAAACTAGGCAAATATGTCTTTCATATTATTTATATCATACATTTGATTCTATTTAACATGTTTATATTCCTTTTTATCATTGTTTACATTATATCATAATAGTAGAAATAAAAAAAAAAATCTTACGCTATATATATGTGATTTTTGAGATGATTTGCTTACTATTTTAATTTCAATCAGATCATATATTTTCAGTTATATCCTATAAAGGTATGGGTAAGGAGTAAAAATGACTTCAAACTAGAAGAGATAACATGAACTTTGTAGTGACAACAAATTGAAAAAAAGATATACATACATGTATCTTTTTAAACACATGATCTATGTAAAATATTGTTTATTGTCACATTTTTATAAATGCTTATATTTTTGTATTTGTTTATTTTTTTTTAATAGTATAGTATATAGAGTAGTTATATATTATAGTCTCTCAATATATAATTAAACAGTTCAATGAATTAGTTCTATATTTTATATTTTTAGAATATTCACATTACAATCGTGCGATATCCATGCATTACACGGGTAAAAGAGTAAAGGTAGTAAAATCTCATCCCTTACAAGCCAACAATAGCTACTTGGCATTCGTACGAAGAACCATGGCTGCCAACCGACATACTCGTATTGAGGGACCACGAAGGCAACCGACTACCGCTATGTGGCACTCATATGAAGGTCCACCAAGGAGAACCGCCAAAAAGCTTTATTTCTGCATAAAAGAATAAAAACAAATTAGACAAAAAAATAAAAAAAAAAACTGAAAAAAGAATTACGACGTTCTTTCGCAGTATCTTCTTAGCACCTATTTTGCATTAAGGGTAAATTTCACATTTAATATTGTTTATATATTTTTATAATATCATTCTTAATGTTTCAAAATATTTATAAAAATTTCTAATATTTATAAAAATAATTTAAAATGATTCCTATGATTCAATACTAATCAAGTTGATCCTTATTATTTTAAAAAAAATTCAATTTAGCCTCTATTGTTTTAAAAAAAATTTAAGTTAGTCCCTACATAGGACTCATGTTTAGGGATTAATTTAAAATATTTGAAAATAATAGGGATTAAATTGGCTAGTTTTGAATAATAAGGACCATTTTGAATCACTTTTGTAAATATTAAATATTAGTATAATTTTTGTACAATATTAAAGACCAACTTGAAAAAATGTATAAAAATTCGGGACTATTTGCCCGATTTACCCTTGCATTAACATAGTGTTTGGATTGCACAAAGTAATGGAAAGGAAAGGAAATTAGAGGAAGAAAAATAAATGAAAGAAAAGGAAAAAGATTCATTTGTTTGGATTATAATAAAATAATAATGGAAAGAAAAAAAAAATTTATAATCCTTTGTTTGGATTTGAGAAAGAAAGGATAGAAAATGACAATTTTAAAAGGATAGAAAATGACAATTTTAAATGAAAAATTACTTGAGTGTCTCTTGAGACAACGTAGAGTTTAACGTACAATAAGAGTAATTGTAAAAATAAAATAAAATACTTGAGGATAATAAAGACTTTTTGTCTTTAACCTTTTATTTTTTTCTAAAAAATTTTCAAATTAAAAAGATTGTAAAATCTTTCTAATTAAAAAAATAAAAAATTTTAAAACCCCTTTATAACCTTTACTTTCTTTTAAATTATAATCCAAACACCCCTCCCCTTCTATTCTTTTCCTTAAAAAAAAATGAATCCAAGAAACTGTAAAAGTATACTGTCGTAGATACCAAAATATGGTACCGGGTCAAACCCACTACGCCCAAGGGTTTGTAAATAAATTAGATATTAGCCCAAACAGAGGAGTCCATTGAAATATATTTTAAAAGCGGGATACGCCCTGGCACGAGAATCTATCCCGCTTTGGTCTGCTTTTAAAATATATTTCAATCATTCTATAGTGGCAGAGAAACGATATTGTGCTCGGTATGAGAAGGTGTTGGGTTTTGGCTAAGTCCATGCTCAAGACAAAGTTGGAAACAAGTAAAAATTCAATTTAATAAAAATAGATGTAAGAGTTTTAATTCAAAAAATTGGTCATTGACTTTTTAAAATAAATCTTTTGGTCCATAAACTTACAATTATGCATGTGACATTAGTCTGTGACCAAAAATTGACCGCTTTGACCCATATTCTATACAAAATTTGACAAACACGTGTTATTCTCATGCCAAAAATCTTAAATTTTGGATTGAATTTGAAGTGACAACTACTCGCACCACAATATTTTAAGTCCGAAGCCCAAAATGTTAATTTTGAAAGATTAGAAATCAATTTATCATCTGCACTATAATTAAAGGACTATAAAAATAATGTACTCAATAAATTACAGTACGATCAAAGATTTACCTTATGAAACCTGGAAAAATCTTTAAGAACTATTATTTTTGACCATGGGTAATAAGTGTCCCGTAACATCTTGTAGTTGATTTCCTTCTTACTTTAAGTTTTGTGCATGCTTTGATTAGATTATGCTACATGTTATAGCATGAACCAAAATTCAAATAATTATTTAATGGACCATCTTAATAAGCGCATGGACTACATAGTGGACTCTTACTTTTCTAATATTTTTGACTATTCACCGTGCACGAAAATCTCCACTAAATTATTCTTTCGCTAATTCTGGCCTGTGATTATTCATGTCGAATTTCTAGTGGGGTGGGGAGCTTTTTCTATTTTATAGGACATGGCATGATTATTCTTTTAAATGGGAAAATGCCTTCATGCTTCTTGTTTTTCTTGAACTTAAACTATTATAAAATTAGTTTGAATAGTGTAATAATTCATGAGCAAAGAGAAATAGAAAATTTTAAAATCTTTTTAGATACAGAAGGTAAATTAATCATGAGATGTAATTCTATCCGCCAATGTGTTGCCCCTATGATCAAACCTTCAAATAGTAAATAATCTATAAACTACTAATCCAACTCTCAAAAGTGGAAGATCATATCATTTATTATTCATTATGTAGCCACACAGGAAGTGAATCAACTTGGTATTCATCAATCTGTGGCGAACCCCAAGTTTGGTGGAATAACACTTTTCTTCTGAGCCTTTGTTGCACTTGTGATTGGCGACCAATCTGAACCATAATTTTCTAGTATAGCAAACTCCATAACGTGCAAAGTTTGCAGTATAGGAGGTCAACAGCTGAAAAACAGATGTGCAGCAGATACAGAATGGGACGGAATGAGTCTGGGAAAAGAACTGAGAACAGAGACGCCATTGACAGAGTAGCAAAGAACACCATAACTTTTTGAACAATTTTCGCATAAGAATGGGAGGAATTGCTCAACGAAAATTTTGAAATAACATGATACGACAAGCAATACATGAGCAGACTTGTAATGGCTATAAACATTGTTTCCGGATGGGTTTCGAATGGAGACTCATTTTTGCCTTGATACTTCAATTCCAGAAAGTTGAGCAGCACTGGGACAATGAATGCTAGAATACTATGGTGGGAAGCTAGAGTGTGATAGCTTTGCAGACAAAAATACTTCATTGTCATATACATGACATAAAATTGGCCATACAAGTTTTCTCCGAAGAGGTGGAGAAAATGATTTGCTATTGTAGCCTCTGCCATATAAGATTACCTATGAGGAAAAAATATGTTAAGATTAAGAAGTAGGAGTGGCATATATATATATATATATATATATATATATACTTTAGCAGATGAATTCATCTTTTCTTCGAAGGACCAATTATTAAACATTTCTTCTTACTTGGTCTATATGTGTCAACAAACCTCCGTTTCATGTACCCCTCCAAAGAGAATAGTTAAGTCTCCCTTCAAACTATAAAAAAAATAAAAGGCATTCCACTTTGTCCTACTAGGCATGCATTAGTGCCCATGCAAGAAAACGGCTTGTTCTTGTAGCAAGGCCTCTGCCATTATGAAGTCATGAACTTATGAATACGAAAAATGCACCATTTGGGCTTTGGTTTAGTGATATGTTACTCGTAGTGTTTACGAAAAGTTGTAAGTTCGAATTTTGTTATTTATATTTGTAATATATATTGTACAACCTTACACTTTCCTTTAATAAAAAAAAAAATGAGTAGAGCACTTATGAAGAAGGGAGAACCCAAGATGGACAACTAGACGATCAAGAAGTAAAAATGTTAATTGAAAATATGATTAGAATATTTATTATGTCTGTGTCCATAAAAACATATTTATGTCTTCAGATAGCATATCTCCTTAAGATATTAATTGGCATATGATTAAAATATTTATGTTTCTGAGACATACGTCATGGATTCATTTTATGACGTTGTGTAATGTCCTAGTGAGAGTATGTGTCTAATAGTGTTTTATAAGTAGATATTGTGGATATAAAAGAACTTGAACTAACCATTTTGTTTCAATGCAAAAGAGACCCGTAGTTATTTTTATTGTTTATACGATGTCAATCTCTCTTACAGGTTTAAAGTTTTGGGTTCAAGGCATGACAACTTGTCACTTTACAAGCAAAGGCAATTGAAAAAAAACAAAAATACTTGATGTTAAAATAGAACCCTATATTTCTTATTATATCCTAATTTAACCCATATATATGAAAAGCTAGTCAGTAGTCATATTTAAATATCTTGAAAGAGGATAACAGTTTAATTTTTAAACTTTTTTATTTTTAATTGAAGAGGAAGCTAAGTTATACAATAAATATAAAAGAATATCGTTAAAAAAAATTTATCTCTCAATTTTCTATGCCCATAAAAAAATTAAAATACCACTAAGACCAACAGTCCGATAGTAAAGAGAAGAAAAGTTTCGCCTCTTTGTTGGAAGCTTAGTGCGCACTTCGCGTCACGTGTTATCTTTTTATCTTTTCTTTGATTTGCTATGTTGAACAACTCCAACAAATTCGTTGAACAACTTTAATAGTCTCTATTTATTTATTTTTCATAATAGAGATTAAAATTAGGGAACTTTGGCAGTGTTTTCGTATTTTTTTTTCTTTCTAAAATAACTAATGAAATTGGTTTCTTCTTATTTTTATAAATTTTTTATTTCAGTTTTACTCTAACAGTACTCTTTAGTTCAGACTTAATAATTTTTTATACTTTTTATATTTAATTGTTAACGACTATATTCTAATAAAAATTGTAAAATTAATATAACTTAAGTGGTTAAATTTTTTTGTTATCATTTTTCTAATACTTATTACAGAGAAAGAGCTTGACCAAAAAACTCTTTTCAATTCTCATTTGTGCCATAATGATTGTTTGAAAGAGCTTGGACAACTTAAGCGAGCAACGGGCAACAGCATCAACATAATAGTAAGAAACAGCAGCACCAAAGAGTTTAGAAATAAAAAAAGAGTAGGGAGTGGGATTTGGTTGCTTCTTGTAGCGAGCACAAGCTAGCACATCTGCGTGCTCCACAAGACAATTAATGTGGTGGAATCCACATTAATTTCAATTCTCATTTCCTTCCCTTTTTATTATTATTTTTTTGCAATCCAAACAAGATAATTCATTTTTTTTTTTCTTCACTTTCTTTCCTTTGTGCAATCCAAACAGGGTTTAAGCTCCCTCCTCTCCAATCGCACCTCTAGTCTTTTACTTTCATGGTTTTGCCCCCATTACTTCTTTATTGTGTCTTACATGTTAGCTAAACGACAACACATTAAAGATTCCAATTTAGAGCTGCTTTGATGGCAAATAATACCTATTAATTAGCACATAAAGCATGAAATCAGAAAGTGGTGAACAACGAAGGAGAACAAAATATATATATATATATATATATATATATGTACAAGTATGTAATTTCAGTGCTTTGCCTTTTTTGTCGGCTTTGTATTTTGATAGTTGTTCTACGTAGAGAATTGAAAATGTGATTAACGGGAACAAAATTCTTTTTTTTATGTGAATTTGATTGTTGCTGATCCTAGGTCAGCGAGTTGCAAATCAAATTTTGCAATTGTGTAATTAACAGAGGAGATAGTTATACTGAATTGTTCTAAAGGATTGATAGATTAGTATGCGTATTTATAGATTTATTCTGATAAAAGAATTTTGATGATGTATTATCTTTAAGTTAGGGGGCAAAAATATGTTTTTTTTTTTTTTTTTGGTCAAAGATGCATAGTTATAGTATTACACAAAGAAAAGATACATCATCTAATTTTAGTAGGCAACTAACTGGATCAGCCTCCAGTTGTACAAGTGTTAGAAGTTCCAAAAGAGAATTAGATATTCAATTTAAAGGAAGAGTGTATATCCTAACCACACGAGCAACCCAATTTGTTTATCAATCCACCTAAATGAGGGGCAAAAATATGTTGACTTGTGCTTAAAAGGTTTTGTCACAGGAGCTTTATAGCACACTTGTTTTTAATCAGCTTCGTTGTTGTAAACGTGGTGTCAAATTTAGGGCTCTAGCACGTGTTAATTATGTAGATATCGAAAAATCATAAATTCTAAATAATATAACAACTTTATTAAAGAGATTAATGTTGGTGAAATAATTTAGACCATTGATTATTATTGATCTTCCTAATAATGTTATTATATTATTAAATGATCCACATTCTAACAGAAAGATTAAGGTTGACAGCAAAGAATCATCTTAATCTAATAGACTATATATCCAAAAAAAAAAAAAAAAAGGAGAAGGCCGACCCCCCTTTCAGTAGATAATCAAACCTTAAAATAGTATATAACCGAGTATAGAACAGCCATTAACAAGGCATTGATTGATTATCCATAAATTTGAAAGACCATTTGAAAAAATTGATAGATTGATTTTGGCCCCACACATTAAATAACACCTATACTATTATTGTATGAGGGGATTTGGTAGGGACTAGTGAGAGTTGTAACTTCATTGATTAGCTAGATTTTAAAATTACAATGGGTCTAGCTAAAAAAGTTAAGTTATAAGAAAATATATTATTTAAATGATTATAAAGTGTATGTAATATAACCCTTGTTGAAAATTTTTGAATCCAGCCAAGCATAACATAAAAAAAAAAAAAAAAAAATTGTTTGCATCCCCATTGACATACATAATTCTTAGAGAAGCCCGTGGAATATAAATTATACATGACCTTTGTATAAGTCCTTTTCATGGTTTTTCGACTATATTATATATTTCATTCAATTTTTAAGTGGCAAAGAAACGATGATGTGCTTGGTATGAAAAGGGAAGGGGGGAATCTTGTGCATTTTTTTTACCCTTTTTTTACTGGCATTTTATTTCTTTCACTTTTTTTTTTGTAGAAATGGGTAATTTTAGAATTTGCACTTGTTTTAATACAAAATTTAGAACTTAACTTCAAAACCTTTAATAGAAGAGATCATATTTTTACAAAAGGTGTAGTACTTTACACACAAGGGCGGAGTTAGAAATCTAACGTTAGGAGACAATTTTTTTTTTGTATATTATTTTTTGCACTGTATTTTTTGGGTTAGTAGAAAAGATGCCCAATTTTTACAGTTTTTTTTTTTTTTTAAAAAGATCAAAACAAGCATAGCACTAAGTACCTCAAAGTACATCTATCTATCTAATAGAAAAATAAAATCAAAACAAGCAGTAATAGATATACACATACTAGCAAAAAACTGGCAAAAAAATGTAATAAATGTGGTGACTTAAACCTGCACCCTCAACATATTGGTAATTATGACTAACCACTAAACTAACTCCAGTAATAGATATACACAAACTAGCATACAGACACACGTATTTATCCAGAATGTTGAACTCCCAACAAATAGGTCTTTTGTATATAAGATTCTTATATATATACTTGTGTGAGTCTACGTATATATATGTGTACATATGTTTTGGAACTTTTTTCTCTTTTGGCTTTAAAAAGGGCTAAAATTTGGCATGTGACTGATGGATGGAAGATATTTGGGGATTTTTTGCATGTGGTGTTCTAAAAAAATTTAAAAATATCACATAGGAGTTGAAAAGAGGAAAAAAATGACACATAAGAATCGGAAGAAAAAAAAAGATGCCATATAGGATAAATAGTAATATTGTTAGTTTAAGGTGTGTAAAGTATCCTTTTTATAAAAATATGAGATCTTCTGTTAAATGTTTTGAAGTTAAGCTCTAAATTTTGTATTAAACCAAGTGCAAGTTCTAAAATTACCTTTTTCCACAAAAATTAAAAAGAAATAAAATTCCAGTAGAAAAAGGGTTAAAAAAAGAAAAGCACAAGATTCACCCCTTCCTTTTAAAAAAAAAAAAAATTCAGGGGAGGCCTAAGGCCGTACAACATAACTAGCGAGATTCAAGTTTGCAAACTCTCGCATATATAGCGAGTAACCTTACCACCGGACTAAAGCCCTACCCCTTCCTTTTCAATACCAAGCACATCACCATTTTTTTTGCCACTTAAAAATTGAATGAAATATATAATAAAGTTGAAAAACCATGAAAAGGATTCATACAAAGGTTATGTATAGTTCATATTCCACGGGCTTTTCTAAGAATCATGTATATCACTGGGGTGGATTCTATTCTTTTTTTCTTTTGCTCGGTCGGATTCAAAATTTTTCAACAAGAGTTATGTAACCTACACTTTAATAATCATTTAAATAATATATTATTTTATAACTTAATTAATTTTTTAGTTAGAAACCTTGTAATTTTAAAATTTAGTTGATCAGTGGAGTTATAATTCTCACTACTCCTTATTAAATCCGCCTCATACGATAATAACAACTAAACATTTCTTGGTATGAGGATCCTTTAGAAAATATCTTCCACCTGCAAAGTGGTGTTTGAGGGCTTGTAGCATTTTTCTCACTGATTTAGTATTTTATTTTTTACAATGAGTTAGGCATGGTGCATAAATTGAAAAGCTTTTAATTAGACACTACCAACAATAATTTGAGAGAAAATTTTACAACATGAGCATTAGAGGTGGCATTTGGGCCAGTCCGGCACGGTCTAGCACGGCCCGACCGAATTGTGTGTCAAAAAAATTAAGTCCGGCTCGACACATATGTTTGGTGGGCCGAGCTGAGCTGGGCTCAATTTTTAAAAAATAGAACCCAGCTCGGCCCACGAGCCCGCTATCACGAGTCACGAGCTGAGCTGGGCTGGGCTGGGTTAGCCCATATACATATATACATATATATTAAAATTTAAACTTAATTTTTTTAAGGAAAATTAATTAAACTATTAACGAAACAGTACAAAAGTTGATTAATAATATTAATAATTAACTTAAATGATAAAATACAACACAACATAACAAACTACAAGTTAATGAGACACAAGTACATTAGTGATATAAATATGTAAATAAAATATTACATAAATGCTTGACGAAAGTTACTGTAAATTGATAATATCAAATTTACGTAGAAATATAAATTGATATTGATAATAGTTACAAATTATATAATCCTGTTATTTAAAGTACGTAAGATGATTTCAAACTTCTAATGAATGTAATCATCGTGAAATATTTTATTCTTCCATGGACATAGTTATATATAATGTTGTAGACTTGTAGTAAAATAAAGTTGAATATTTTAAGTGACTAAAGTATTGTCACTAAGTATTTATAAGAAAAATTATATATATAATTATAAAAATTGTAAAAAAATTGTACCTAAAATCTTTTTAAAAAACTTGTATAAAGGGATTTAAAGTTACAAGTTGCAAACTTGCAATATTATAAAAAATGTTTGATAACAAGTCATTTAATATTAACTTAAGAAATACATTTGCTACTTTTTATTATTAGTTTGTTAAAAAATATAATTACTACGACTTACTAGTTTGTTTTTTTTAAAAAAATAGTTACTACGATTTGCATTGCATACATAGAATCTAATATTTTAATTTCTTTTAATAAGTGAGCTCAAATTGTTCTTAATTTGTGTTGAAATTGAGTTGGGCTCGAGATGGGCCTTATTTGGGCTCAAAATGGGCCTTATTTGGGCTCGAGCTGGGCCTGTGCTGGACTCGAGCTAGGCTGGGCTCCGAGCTGGGCTGTGCTTCTAGCTAGACTGGGCTGAGCTGGGCCTGAACTCAAATGGGTCTGGACTCAAATGGGCTAAGTCAGAAATTATAGGACCCAACTCGGCCCATATATATGTAGTGAGTTAGGCCGAATCGAGCCCATTACCAACTGAGCTGGGCTGGGTCCGAATTTTTGTATATTAAACTGTGCTAAACCTGTGTCGGCCCAGCTCAAATGCCACCTCTAATGAGCATGTCGCATTTAGTGAACAAAAATGGTTGGCGAAACGAGCAGGTCAATCTTGATAGTATAGTTGTTTTTGATTTGTGGGGCCAAATCAATCTAAAGCAAGCATCTTCTTTGGTAGGAGCCAACAAATAATTGCTTCCCACCCATTTTTTCTATTTATTGCCCTACCCCACTTAACTTCAAGCTCCCCACTTATGTAGAGACGTAAGCATGTGATGTCAATATTATTGTATGCTATGCACTAATTATCAATGATGTCAAGAAACTCCTAACAGGACTCATTCAGGTCCAGTTCTCTTATGCTAAAAGATGTAAAAATGCTTTACAGATGGGGGATTGCTAGGAAAGTTAGGTCCAACTCTGTGACATTCGATCACATATTGGTTTTTAATAGAAATTTGTATTCAATTTATAATAACTTAAGTTTTTTATTACTGTAAATATAAACTTAAATATTCTCAATCATTTGATTAGACTCAATTTATTGAGTAGTTACACTTGAGAGCAGGCTCTCCACTTCGTTCCACATTGATTATTTACGATTTGTATTGATCAATTTATAATCATTTGACTACAAGCTATATTTTTGGCGGACCTTTCTCCTTTATGAATTGATTGAATCCTTTGTAATTGCTGCCATATCAATGATGATACAATATATACTTCGTGTCACAAGTTATCTTTGTATCTTTTCTTTGCTTGCTATATATATATTTTTTTGTTGGTGAAATGCTTGCCATCTATTTGACATGGATGTATATGCTACCAAAATCTAAAGCATCTTCTTTGGTAGGACCCAACAAATAATTCCTTGACACTGATTTTTTCTATATATCTCCCTACCCCAACTAACTTCAAGCGCCCTCCTATTCAATTTCTAAGTGGCAAAGAAATGGTGATGTACTGGTAAAGAAAGGGAAGGGGTGAATCTTGTAAATTTTGTACCCTTTCTCTATTAGTTTTTTTTTTCATTTTTTTTTTGTGGAAAATGGTAAATTTAGAACTTGCACTTGTTTTATACAAAATTTAAAGCTCAACTTCAAAACTTTTAATAGAAGAGCTCATATTTTTATAAAAGGGGTACTTTACACACCTTTTAAATAACAATATTACTATTTTTTTCTATATGGCATCTTCTTTTTTCTTCCAACTCCTATGTTGCATTCTTTTTTCTTTTTTCAACTCATATGTGACATTAATCCCTAAAAATCTTCAATTCATCAATCACGTAACAAATCTTAGCCCTTTTTAAAATTTTTCAAGTTACTATCTAATCATTTCACTTAAGTCTTGGATTTAATGTCCACTTAAAAGTTTTTAGCTTGGTTTGTATTGGTGATAGTTGTTGGATTTGTAAAGATTGATTTTGCCGTGTAAATATTGGCTGTGATTGTATTAATTTATAATACACATACAGAGAGAAGTTGTACATGGAAAGAAGTCTATGCTAAATAATCTATCTATACAACTTGATAACTGCACAAGTAGTAAACATTATCTCTAAAGATGAGATATGACAGATCTTAACCAACTTCACAAGGAGTCGAACCATGCTCGGTTAACACCCATCCACAAGTTGTAGGTGGTGTAACCACAGGAAGCTTGGATCGGATAGACTCAAAGTAGACGAAAAATGCCATCCTTTATCTTCTCACGAACAAAATGAATATCGATCTCTATATGTTTGCTGCGACTATGGATCACAGGATTGGAGGCCATGTAGATGGAACTGATATTATCACAATGGATCGTAGGTGTCCCTTGAACAGACACGTCGAGATAGCGTAGAATATGCAGAACCCATAGTAACTCAGAAGAGAGGGCAGTAAGAGCTCGATATTCGGCCTCACAACTAGATTTGGAGACTGTAGTATGCTTTTTAGAGCTCCAGGCAATAAGATTTTACCCCAAGTAAATTGCAAAACCTATTGTGGAGCGGCGGGTATCAGGACAACCAGCCCAGTCAGCATCACTGAACCCATAAAGTTTAAGAGCAGAGCAGCGTTGAAAGAGTAAACCATGCTGAATAGTATGTTTAACATAGCGAAGAACACTTTTTGCAGCAACTAGATGAGAGTGTCGAGGGCTATGCATGAACTGACATATAGAATTCACAGCATAAGAGAGGTCAGGACGAGTCATAGTGAGGTATTGAAGGGCCCCTGCAATCTGTCGGAATTCAGTAGCATCAGGTAACAAGTCATCATGAGAAGTAGAGCTCGAACGAGCCATGGGAGTGCAGACTGGCTTCGCCCCATCTAAGCCAAACTGAGACAATAAAGATAATGCATATTTGGTCTGTGTGAGGAGTAGACCATTGGATGTACGATGGACCTCCATACCAAGAAAGTAATGCAATGGACCAAGGTCTTTCATATCAAAATGACGAGATAATACCGCAATAAAAGCATGCACCGTCTCAGTTGAATCTCCAGTAATAACAATATCATCGACGTATATAAGTAAAATAATAACATGATTATCCAAACGTCGAGAGAAAAGTGAGGCATCATGTTGCGAATGTGTAAAACCACATGAAAACAAAAATGTGCTAAACTTGTGATACCAGGCTCGCGGAGCCTGCTTAAGCCCATATAGCGATTTGTGAAGTTTACAAACATAATCAGAATGCTCAGAATCAATGACCCCTTGGGGTTGCTGCATGTAAACAGTTTCGGATAACTCACCATGGAGAAAAGCATTTTTGACGTCCAATTGGCACAAGGGCCAATTATTTGAAAGCGCTAAGGTAAGGACCATGCGAATCGTGCCAGCACGGACTACGGGGCTGAAAGTATCACCATAGTCTCTCCCAGGTTGTTGCATATATCCTTTGGCGACAAGGCAGGCCTTGTATCGCTCGAGTGACCCATCCGACTTTTGTTTAATCTTGTAGACCCAACAGCATCCAACAACATTCATTTGTGGTGAGAAGGGAACGAGTATCCAAGTTTGATTTTTAATTAATGAATTAAACTCCTCGGCCATAGCAGCTCTCCATTTAGAATCTTTGGAAGCTTGAGTGAAACAAGTAGGCTCAGGAGGTAGTGCCGAAGTAGCCACAAGTAAGCACGTTGAGAGAGGATATTTAGTGGCGAAGAGGACTTTTGGTTTACGGGTACCGTCCATAGAGCGGGTCACTATATGATGAGGGCTAGACGGCTGATGAGGCTGAGGAGGCAATGATTGGTCACAAGGAGCCGAAGAAGATGCAACATTATCCTGCATCAAATGAGATTGATCTGAGGTTGCAGAATGAGGATCTGTGATTGGCATAAGAGCTTGATCATTGAGGGACTGAGCTGTATCGAATAATAGTTGGTCAGGCCTGGCCATTGAGTCAGCATGTATAGACAAAGGAGGCGGTGGGCATGATGCTTCAATGGGCTGATTGTCACGGTCTGTTGATGAGAAAAACAGTCTGATCAGTATGCAGCAACTTAGAAGAAAAATTGACCAGCTTAAATGATGAAGGTGACGGAGCCGAATTGAGAATACCAAGGTCAGTGAAACTTTGCTCATCAAAAATAACATGGCGTGAGAGCAATAATTTCTTATTTTGCAAGTCATACATTTGTAGCCCTTGTGTGCAGGACTATAGCCCAGGAAAATGCAACGACAAGTCTTGAAATCCAACTTATGTCGACCGAAAGGACTTAGACAAGGGTAACAAATGGAACCAAAAACACGAAGAACTGAATAATCTGGAGCTTTACCATAGAGAACTTCATAAGGTGATTTATAATTGAGTACAATACTCGGCAAGCGATTAATAAGAAACACTGCAGTTGAAAAGGCATAGTTCCAAAAAGATTTCGGCAAATGACTATGAGCCAGTAGTGTCAAACCCATTTCCACGATGTGTTGGTGCTTACGTTCAGCTAACCCATTTTGTTCGGGGCTGCCTGGACATGATAGCCTCTGAATAATGCCTTTTTGGTAAAAAAAATCCTTAACCGTATGATTAGTAAATTCACCCTCGCCATCGCTTTGAAAATATTTGATGCGTGCACTACACAAATTTTCAACCATAGCCACAAATTGAGGAATAATTGAAGGACCATCAGACTTGCGAAGTAAAGGGTAATACCATACAAAACGGCTAAAATCATCAACAGGAATTAAATAAAATCGAAAACCTTCCATTGAGTTTGTGGGGGATGGTCCCCATACATCAGAGTGAACTGTATGTAACAACTAATTAGAACGCCTTTCAACTAAGTTAAATGGCAATCGACTACTCTTGCCAAATTGACAACTTTCACAAAAAGACTGACGAACTGTAGAGGGGGAAACAATACTAGCTTTATTGAGCTGCGACAAGATGGAAGCCGAGGGATGCCCCAATCGAGCATGCCATACATCCAAAGAGACTTTATTTGCAAACAAAGAAACATAACTAGGCTGCTGAAGAGAATAAAGTCCACCATTAAGTCTCCCCTGGTGTAGAAGTTTGCCTGTCTTCAGGTCCTTAACATGATAACCAGATGGAGTGAAAACAAAATAGCATTGGTTTTCTCTAATAAAACATTGCAGGACAATGTTGTGCCAGTAGACAAAGAAAGAGGCGTACGAGCAACATGAGTTATTGGTAAACCAACACCATTGCCAATCATAACAGAATCAGTACCTGAATAAGTCATCTTACCATGGAGAGTAGTACCATCTGGGGTCATGTGGTGGGTGGCGCCGGTATCTAGATACCATGCAGAGTCATTAGGATTGGAGATATGCATGGCATTGAGTGCCTGAGTGTTCTTGTTGATGATATCATCGGGAACCCAACAATTGTTGGCTTTGTGATATGGATAGCCACATCGATAACACAAAACAGAGGATGAATCTTTATTGGTGTTAGACTGCGAACCACGACCGCGACCTCGTCTGTTTCCACATCCCCCACGTCGGCCTCTGTTTGAACGAGAAGACTGATTATTGTTAGAATATGGCACAGGCGATGAGGCAACCTGTGATTGTGCAACAGAGATCGCAGCAGATTTTCCCAACAAAACAGCTGAGGAAGATAGACGTAATTCATAATCCAATAACAATCCACACATCTCGGCAAAGGTAGGAGATGTTGGTCTAGAATTTATTGCCACGATGATCGGATCATAGTCAGCACTAAGACCACGCAAGGTCCACATAATAAGGTCTTTGTCATCCACTGGTTTGCCTGCGCTAGCAAGAGCCAAAGAAAGCGATTTCGCGTGCTGAATATACGAATGAATAGACTGAACACCCTTGGTAAGAGATTGAAGTTCAATTTTAAGCTGTTGAATACGTGCTCTAGATTGAGAGCCATAAAGAACTTCCAGCGTAACCCATACGTCACGAGCAGTGGTCTTATCGACCACTTGAGAAAGGACAGAGTCGGATAATGACACTAGAAGCCAGCGGAGCACCAACTGATCAAGTCGTGACCATTTAGCCAAATCGTCAGAAGCAGGATCTGGTTTGGCTATGGTGCCATCTATGAAGCCAAGAAGACCATGGCATCACAAGATAGGAAAAAATTGTGTCTTCCAAAGAAGGAAGTTATCAGCAGCAAGCTTAAGCGAAATCTCTTGAGAAATGTTTTTTACTGTAGGTAAAGGGGCAGAGGAGGTTGCAGGGATAGTGGCAGTGGAAGTCGCTGAAGAAGAGGCCATGAGAACAAAAAAGGAATAGAGCAAGCAGCGAGCGTGTATTAGAAGATTGAAGCTCGTGATACCATGTAAAGATTGATTTTGCCGTGTAAATATTGGCTGTGATTTTATTAACTTATAATACACATACAGAGAGAAGTTGTACATGAAAAGAAGTCTATGCTAAATAATCTATCTATACAACTTGATAACTGCACAAGTAGTAAACATTATCTCTAAAGATGAGATATGACAGATCTTAACCAACTTCACAAGGAGTCGAACTATGCTCGATTAACAGGATTAACTAATTAAGCTTGGCTCCATGGATCCTAGTCTTAGGATATATATGCTGCATGTAATAGGAATAATATTTCATTGATATTTATGTGTCATTCTCTTTTCCTGGTTGAATTAAGTCTTCTTTATTATATTATGCTACATGTGATTGGAGGAATCAGAATTTGTACAATTATTTAATGGACCACATAAATAAACATGGCTACATCGTGTTTGTTGTTTGTTTTCATTTTATACAATAAAGCTTGAAGTTATAGTTCAAATTTAATTACAATAAAATGTTTCTTAAATATTCTATTCAACTTTTGAGTTTGTATATTATATTTGATATCTAATAGACTACTAAAAGTTTATATAGTTTCTCAAACTCTATACAGGACAATTCACATATTTAGGTAAAATTGTTCCGACGTGATGAATGTCAGACTATAAGTATGAGAGTAGATCCCTCTTATATTTAGGGTCCACTCTTATTACACAACCGATAGTTTTCCCATATTTAGAGACAAAATAGTGAAACTTTCCATTCGTAGTAATATCAATATGAAGCTTATCCTACACGGTAGGATCAAAGTCATGTTTCAACAAATCAAAAGGAACATTTCTTGTCCAATTTAAAGCAAGTGAATCTATCAACTACTACAACCAGTAGTTATACAGGAAGTGAATCTACTTGATATGCATCATTCTGTGGCAAAAACCAAGTCTGATGGTGGATTAAGTTTTCTCTTCTGAGCCTTTCTTGCACTATTGACTGGTGGCCCGTCCTCACCATAATTCTCCTATATAACAAGCTCCATAATGTGCAGAATTTGCAATATGGCAAATCACCTGCTGCAAAATAGATGGGGAGCAAATATAGCAAGGGACCGATTAAATCTGGGAAAAGAACCGAGTATAGACTCGCCATTGACAGGGTACCAAAAAATGCCATAACGTTTTGAACAATTTTCGCATAAGAATGGGAGGAATTAATGCTCAACGAAATTTTTGACATAACATGATATAACAAGCAGTACATAAGCAGACTTGAATTGGCTAAAACCGTTGTTTTGGGATGGGTTTCGAATGGAGACTCATTTTTACCTTGATACTTCACTTCCAGGAAGTTAAGTTGAGTAGCACTGGAACAATGAACGCAAGAATAGTATGTTGAGCAGCCAGAGTAGTGTTGTAGCTTTGCAAATAAAGACACTTCATTGTCATATTTATGACATTAAACTGGGCATAAAAGCTTTCTCGGAAGAGATGGAAAATGGCTTATTCTTCTTGTAGGGTCTGCCATATAAGATATATTCTTCTTCATTCTTTCACTGAGCTTGTCATGGCACCATTCATGTTCAATCAAGTCTAGTTTAAATAGCATAATTATGTTTTTTTCCATAAATAGGAAAATATCTCTATGCATTCTTGTACTTTTGGGCATAAGATAGACTATACTAAAAGTTGGCATAGAGTGTCTGAAACACTATGAGAAAACAAAATCTAATTACTCAGGGAAGATTTCAAGATACAAGACTTGTAATATGAGGTAGCACTAGCTACTGTACACTGATTCTTCGAAAAGTGGAATTATGATTATGTGGATTAATATCTTAGTTAGTCACAGATTTTTATCATGCTTGATAAATATGTCTCTTATTTTTTAAAATGTTACATTTAAATCTTTTTTGTGGTAAAGTTACTTTTCATTTAGAAAAAAAGAAAAGAAAAGACTAACGATAAAAATGGCTTGTTCTTGTAGTCTCCTCCATATGAGAGCACTTGTGAAGATAAAAATGGTCGGTTAGAGGACCGAGGACTTGTATTTGATCAAGAAATTGAAAATAGGTACTTATAAAATGAGTGCTAAAATTTTCATCCCAAGTCTTTAGCAAAGGGAGAGCATGTCGTCTCTATACAAATCACGTATTGTCGAAGCTGCAGAGAAATTGCGCACACTTTAGTAAAAGAGGGATAACATGTCCTCGTTTATAGATAATTTTTTTATATAAGCTATAAATAAAAACTGTTGGCTTTATATTATGATAGAGTATAATATGTTATAACTAAATCAATACGTAATTTGAGCACGTTATAACGCAAATTGAGTTTTCAAAGTATGACTCCCTTTGATTTAATTCAGAAGGAATATAAATCCAATTTACTCTACACAAAAATGACAAACGTCTATCATGGTCATATATTAAAATTAACTACAGTACTAAACAAAGAATCTTTGAACATCAAAGAAAAATTTAACACTTATGAAATAAATAAAAATTTATAGATATAAATTTATTTGAATAATGATGAAAATCACCACAAAAAAAGGACTATCGGCCTTAAAACGCTCCAACATTGATCTCCATCGTTCAGATTGTAGAAGCTTGAGTTGCAAACCTGTTGACCAAATTTAATCTCGATCAAATAAGAAATACTATTCGATCATTCGTCTGATCAAGACTTCACAAATTTTATTTTTTTTTCCCTTTAACACTAAAAAGAAAAAAGAATTTTCAACTCAGAATGTGCCTATGCACAGAGTTGTATATACCATCGCCAATGGCTACATCTGTTAGTGTTTAACATGAATTAGAATAGTTGTTTTTCTACAAATGCTCCATGACTGATACATGCATCTCCTCGTGAAATGCACAAATTGGATGACAATTTGTAGAAAGCTTTACCCAAGTATCTGGAGATAAGGGGAATCAAGCTTTACACAAATTTCATGTTATGTGAAATGCAATTGAATGGATGACAATTTTGGATGATTGTATCTATTTAAGGAAGGGATTTGGATGATTCTCATTTTGGTTGCTTGGAATTCTCTCATTTCCATTCTACCTTGGTGCTTTAACAACATTTGAATGTAATCGAAAGGGAAAATCATACAAATGGTCTGTGATCATTCATGTTGAATTTCCAGTTGGATTGGAGCTTATTTTGTTTTATTGAGGTTTGAATGGCACAATATTTTTTTTCTTAAATAGGAAAATGTCTTCATGCTTCTTCTTTTGTGGACTTGAACAATAAAAAATTTTACAGAGAAAACAAAAATAGAAAAATTTCAATCTTTAGATACAGGGCGTTTTCATGAATTCTTCTCAGTGGGAGTTACATATTATTTTTCAACTATATGAGTACATTGTTTTTTCAATGGCAACTATTTAATTTTTTAAAATAAAAATACATCGATATTTAATTTTTTTAAAAAAAATACACCAATTTATTATTGTTCTTTTAGACCAATGGAAGTTGTAGTCCCCACCGTCCTAAATGTACATCCGCCCCTGTTTAGATACATGAGATGTCATAAGCAGTACTATCTACCGTGCACAGATTAGATCATCAAAAAATAGAAATTGTATCCATTTTTGTTGCAGTTATATATACTGTAGCTACACAGGAAGTGAATCAACCTTGACCATAATTTTCCAGTATAACAAACGCCACAATGTGCAGAATTTGCTGTATAGCAAGTCACCTGCTGAAAAATGAAAGGGCAGCAAATACAGAACCGGACGGACGGAGTCTGGAAAAAGAACAGAGTACAGAGACGCCATTGACAGAGTAGCAAAAAACCACCATAACTTTTTGAACAACTTTCGCATAAGAATGGGAGGAATTAATGCTCAACGGAATTTTTGAAATAACATGATACGAGAAGCAATACATGAGCAGACTTGTAATGGCTACAAACATTGTTTCCGGATGGGGTTTCAAATGGAGACTCATTTTTTGCTTGATACTTCAATTCCAGAAAGTTGAGCAGAATTAGAAGCAAGAATAGTATGGTGAGAGTCACCAAAGTATGGCAGCTTTGCAGACGAAGACACTTCATTTTCATACATATGAGATTAAACTGGGCATAGAAATTTTCTCCCAAGAGGTGGAGAAAATGAATTGTTCTTGTAGCCTCTGCCATATAATTAAGATCACCTGTGAAGAAGAAAGCTGATAAGGAGCATGCAATTGGATTTGCAGGAGATGAAGAAAAAGAAAAGTTCTATTTATAAATAGCAGAAGGTTAGGAAGAAACTTCATGTTTTAGTTATTTACTGAAATGAAATACGACCTTGTTGCAAAAAGTCAGAATGTCTATCTGTTGTTTGTGGTATGCAGGAGTTGAAGAAGTAGTAAAGGTCTATTTATAATTTTTTGATGATGAACTTAATAAAAACCAACTGATCCAAGACCTGCCCTTAGTTACGTTAGTCGTTAAAAATAATTAATGTGCCCGATCAATGAACAACAAAGATGTATGAAAACCGCGGCTTATGATGAAAATACGATGAACAAAAAAGTAAGCGGTTTTTTCATGTAAGTTTCTTTGCATAACCCGCTCTGTATTAAATTCCCGTCTTTAGAAAAGTTGAGCCTCATGCTAAGAGGAAAGGAAACGATTATGGTGATTTTCCCATTTTGTAATTCATCATTTTTTTTTAATACAATGGAGGTTGAAACCAATTTTTTTTTTTTTTTTTGCTCGGCAAGTAACCGTTTCATTCCACTACTAAAAACATGTACATCTTTTCAGTGTCTTTACATCAGCCTATCCGTAATATGCCACATAGTCATAAAGATCTATTTTCAAAACTATTCACATGTTTACTTTGTAAACAAATTTTGTCCCTAACTCAACAAGATTTTATTGATAACTTGCTCCTCTCTGTTAGATCCTAACCCATGAACTCTACCATTTCTTTCGTGCCAAATGTGGTAAACACATGCGCAAAATTTTACCTTAGCGAGGTCTGCCGATTCAAACTTAGAATGACTATAATAATCGTTATTCCACTATTCCACTTAACCCTTTCTTTACATATGTTTGGATTGCAGTTTTTAAAGGAAATAAAATGGAGAGGTTAAGGATTCAATCAGCTTGGTTGGTTAACTTTTGAAAGGGGGAAAAAAGTTATGGAGAAACTGAAAAACCTTATCTCAATTTGGGCTTTTATCGATGGAAAAGCAAGTTTAATGAGTGAAATATTTTAATTGTGGGAGAATAGCATGAATAGTCCCTATTGTTTCCAAAAAAATTAGTTTAGTCCCCATTGTTTCAAAAGGTTTAAAAAGGTCCTCAATGTTTCTCAAAAGATTCAGTTTAATCCCTATTGTTTCAAAATATTCAAAAAGGTCTCCAATATTTTTCAAAAGATTCAGTTTAGTCCTCATTATTTCAAAAAATTCAAAAAGGTCCTTAATATTTTTTAAAAAATTCAATTTAGTCTCCAATGTTTCCTAAAAAATTTTAAAAAGTCCCTAATATTTTTAAAAAAACTCAAACTGGTCCTCACCGTCAAAATAACCATTAATTTTGACAGAATAGTAGTCACGTGACCAGTCTTTGAAGAGCAATTTAGGTAAAAGAAATAATTTTTTTTGTAATTTGAATTACGTGACTATTACAGATTATAAATTCTCCTTGAAATTTTCATTCTAACGGACCAAATTTTATAAAATTTGGACAAAAATTAAAGGAGTTACGATTTTTTAAAAATTATGTATAATCTAATTTTTTTTCACAAGGCACGAGGAAGAAAAGGACCTATACAACGTTGTTTTGCATATTAGTAGCGAACCAATTAAATTTTCTCACGTGTCAGACTGTATTATGAAAGAGAGTCTGTCAAAGGTAACAGTTGTTTTGACGGTAAGGACCATTTTGAGTCTTTTGAGAAGTATTGGGGACTTTTTTAAACCTTTGGAAACAATTGGGACTACTCGAATCTTTTGAAAAATATTGAGAACCTTTTTGAACATTTTAAAAAATATTGGGAACCTTTTTGAACATTTTGGAAAATATTGAGGACCTGTTTGAACCTTTTAAATAATAGGGACTAAACTAAATCTTTTAAAAAATATTAGGGACCTTTTTAAATATTTTAAAACAAAGGGGACTAAACTAAATTTTTTGAAAATAATAGGGATTATTCATGCTCTTCTCCCTTTAATTGTGTTTAATACTTTTATATAGTTTCAATTATATCCTTAACATCACAATGAATAAGAAAAAAGTGTTTAAAGTAACTTTTCATTTAAAATAATCATTTCTTTTCTTTTTTTTTTTTCAATACAAACAAATAATTATAAAATCATTTTCCTTTCTTTCCCTTGTTATATTTTTTTGCAAGCTAAATGAAAAGAAATTCATTTTCTTTCATTCTTCTTATTATTTATTCCTCTATTATACTTGCCTTTACTTTCCCTTGTGCAATCCAAACAGAATTACGATTTTGGCTAGCCTCGAATTGAAAGTTTTTACATGTGTGCTCCATTCTACTCCCACCAGAGATACACTTGCAAACATGGTTCGCTGGTACACGGTATTACGTTTTAGGTTCAAAATCTCTAGTGTCATAAGCTTAAAATTAATTGTATAAGATCATAAATCCATAGGTTTAAAACGGTTCTTATAAACTATTTCGTAGACCCACAATACTATGTTATAAATTACTCTTCTATTATGTCTCATATTAATGTAGATGGACAATGAAACTATTATGTCTTACATTAATGTAGATGGACAATGAAAAACTAACGTACTTGCAAAGACAAGTTACTCAGAACCTAGTCGCTCTAAATATCATTCTTTCATATCCCAAACCTAAAATATGTGCTTGTAAATGAGACAAGTAATATAATTTTAAAAATAATTTTCTTGAATCTCAAATTTGTTACTCCAAAATAATTAATTTCAATTATTTTTAAACCCACGATACTCGCAGATTTACACCGCCATAAATCCACTTCTAATAAAAACGTTGACCATTGGAAATTGGAAGTGAGAAACAACCAATCCGGCGTCATCTTTCGCCTTCAAATTCGTTACTCTAAAATATCGAAAAGTTATGCTTTTGATCCATTATGTCACATAGCAATGTCAAAGCACAATGATAAATTATCATTTGCATGTAATATTGGAAGCTTACAATCTTTGACAACCTACCAAAGATCAGCAAGTGAAAAAAGATTACAGAGGTAGCAGCAAATTTTTAACTTGTAAATGCTTTGATGATTTATGCATGCTTAAATTTGATTTTGCATTTTTCTGGAACGCAGACGAGGAATTTTCGGCCTTTTTCTGGACATTTTAATGGTAATCTCTGTGAACACAATACTGTTGTTTGGTACGATGCGTATAATTCTCACCAATGCTTGGAGATTGGCCTTCTTTTAGAGGTTGTTAGTGTATATATCTGTGTGTGTGTGTGTGCGTGGTCCGATGCCATCTGGAGTATTGTCAGTGGTGGACTAAAATTTTTTCACTATAAATATTTTTCCAATCACTTGAAATGATAATGGTTCATTTATATGCATCTTTTCTTATGATGTATCAAACCTTTTTGTGACAATTGACTGCTTTTCACTCTGTAGTCCATCAACACCCCCAGTATTATCAACTGATTTTGTCTCTGAAAACTCTCAACAAATGGAGACACAAAGCAAAACTCTTATCCAGTCGTATATCTTGCCTATGTTGCACCAATTTTCCCGTTGTCTTTTCCAATTTGGCCTGGATGCAATGTAGAGCAGGCGAAAGAGGGGACACATGACGTGCTTAAGCCAACAGCAGTTCATTCCAAGAGCCCAATCAATGTTGATGAGCTGCTTGGCATTTCAAAAGCTGAGTTTAGGGGAATCCATTGGTGTTGCACGACTGTCTTCTCTCTCATTGAAATTAGTTGAAGGCACGACAAGGGAAAATCTCACATTTAGTTCCTATTGTTTGCAAAAAATTTCAGTTGAGTCCCTATTATTTAAAATGTCTCAATTTAGTCCCTATTATTTTTCTAAAAATTTTAATTTCATCTCTATTGTTTAAAGTTTTCAATTTCGTCCTTATTGTTTCCTAAAAAGTTTCAAATTTGTCCCTATTGTTTTCAAAAAGTTTCAAATTTGTCCATATTATTTCTCAAAAAAATTTAAAAGTCATTGGATAATAGGGACGAATTTGAAACTTTAAGAAAATAATATGGATGAAATTAAAACTTTTTAAAAATAATAGGGACGAAATTAAAACTGTTTGGAAACAATAGGGGCTAAATTGAGACATTTTAAACAATAAGGACTAAATTGAGATATTTTAAATAATAGGGACTAAATTGAAACTTTTGGTAAAATAATAGGGATTAAATTGAGATATTTTAAATAATAGGGACTAAATTGAGACATGTTGCAAACAATAGGGACTAAATGTGAAATTTTCCTGCACAACAACGCAGTCAACTTTTCATGCCAATCCTTCTTCAAGCAGCCTAGGCATGAACTTTAGTCGTAATCCATTAATCCAAGCTGTGTAAAGAAGTGCTCTTGTGATGAAGGATATATTAGTGGCATGCTTTTAGAAATATCCTGTTATAATAAGAATAGTTTGTAGTAGGGATGGCAACGGATAGGGTTTAAACTCGAATTCGATGGGTATCCGATCCGATTATAAATCCGTTTAAGAAACTGATAGAGTATCTGTACAGGTTTGGTTTTTATAAGTGGTTACCGACAGATAGTCCGATAGGGTTTGATAATCGTAATTAAAAAAAAAACCCGAAACCCAAAAACCCGATTATTAATTTACTAAATAATAAATTAATAAAATATTTATATATTTATATACATACACATATAATATATTGTTTAAGAAAATAATAACTTTTTAATATTGATCCAAAATTAATAGTTGTGGGCATATAGCCCAACCCAATTCTTATTATTAATTGTTAACTCTGGTAATTTATATTTACCTATTGTTTTAGCTAATCTAACATTACAGCCACAGAGCTGCTTAATTGCTTAACTTTTGCAACGTCCAAACTGACCGAGTACTCCCAAATATACAAGAATGCTCCATCAGTGGTTTTCTTTGGTGATGAAATTGAAGCTCTTGCAAAACCACTGCGATTTGCAATTGTGGGTAAATTTACTCGCATGCCTAAAATGGAGCAGATCCATAAAGCCTTTGTCGGTGTGAAGCTTATTGGGGCTTTGACCTACAGTGGTTAGACCCAAAGCATATCCTCATCAAGCTTACAAATGAGGTAGATTACAAGAGGATGTGGGAGAAAGAAAGTTGGTATATTGTAGGCAACAAGATGCGGACCTTCAAATGGTCTGTGGATTTCTCTCCTGAAAATGAATCTTCTATTGTTCCAGTCTGGGTTTTATTTCTATCTCTTAGGGCTCATCTCTATGAGAAATCCTCATTTTTGAACATTGCGAAAGCCTAGGGACACCATTGCAAATGGATGAACGCATATCTAATGGCTCTTGCCCAACTCTAGCTCGAGTATGTATCGAATACGACTGTTTACAAACACTACTAGAGCAAATCTGGATTCAAATCCGAGATAGAAAGTCTGGTTAAAACATCGGAGGCTACTGGCAAGAGGTTAAATTTGAAAAAATGCCAGATTACTGCACCAAGTGTTTTTATCTTGGTCACCCCCAAAGTGAGTGTTTTAAAGAGAACAACAAACCTAGGCAAGCAGCTAACAATAAAGGATATGAAGACAAAGACAAAGGAGATAGAGACAAAGGCAAAGGAGATGGAAACAAAGATAAAAAATTTTGGCTACAGAACATGTTGGACCTCGGCAGGACATCCCTTAACAAAAAGAGGATCACACCTGGAAAAAGGAACATATGTTGCTAAATCTCATATTGCTGACAAAAAGAAAGATAATGTGGATAAAACTATTGGGATCACTACTGGAAATACCTATGATGCCCTCAACGAAGTTGAGGATGAGAGAGAGACTAGGGGTAAAGATGATAATGTTGCTGGGGATGATGTTATTGATGTTGAAAATATTCTTGGGGATAAGGATATTGAACATCAATTAGTCACTAAAGCAGGGGATCAAAGTACAATCCAGGTGTTTGAGAAAATGCCCAATACGGGTAACTTTGACTCTAATTCTTATTTCAAGTCTAAATCTGCTTCCCCTATCACTGAGAAGCAAGTTACACCAACTACTCCAAATTTTCAATGTTGCAATGAAGACATTAATAACTCCTCTGAAAAAGTTGCTGAATCTGTGGATTTACTTGCTAAAACTGTCCAACCCAATAATGAAGGTTCCAGCTTATTGGCAAATCAGTCTTCTCATCCCGTAAATGCAGAAACAGAAGCTAACAACCATCACAAGAATTCAGAGCTAATTGGCGAGTTTTATATAGCAATGAACGTGGAAGATAATGCTGAAAAAGGCCCTCCTTCTCATGATTCAAAAATTCCTTTTGGAGTTCATTGTCCAGAGAATCAAGATAATAGCCACCTCTCATCTAATGAAATGAAGCCCTCTGTTTGTCAAGATCCAAATTTTTCCCCTTCTAAAGTGTGTGCTTCTTCAGATACCTTTGAAGATTCAGATACAACAAATAGTCTTGAAGAATCACACCCTAGATAGCTCACTTTAAGTAAATCAATGGGCAGTCTTCCTCTTCAAGGGAACCTCAGTAAACCTTCAACAAAAACTGTAGCTGAAACTGCTTCAAGGTCTCCACCTTGCATTCGTAGTAGAGGTTTGTCTACTAAAACTCCTTCAAAAACTTCTAAAGCTCCCAACTCCAATAAACCACAATGATAAGTGGACTTATCTGGAATATCAAGGGTATTGCAGGACCTAAGGGTCTTAGCAGATTAAAAGCTGATCAAAACTCATTCTCCTAACATTCTTGCTATCATTGAACCGATGGTGAATAACAGCAAACTCTTTTTTTATGCTCGGCGGTTGGGTTATAACTGTTCTGCATCAAATAGTTCTAACAAGATTTGGTTGTTTTAGAATGAAAATTTGAATTGCTCTGTTATTAGAGATCATCAACAAAGTTTACTTATCTCTATATCTTGTTCTTGGTTGCCTGCAAATATTTTTGCCTCCTTTATTTATGCTAAAAACTGCAAAATTGAAAGACGAGAACTATGGGAGGAGCTGTCTACTTCTGCTCAATTAATAAATGGCCCTTGTTTAGTTGGTGGGGATTTTAATGTCATCCTGTCTGCTAACGAAAGGCTTTCTAAGGTTCCCCCTTGTTTTGGAGCTATTGAAGAATTTGCTACCTGCCTTTTGGACTGTGGGTAAAATGATGCTGGTTTTGTTGGTAATAAATACACCTGGACTAACAACTCTATCTTTCAAAGGCTTGACAGGATCTACATTAATACTGAGTGGGCTAATCTTTTTCCAGTTATGTGTATGCAGCACCTTGCTATAACAGGCTCTGATCACTGTCCCTTACTTATTTTTTGTTCTCAGTTTTCTTCTAGAGGTCCTAGTTCTTTCAGATTTCTCAATGTTTGGACTCACCACCATTCTTTTTTAAACTTTGTCAAGGATAATTGGAAGACTCCTCTTCATAATCAAGGTATCATGAAATTTTGGCTCAAACAACTCAAGCTCAAGGCAGCTTTGAAATGGTGGAACAAAAATTGTTTTGGTAACATATTTCAAAAAGTTCTTGAAGCTGAAGAGAAGATGAACTATCTTGAAGGTTTGCAGGCAAGTGATCCAAGCAACTTTAAATGCGAGGACCTCTCAAGAGCTGAAGCCAATCTCTTCAAAATCCTCATTATTGAGGAGGGATATTGGCAACAAAAATTAGGTTGTAAATGGTTAGTGGAGGGAGAAAGGAACACCAAGTATTTCCAAACACTCATGAAAAAAAGAAGATCCATAAACTTTGTGTGGAGGAGCAAGAATCACATGAATATCATGACAGATAACCCTCAAGAAATCAAAGAAGAGGCTATCAAATTCTTTTCAAATTTACTTTCTGTTGATTCTCATTACAAAATTCACTCTTATGAACCTAACTGGAATTTTATTCCTAAGCTCATTGATTATTCTGATAATGTCATGCTGAACAGGGAACCAAGTATGGATGAAGTTAAACATGTAGTTTTCTCCATTGACCCCAATAGTACTGCAGGACTAGATGGCTTCTCCTCCTTGCTGTACCAACATTGCTGGGAAATTATTAAGGATGATCTTCATGAGGCAATCACAGATTTCTTCCATGGTACTGCTCTCCCTAAAGGTATCACTTCTACAACTCTTGCCCTTATCCCAAGAAAGAGAACCCCATGAGCTGGAATGATTTCAGGCCTATCAGTCTTTGTATTGTGCTTAACAAGATCATTACTAAAATTCTATTTGAAAGACTAGCCAAAATCGTTCCCAAGATTATCTCTGATAATCAAGGTGGCTTTAGTCCTGGTAGAAAAATCAGTGACAATATATTGCTTGCTCAAGAGTTAGTTCATTACATTTCTAAAAAAGTTAGAGGGCGTAATGTGATTTTTAAACTTGACATGGCAAAGGCTTATGACAGAATTCAGTGGAGTTTTCTTTATAAAGTCCTTGAAAAATTTGGCTTTGATGATGATTGGATTTCTAAGATTAACATATGTATCTCCAATTGTTGGTTTTCTCTCATTGTCAATGGAAAATCTACTGGATACTTTAAATCGAAGAGAGGCTTAATGCATGACTCTATCTCCCCAGCCCTTTTTATTATAGCAGCGGATTACCTTGCTAGAGGCATCAATAACCTCTTTAATGAACTTCCATCTCTGAGATATTACACTGGATCCTCATCCTTTGTGTCTCATCTATCCTTCGCAGATGATATCATAGTTTTCTCCAATGGGAGTAAAAATGTTTTGAAAAAACTCATGGAGTTCTTGGAAAGCTATGAATGTGTTTCAGGACAGCAAATTAACAAGGAAAATAGTTGCTTCATTGTTGACAAAAAAGTGACAGATACTAGAATTAAAACCATTTCTGAAGTCACTGGTTTCAAGCATCAACAACTTCTTTTAAAGTATCTTGGTGTCCCTCTCTATAAGGGTCCTAAGAAATCCCTTCTTTTTGATGAAATTTTTCAAAAGATCAATAAAAAATTGTCTGGCTGGGAAAAGAAAACACTATCACTTGGTAGCAGAATCGCCTTGCTAAAAAGAACTATTTCATCTATGCCCCTGTATTTGATGCAAGTTATACCTCCCACAAAGCATGACAAAAGTTTTGTTAAAACATAGCCAATCAATTCTTAATCAGTTTAATTGCCTTAACAGCGAATATAGAATGTGTATTTTAATTCTGTTAATGTCCTGTAATATAGGGGAGACATGATATGAGTCAAGGCAATTATAAGAGTATTTTGTAAGTTTCAAGAAAAAATCAATTTTTTCAACAAAAAAAAAATTCGAGACTCAACACATCAATACTATAATACTAGTTTCACTTGTAGATTTGAGATTCTGAGTATGGCCACGATTATCATATCTCTCATTGAAGGCTCGACGAGGTACTAAGCTTTTCATACTAATCCTAATTCAGGCAGTTCATGCTCGAACTCTAACCATAACTCAATCCAAGAAGTGGTCTTGTGATGAAGGATAGATTAGAGGTATGCAGCATGCTTTTCAGAAATATTCTGTTAATAGTTTGTAGCCTAGTTTTTGTTGGTTAGTGTTGTTGGCCTATCTTAATAAGCTTGAATGCACATATCGTTGACAAAAATCTTAGCACCACGGGAGCTCATCTGACAATAGCTTTTTGATATTTTCTTTTTTTTATTACGAGGAACTCAACTTAAACAGAATCGTATTAGATTCATACCGAAGATTATAAACCCCATAATGTACCGGCATGTCCCAACTTATGTTTGAGATCAACATATGTTCGATTTGAAATCTTTGGTCACAACAAATCACTAGCAAACCACTAGACCCAACCATTGTGAGCTTTTCCTACTTAAGTCAGCTTGCTGAATGGATTATGCTAGTTGTGACAGGACAAATCATAATTTGCGTAATTTTTTGATAGCCCATCTTAATCATCATGGTTCTACTTCGTGTTTGTCACGACCCCATTTCTGTTTATTAATATAATCCCTAATACCATAGTAAACCACAAGCATTCTTGGGATCGTGATGCCACGGGCTTAAGAAGATCGCTCATCCTAAGTCCGCTAAGGCACAATTACAAAATCCCGAACACTATTTTCCACAATTCAGAACATTAAGACTATTAAGTCAAGTGTAACAGAAAAACGGATAGAGACTCCCCTAAGATTGGGACATTACAATTCTTCAACCTGCATGGAAAAGATCAAAATCCAATCCAACCAACACAACTATAGACTTTCCACAACCAATAACCAACAATTCAAGCTATCAACACAATTCTCAATTCCTTAGTCCACAATCTAATTCCACAAACTAGTTTCACCAGCTATATGTCCAAGTTATTCATCTAAGCCTAAAAAAAATGCTACTTAATAAAATACATATTGTAAGTTAAGTTCGTGAATATCAAAATAATAATCTACATTTATACAAACTTCATCACTAGTGACTAATATTGCAAACATATTCCTCGTATGCAACTAATAAATGCGCAATCTACTAGCAGATGTCAACTTTTAAGCTTCTACCTCGAGCAACCTACAAGGGTGGAAAAAACGGGGAGTGCTTATAATAACTTAAGCTCAGCGAGGGGGGTCACGACCTTATTTTCTCTTGTAAAATCCGTTTGAAAACCTAAAATGCCACGCACCTCAGTTTACAAGAAGGTCATGCACTTCACACGATAATGAACAATCAAATAACATGTGAATCAGTAACAAACAGTCAATCGAGCAATTACATAAGATGTGAAACATAAACAAGTAGTCAGTCGAGCAATTAAATAACATGTGAACAGTAATAAGCAATCAGTCGACCAAGTCACATAATTTGCATATAAGTGAACAGTTAGGTAACATACAGTACAGTAACAAATAAACAGTTCTATCAGTAACAAGTAAATAGTAACAGGTAAACAGTTCTACTAGTAACAAGTAATCAGCAACAAATAAATAGTTCTATTAGTAACAAGTAATCAGTAACAGATAAACAATTCTACTAGTAACAAGTAATCAGTAACAGGTAAACAACTCTACTCTCTGAGGAACTAGGACCCAAGCGAGAGTAGTAAAAGGATACAGTTGCACAAGCATGTGTTGGAAACGAGACGACCAACCTTGAATCAGTAAAAGTATCATCCCCTTACGCTAAACAGTGGGTGTTATCTGGATAGACACCAAACAGTACCATGGTAGCCTAACCATCCTGGCAAGCCCGTTGCTGCCCAGTCGGTTCAATAACTTCTACCATAAGGTTCATTAACAGTTCCAGTTTAACAGTAGTATCCTACCAGTTGCATCGATAACAAATCACATAGTTGGAGGCAACAAAGTAGGTTGCCTCCGTCATATAAGCAAGTAATAGAATTCCATTAACATGACACACATCACATTCAATATCGTATCAGAGTAAACACCTACTACACATTCAGTAAAGTTCCAACATTTGGTAAAGTTCAGCACATGGTTATATGTAATTCATGACTTATATTTCAGTAGTTTAAACATCCACGATACTCCTCCAAAACCAAGAACTCAATCATAGCCATAACTAATTCAGTGTAATAGTACTTGCTAACTTCACAGTAACAGTTCTACTTTGGCAGCTTAGTTACCTAGGTAAACGAATTTCAATTACTCCGATTTTTATATGTACACGTAGCTCTTCAAGTGTAATTGACTCTAGAATCAAACGGTGACCAATTTCGAATTAAAGTCAGTTAGTTATGACTGTTTTCGTACGACTGCGCAGGACTGTCCAGATTGGTAACGTTTTCTGTCAGCTTACGATTTTTGGTGTTTTCTAGGTCTTAAACGATTTTATTTAATTTTTCCACAAGAACAAAGTCTGTTCCCAACTGATCAAACTATCTACCATAATTTTTACAATTGTTTCCAGGTAGGTTTTCTAGGTCAAAATCTCCACGAAATCTGGATTAGCAAAACTGTCCAGTTCCAGTCAACTACAAAACTTCACTGATTTCAGCAATTTCGAGCAAGAAAATGATTGTTCTTCATAATTTGTCCAACATGAAAGTTGTTCCTCTACGAGTCTAGATTAGTGTGTGATTTTTCCAGATTTTTCCCAAAATACTTACTTGCTCAAACAGTTCACAAAATAAGACTGCTGTAACAAAATTCTGCATGCATGTAACATCTAAACTTGTATACTACATCAATTTCTTACTCTATAACACATTTATATGCATTATAAACTTCTGAAATCAGTTTAAGAAAAAGTCCCCTCACCTCAATTCCTTGGAAAATTGATGATACCTCTAGCAATTATAGCCCAAAAGGTTGGATTTCCTAGCTAATTGCTTGTCTCTCTTTTTTTTTTCTCTTCCTCCTTCTTCTTCTAATAATTTTCCAGATTTTCTCTCCTCTTGGATGGTCTGAAACAGACGTGGGGTTGGTGGGTGGTTGGTATAATATTTATTTTATTTTATGTATTAATCTTGAAGAAAAAGTTAACACTTTTGGTTAATATTAGTTTCACCCCTAAATTTCTATCTTGTTTGCAATTGAGTCTAGTTGTTTTCCTTCCTAACTCGTGGGGTCTAATTAAGATTAGGCAAACTACAATTCCAATTCCAAACTTAGCCTAATGTCTAACGCAATGTTTTAAGTAATTATGCTTTAGCCCCTCGAGTCTGCGATAATTACTAAGTCACCCAAAAATTAATCTTTCAATTCCAAATCCTATCTTATGCTTCTAGCTTATTTCTAAGACATATAACATTTATGTAAACCCTATATATCACTAGAATTCATATAATTACACAAAACACAACAGTACTGCACATAGGTTCGGGACCAAGTCTCACAGTGTTCTTCATTCTTTCTCTGAAGTTGTCCTGGCTTCATTCATGTTAAATTAATTTAAAGTGGAATTGGTGCTTGTTCTACTTAATAACTGTTCAAGTAGCATGATCAATTGTTTTTTCTAATAGCAAATTGTCTTTATGCTTTGTGTATCGTGGTACTTAAGACTACTAAAAGTTCGTTACCTCTATAAGACTATGAAAAAAGAAAACGAGCTAATACTTAATGGATTTGGATCCCCAATAACATTATTATATCACTAGTACATTCAAATCCCTAACGAATTAGTATTATTTGCTGTTCACTACTAATCAAACCTTCAAATAGTAAATAATCTATCAACCACTAATCCAACTCTCAAAACAACTGGAAGATCATATCATTTATTCATTAATATGTTGCACTTATTATGTAGCTACACAGGAAGTGAATCAACTTGGTATTCACCAATCTGTGGCAAACCCCAAGTTTGGTGGAGTAAGGTTTCTCTTCTGAGCCTTTCTTGCGCATGTGATCGCCGACCAATCTTAACCATAATTTTCTAGTACAGTAAACTCCATATTTTGCAAAATTTGCAGTATAACAAGTCACCTGCTGAAAAACAAATTGGCAGCAGATACAGAATTCGACGGATAGAGTCTGGGAAAAGAACCGAGTACAGAGACGCCATTAACAGAGTACCAAAAAATACCATACCTTTTTTAAACATAACATGATATTACAAGCAATACATGAGCAGACTTGTAATGGCTATAAACATTGTTTCTGGATGGGTTTCGAATGGAGACTCATTTTTTCCTTGAAACTTCAATTCTATAAAGTTTAGCAGCACTGGGACAATGAATGCAAAAATAGTATGGTGGGTAGCTAGAGTGTGATAGCTTTGCAGACAAAAATACTTCATTGTCATATACATGACATTAAATTGGCCATACAAGTTTTCTCCGAAGAGGTGGAGAAAATGATTTGTTATTGTAGCCTCTGCCATATAATTAAGATCACCTACAAAGGAGAAAGATGTTAAGATTAAGAAGTAGGAGTGGCCTACTTATACTTGGAAAATGTTTAGAAAAGACCTACATTTGTTTACAAGTTTCTTCATCTTTTTCACGAAGGACCAATCATTGCACATTTTCTTTTTAAGTCTATAAGTGTCAACAAAAGTCTTCCTTCAAACTATCAAAAAATAAAAAATAAAAGGCATTCCACTTTGTTCTACTAGGCATTAGTGAACGAGCACCTCTAATATTAATTAATGATATATGTTAATGGAGGCAATTGCATGTCCAAAAAGTCTTTGCAAACAAAGAGTGCTCATTGTCATCTCACCTTGTGCATGACATTAAACTGCCCATACAAGTTCTCTCCAAAGAGGTGAAGAAAACGGCTTGTTCTTGTAGCCTCTGCCATTATAAAGTCACTTATGAAGACGAAGAATGACAGAAGCACCAATTGGGCTTTGGTCATATGTTACTCGTAATGTTTACAAAAGATTATAAGCATAAATCTCATTAACTATATTTGTAATATATGTTGTATGATTTTAAACTTCTTTTAAATAATAATAATAATAATAATAAATTACTAGAGCACTTATGAAGAAGGGAAAGCCCAAGATGTACAACTAGACGATCAAGAACTAACTGTTAATTGAAAATATGATTAAAATATTTATTATGTATGTGTCCATACAAAGATATTTATGTCTTCAAATAGCATATCTCCTTAAGATATTAATTGAAATATGATTAAAATATTTATGTCGGTGTCCATACAAACATATAGACAGAGATTTTCTGAGACATACGTCATGGATTCAATTTAGGGTAAATAGTACCAGATTTTTTTGTGGTCAGTCGTAAGTTGCTATTATCTTTTTGTAGTCTCAAAACCTTCTCCATACCCTCTTGTGGTCCTGCCGTTAGTGCACACGACCCCCCTCCATCAAATATTCTGTCACTTTTAACAGGATGTGTAGTACATGCGCGTAAAATACGATTTTTATTAATTTTTAACGTATTTGACAATAAAATAATAGTAATAATTAAAAAAAATAAAAAATAAAAAAGAAAAGAAATGGAAACAGTTATCATCCCAGCCATGAGCCAAATCGAAAACAGTTATCGTCCCAGTCAAGAACCAACCCCCTACACTCGTCAGCCATCCATCCCCTACCCGTCAGCCATCTCATAGGAAATTTATATATACACACATATATAGTATATATAAACCCAGACGCCATTGTTGGTTGCTGTGGAGACATACCCAGATGCAAAATTGATCAAATCAGCTTGAATTTGATCCGCCATTGTTGGTTGCCGGGAAGACATACCCAGATGCAAAATTGATGAAAACAACTTGAATTTGATCCGCCATTGTTGGTTGCCGGGAAGTCATACCCAGATGCGAAATTGATCAAATCAGCTTGAATTTGATCTTTATTTTTTCAATTTCTTTTTGGAAAGAATTTGAGAAATTGAAGACATACGCAGACGCCATTATTGGTTGCCGCAAGATACTCACCTTCAAGTTATGCTCACATATCTTAAGCACAACGTACATGAGAAGCTGAATTTGCTTGAAATCTTGGTTGCCGTTGTATGGATTCATGACCACCATTGTTATTGACTTTGGTCATTGTTGATTGTCAAGAATATATATATATATTTATACACATAACATACCAATAACGCATAACATACCAATAACACCATTTCCGGTGTGCTGTCGACGATGAATGCTTGCAATGTACTTGAGCAAAAATAACGCCTTCGACGATGAACATACGACGGCCAGATAGGTCAGATCAAGAGAGATGATGCGCTTGATGATGACCTTGTAAATGCTTGGGCTGAGTTGGAATTCACTGTTGAAGCCAACATTATTTTGGAGAAGATGTGTGTTGGAGAAGATGACATTATTTTAGTTTTTTATTTTTATTTATAAAATGGTATTTTGGTCAATAAATATATTTATTTTATTGATAAAATTATTGAAAACTATCCAAATTGCACTATTGTGCGTGTATTACACATCCTGTCAAAAGTCACAGAATATTTGACGGAGGGGGGTCGTGTGCACCAATGGCTGGACCACAGGGGGGTCTAGAGGAGGTTTTGAGACCACAGGGGGTAGTGGCAACTTACAACTGACCACAGGGGGATCTGAAGCTATTCACCCTTCATTTTATGACGAGTAATGTCCTAATGAGAGATAGTTCGTAAGAGTATTTTATAAGTGGATGTTGTAGATATAAGAGAAAACTTTATTAATTATTTTATTTTGGTGCAAAAGAGAACAAAGTATTTATTTCTATTGTCTACAACGCTAGTCTCGCCAGCAAGCTTAAAATTCTAGGTTCAAGGCTTTTTTTTTTTTTTGAACAAGGCTTCAAGGCTTGACAACTTGTCACTTTTCAAGCAGAGACAATTGAACAAAAAATAAAATTACTTGATGTTAAAATAGAACCCTATATTTCTAATCATATCCTAATTTAACCCATATATATGAAATGCTAGTCAGTAGTACTCATATTTAAATATCTTGAAAGAGTAGAACACTTTAGTTTTTTTTATTTTTTTATTTTGATTAAAATGTATCATACCCCCCTGTGTTTTCACAAAGTTGCATCATAAACCCTGTGTTTTAAAAAGTCACGTTATAAACCCTGTGTTATGAAAAACGTTGCATATAACCTCCCGCCGTCTATTTTTCTGTCAATTTTAACGTGAGTGTAATACACACGCTTAAAATGCAAGTATGATATTTATCAAGCTTTAAAACACATGCAGAAGGACGAAAATACCCTTTTTAACATCAGTTATTAATTGCCCCTTGTATTTTCTATAAAGTTGTAAATGGCCCCTTGTGTTTTCGATAAGGTTGTAAATTGCCCCTTGTGTTTTTTTTATAAGATTTCTAATTGCCCATATGTTTTTTTATAAAGATGTAAATTGCCCCTTCAAAGATAAAAAAATTAAAAAAAAATTGACAATCCTAGAGAGAAAAACTATTTCAAAGTGATTTTTTTTCGATTTGAAGTTGATTTTGCACTGATTTAAAGATTTTAATCTACTTGTAGAAGAACGTGATTCCAAGTGAAGGTACAATTATTGCTAGTTGCAATATGACTTTGAACTTCAAGCATAAGATTTATATTTTTTATGGTGGACATCAATATTCTGTTATATAAGCTATACATTTTTTTATTCTTTTAATTAAATGATATTTATTAGTTTAAGGTTGTAGATCTCCTTAGAAGGTAGACTAGCACATGGTTCTGATATTGCAAAATGAAAAATGTTGTAAATATCTCCCTCTAATATTAAAAAAATGATAAATACCCCCTTCTGGTATCAAAAAAGTTACAAATACCCACTTTGACAGATTTATCTTTAAACGAGGACAATTTTGTCTTTTTACAAGGCTAACTAACAGAGTTAAATAGAATTTGAGTTTGGGGCGTGTATGCAATGTTTTTCATAACACAAGGTTTATAACTCGACTTTTTAAAACACAAGGTTTATGATGCAATTTTATGAAAACACAGGGGGGTATGGTGCATTTTATTCTTTTATTTTTAATTCAAGAGAGGATTAAGTGATACAATAAATATGAAAAAATTTCATTAAAGAAAATTGATCTCTCAATTTTCTACACTCGTAAAAAAAAATTAATAATAACAATAAAAACTACTAGACCAACAGTTCGATAGTAAAGAGAAGAAAAGTTTCGCCTCTTTGTTGGAAGCCTCGTACGCACTTCGTGTCACATGTTATCTTTGTATCTTTTCTTTAATTTACTATCTTGAACAACTCTAATAATTTTTTTCCAACAATCTCTTTATTTTTATTTTTTTCATAATAGAGAGTCAAATTAATAATTCTCTACTTTTACAAACTCTCTATTTTAGTTTAACTCCAACAACACTCTCTATTTTACATTCTCTATTTTTGAATTCATCTACAAATAAAAATAAAATATCATAAATCCTAAACAATATGACCCAAAAAAAAAGTTATACAATATTCACATATAACTCCAACATTCTTTTGAGAGCAATTTTTTGTATTTTTTGAGAGCAATGAAATAATAATCCGATAGTACCATTCTTTTGATTAAAAAAAAAAAGATGTGTACAGCGATGGATCAACATAATTGCCAACTCAAGTACATATGATTTGTATATATGTGCTTTGGTATGTAAGCCAATTGGGTCATTGTTAAGCTTTCTAGTGAGTGAGCTTTGCTCACTGCTTGTAGCCAGCATCAGGAAAGAGTATGGCGAGCTATTCAATCTAGCGAGTATGAGAGCAACTCCAATAGTCTTTTTATATTTTAATTTTATTTCAACAACACTTTCTATTTTATACTCTCTATTTCAGTTTTATCCTAAGTAGTTTATGTTCTAAAAACTCTCTATTAATTCACTCTAGTTACTTTTCATATTTATCTAAACTCATTACTCAATAATCTTTTTTTTTTAATTTTTAATTTTTAATTATTAATACCTATGTTCTAGCAGAAATTGTTATATTTAAATAATTCAAGTTCTTAAAGATCAGAAAAAAAAAAAAAAACGAAAGGCCAACAACACAAAACAAGACATAAAGCCCCTGTTATTGTTTGACCAAAGAAAAGCAATAGTGAGCTAAGAAACTGCTTGCTGCATCTAGCGAGCAAAAAGCAAAGCAATAGCGAGATATCAACTTTGGGGAAGAAGATGAAGAGGCCGTTGGAGCACCTTTTTTTTTATTTGACTCTTTACTTTAGCTACAGACCGGTTGGAGTTGCTCTATAGCTAAATTGTTGGAGTATTCTTTTTTTTTTTTTTACTTTTATTTTAACTAAACAACCAAAGTAGCTAAATTATTGGAGTTGCTCTAATAAATAGTCAAATTGATGATTCTCTATTTTTACAAATTCTATAATTCAGTATTAATCCAACAACATTCATTATTTTAGACTCTCTATTTATACAATATTCACATATTACTCCCAGATGTTTCTTCTTTTTTTTTTCCTGTTTTACTCCAACAATAGACACTTTTACAAATTGGTGAATTTTCTCTCAATTTTCTTCTTCTTTTTTCACTTTTTTGTTTCTTTTCTTTTTTTGAGAGAAATTTTTTGGTAATTCAACAACATTCTCTAATTGGTAATTTACTTTTGAATTTGAGTCTCTACTTTAACTAAAAAACCAAAGTAGAGAGTATAATTAGAGTTTCTCTTATTATATACTTGATGTATTTGCCACGAAAATCTAAAGCATTGCTTTGGTAGGACCCAACAAATATTTCCTTGACACCGATTTGCATGGTTGGTTCCTGGGGCCGGGGAACGTTTCCGTATACCCCACCCTCTGACCAAGTTCGTAAAGACTATTTAGGAAGCATGTTCTTTGGTAGGACCCAACAAATATTTCCTTGACACCGATTTGCATGGTTGGCGTCTCGAGTTGGGTAACGTTTCCGTATACCCCTCTCTCTGACCAAAGTCGTAAAGATACTAAGTTAGAAAAAATTATTCCATCAGTCCAAACATTAATCTTTTACATAATTAATGGGTACAAAAAGTTATTTTGTCAGTTTAAATTAACATGAGTCTCTCACATCATACAAGAGATTAATAGTTAGTCCAAATTGATCTAAAAAATTTTCCCAAGTTATTTAACAAAAGGCATTCAATTCTGTTGTAGTAGGAATTAGTGCGTGTTTGGTAACACCAAAAAATTTACCCAAGAATTTTTCATTAACAAACAAGTTTGTTAACCAAAGGCATTCGATTCTGCTGTAGTAGGCATTAGTGCCTGAGCACTTCTAATATTGATAAATGATCTTTTTACTTTAGTTAGAAAAGTTTAGGTGCAAAGACTTTTCTGACCAAAAAAAAAAAGTTGCAATAAGTTTGTCATAATTCGTAACTTTATAATTTTTCAAACTTCTTTTATTAATTTTGAAATTAACTTGAGCTTGATGTCTATGGTAGATGTTTTGACATCAGTTTTAATAAATTCTAAATTACATATTAACTCAAATGTGTTAAAATGCAATATAACAATTATTGTTAATCGATCTTTGCTTCACAATTTATTAATTCATTTTGAACTCGCATTTGATAAGGTATTACAGTGATAAACATTGTAGCTGGATGGGTTTCGAATAGAGATTCATTTTTCCCTTGAAACTTCAATTGGACAAAATTGAGCAGCACTGGAACAATAAATTCAAGAATAGTAAGGAAAGTAGGCTGACATCCCCATTACAGGTTCTCTCCGAAGAGGTGCACAAAATGGTTGGTTCTTGACATACTTATCGCCTCTAAAAGCACCTTCTTTGGTAGGACCCAACAGCTTTTTTCTTTTTTTCCAAAAGCGCTCTTGTTCAAAGGTGAATGGTTTGTATGGAAGCCGAAATTTGACAAAACATGCACACACACACACAAAACAAGAAAAAATGATTTTGCGGCGGTTTTCAAGGGCGATTAAAACCGCCACTAAAAATTCTATGGCAAAAATTTTACCGTCGCTCATAACGCCGGTTTTGCTGCCGTCGGCAAAAGAGTTTTTTGGTGGTTTCTTTAACTGCCGTTAAATAACGGCGATTAAGAAAACCGCCATAAAAGACCACTGTAATGGCGGTTCATAGAATTTATAACGTTTTTACGTACCGCCGTTAAAGCCGATGCAGCAGCTCGACCTTAAGTGGTGGTTCATAGAACCGCTGTGAAAAACCTCCTCGGAAATCCAACTTTTTTGTAGTGACATATATACATAAAGAAGATGCTACCAACAAATATTTCCTTTTGACACCCATTTTTTCTATATATTTTCCAGGTTTGGGATGAATTTTTCAATCCTTTTTCTTGTTTGGATTACAAATTTAAATGAAAGAAATGTTATGGAGGGTTCCAAAATCCCTCCATGTCTTTTAATGAGAAGAATTTTATAATCCTTTCCAATTATAGTATTTTGGAGAGAAATGAAAGGTTTTGTATAAAAAATATTTTTTGTCCTTATATATCTCATGGTTATAAAAATAAAAAAGGTACTTAAGTAATTTTGCATTTAAAATAATCTTTTCATTTCATTTCCTTCTCCAATCGAAACAAAAATTTATAAAATCATTTCCTTCCTTTTCCATTATTATTATTTTTTTGCAATCCAAACAAGATAATTCATTTCTTTTATTTTTTCTTCCTCCACTTTCCTTTCCTTTCCTTTGTGCAATCCAAAAAAGGGGTTAAGCTCCCTCCTCTCCAGTCACAACCCTAGTCTTTTACTTTCATGGTTTTGCCCCCATTACTTCTTTATTGTGTCTTACATGTTAGCTAAAGGACAACACATTAAAGATTCTAATTTAGTGTTGCTTTGGTGGCAAATAATACTTTTTAATTAGCACATAAAGCATGAAATCAGATAGTGGTGTACAATGAAAGAGAATATGTATTTATTTATCTATATGTACAAGTATGTAATTTTAGTGTTTTGGATTTTTTGTCGGCTTTGTATTTTGATTCTTGTTCTACGTAGAGAATTAAAAATGTGATTAACGGTATTAAGGTAGAAAAATATCGAGTCGCAGGTGGCCTTCACGCACTACCTTGATGCCTGCAAAACAAAGAGAGCTTGATGGGTTTTGCCCGTATTAGCACTCCGATGCTTAAATTAGCGTGGTGCTTTTGTAAAGAAAGAAATATATATGCGTGTATTAATGTGAGTATCAGATGTAAACTTGTTAAGGTAGAAAAATGTCGAGTCGCAAGTGGCCTTCACGCACTGCCTTGAAGCCTACAAAACAAAGAGAGCTTGACGGGTCTTGCCCGTATTAGCACTCCGATGCTTAAATTAGCGTGGTGCTTTTGTAGATAAAGAAATATATATGCGTGTATTAATGTGAGTATCAGACGTACCTCTTTTCCTTGTTGAATCCTCTGCCTTTTATAGGCACCATGGCTTCTGATTCAAAAGAGAAGTCATCATGGTTGCTGAGACAAAAGGGTAAATGTGCAGTAGTGGATCATCATTACAAGCATGGTGGAGAATTATTAAAGGGCTAGTGGACAATTATTTAAAAGGATCAGTGGGAGATTAGTTGGAGATTCTCTGAATTTATAGAACAATGTTTACTAGTGTCTATTGGCTCGAGGTCTTAAAAGGCAACTTTCAGATAGCCCTATGCCTCGTCTGACCCCATAAAGCTTCTCCGTGCACGATGACCGAGGCCCAGGTGTTATTCCCGAGGGGTCGGATGTATCTGATAACTCATCCAAGGTCTCTAAGACCTCGGAGAATACACGTCCGAGGTCCTAGGGACCTCGGACTCCTTGGTCTGAGGTCCTTAACATCCGAGGTCCAAGGGACCTCGGATTCCCTTTGTCCAAGGTCCCTAGGACCTCGGACAAAACGTCATATCATGATGCCCCCTCAATTTTCGGAGCTATACAATAGGTTCGGAAACTGATTTTAATGCCTTGGATACGTCAAAATAAGTTGCAAAATTGCTCTAATATTACCTTGCTTTCTGTGCAATTTGCCACCTACTACTATTTAATGCAGCCTTGCCGCTTGTTAAGATATCTGGTGTAATGACTTTTGAATTAATAGGGACTCTTCAAGCTCTGAGGATGAGTTTGAGGATAGCGAAGATGATGGATAGGTATTTGTATTTACCTTTTATTTTCCTTTTGTACTCAGTTTCTTTTGTTGGGTCATGCTTTTTTGAAACCCTTTACTGTTGAAGGATAATTTGATGACTTTGAGGGTCGTGCCCCCAGCCTTGAACCTCAAGGGTCGTGCCCCCGGCCTTTATCTTGAAACTCGGGGGTCGTGCCCCTATTTTGAACCTCGGGGGTCGTGCCCCTGACCTTGAACTTTAGGGGTCGTGCCCCTGGCCTTCGTCTTGAACCTCGGGGGTCATGCTCCCGGCCTTCGTCTTGAAACTCGGGGGTCGTGCCCCCGGTCTTCCTCTTGAAACACAAGGGTCATGCCCCCGACCTTGAACTTCGGGGGTCGTGCCCCTGGCCTTCCTCTTGAACCTCGGGGGTCGTGCCCCTGGTCTTCGTCTTGAACCTCGGGGGTCGTGCCCCCGGCCTTCATGCCTTGGGGGTCATGCCCCCAGTTTTACGATGTCCTGAGAAGATCTCGTTTATGTAGGAAGTATGTCTCTCCCTTTTTATTGATTTTTGAAGTTGGCCATCCTTTTCGTGATTTGGCTCTCTTCTGTTAAAGGTTTGCCTTAGTAGGTCTCATGATATTTGTCTCAAAAAATTACAATCATTGACATAATTTAGGACGCAAATATCAAATTCATTGTAGAAACATAATTTGTCTCAACATAAACAACAACTAAAGATTCAAAGAGTGTTTTCTTAGCTGCTCTACATGCCAAACCTTTCTCAGCTCCTTACCACTGAGGTCTTCGATTCTGTAGGCTCCTAGCTTGACCACTCCAACTATCTTGTATGGGCCTCCCCAATTTGGTCCGAGCTTTCCCTTATTTGGGTCAGGTCTGAAGATTGCCTTTTTTTAGGACCCAATCTCTTTTTTTGAGCTTTCTAGAATCTCAATTAGTTCTTTCTTTCCCTTCTGCATCCTCAGACTAATCGCATAGCATTCTTGGGCTCTCATCCGGTCCTCTCTGCTTAAGGTCTTCTTCTTTCTCTGTCATTGCCACCTCTTTTACTTTAATATATTTCTCAGTTCTGGTCATCAACTCTGTCATGTTCTGCAAGGTCTTTTTGGCTAAAGAAGCCTGGAGCAACTCATTTTTTACTCCCTTTGTGAATGCATGTATTGCAAACCTCTTATCAAATTGTATACACTGAAGGGTTGCCTCATTAAAGCGAGTTGCATACTGATGAAGAGTTTCTCCTTTTTTCTGCTTCAGACCGAGCAAGGAGGTAGTGTGGTGGGTCGACTTAATAGCCGAGGAAAATCTCCCAACAAATAAATCTGCTAACTGTGCATAAGAACCGACCGATCCCCCTATCAGTTCGTCATACCACACCCTGGCCGCTTCCACTAAAGTTCCTGCAAAAGCTTTATACACCCAGGCCTTTGGCAACTCAGTGAACTCCATTTTGTGCCTGAACACCGCCAGGTGATCTTTAGGGTCTTTATGTCTATCGTAGGTGGAAAAATGATGCAATTTATACTGTGCGGGCTTTAGAACCTTGTTGATGGCGCAGTTAAAGGGATTTGGGTCTCAGAAAACCCCTGCGACCAAAATTACACTAGCAGTACCCCTTCTTCAGGCATTTTGAGTTAGGTATCGTTCTTCTGTATCTGAGCCCTATGATGACCCTGTGGAGTTCATCGTTTATTTGCATTGCCTCTTAGCATGAACTCGCTGTCTGGACTCTCTTGGGTTAGTTGTGCTTCTGGGTGATTGGGTGTTTTGGCATGAGTGTTTTTGCTGGGGTGTTTGATGAGGTTGATTATCTGGGTGGTGAGGTGCTGGTTGAGGTGTTGGGTTATGAACAGTCTGTTTCAACTCCTCTAGGGTTTTTAGGATATAACCAAGATCAGCTGACTGGTTAGTTTGTGGAATCTGTGTCGTAGCAGTGGGATATTGCCACCCTATGTACCAAATCGGTCCTTGTGAATAATTTTGCGAATATGTTGGCAGATGGTTTGGGTATGGATTTGTGTGTGTATGTGTTCGTATATGGTGGACGGTTTCCCGTAGATATCTCATCTTCCTCTGGCGGTAACTAGGTCTGTCTAAGGTTAGAGGTTTCTCCTAGACAGAACTGCACATTGGGCTATTCTACAGCTTCTTTTTCATGTACACTTGTAACATTTTGACTTCGCATAGTTACCATGGTGTAATCTTGTGAAATCTCGGTAGAGGACTTAGAATTGCCCCCATGGTAGGCGCCAACCTATTAAGGTAGAAAAATATCGAGTCGCAAGTGGCCTTCACGCACTACCTTGATGCCTGTAAAACAAAGAGAGCTTGACGAGTCTTGCCCGTATGAGCACTCCGATGCTTAAATTAGTGTGGTGCTTTTGTAGAGAAATAAATATATATGCGTGTATTAATGTGAGTATCAGATTTACCTCATTTCGTTGCTGAATCCTCTGCCTTTTATAGGCACCATGGCTTCTGATTCAAAAGAGAAGTCATCATGGTTGCTGAGTCAAAGGGATGAAGGTGCAGTAGTGGATCATCATTACAAGCATGGTTGAGAATTATTAAAGGGCTAGTGGACAATTGTTTAAAAAGATTAGTGGGTGATTAGTTGGAAATTCCCTGAATTTATAGAACAATGTTTACTAGCGTCTCTTGGCTCTAGGTCTTAAAAGGCAACTTTCAGATAGCCATATGCCTCGTCTAACCCCATAAAGCCTCTCCGTGCACAATGACCGAGGCCCAGGTGTTATTTCCGAGGGGTCGGATGTATCCGACAACTCGTCCGAGGTCTCTAAGACCTCGGAGAATGCACGTCCGAGGTCCTAGGGACCTCAGACAAGGTTTGTCCAAGGTCCTATGGACCTCGGACTCCCCTGTCCGAGGTCCCTAGGACCTCAGACCCCAACATCCGAGGTCCCTAGGACCTCGGACCTCAACATCCAAGGTCCAAGGGACCTTGGACTCTTTTTGTCCGAGGTCCCTAGGACCTCGGACAAAACGTCCATATCAAATGGGAAACAAAATTGTTTTTTTATTTATTTATGTGAATTTGATTTTAACTGATCCTAAGTCAGCGAGTTGCGAATCAAGTTTTGCAATTGTATAATTAACAGAGGAAATAGTTATACTGAATTGTTCTAAAGGATTGATAGATTAGTATGTGCACTTCTAGATTTATCTTTAATTTAGGGGGAAAAATATGTTGACTTGTGCTTAAAGGTTTTGTCACCTGAGGTTTATAGCACACTTGTTTTTAATCAGCTTCATTGTTGTAAACGTGTGTGTCAAATTTATCCACCACGTGTTAGTCATGTAGATATCAAAAAAATTACTCCACTTAACATAATTCATCATTTTAAAATAAAATTCTATAATCCGTAACACATACTAATCCTATTTCAGGCAGTTCAAGCACGAACTCTAACCATAATCGAATCTATGCTTTACATCAAATCAGAATTTGCATAAGTTTTTAATAGTCCATATCTTAATAATCATGGCGACTATACGCAAAGAGTACTAGTTAATAGAGTTGAATTCCTCAATAATATATATATATATATATATATATAATTTTATTACGGAGATCAATGGTGGTAAAATAATTTAGAATATTTACTATTATTGATCTCCTTAATAACATTATTATATTATTAAATGATCCAAATTCGTAGCAAATTAGTATTATTTGTTGTGCACTACTAATCAAACCTTTAAATAGTATATAACCGAGTGCAAAACCACCATTGAGAAGGCACCATTTTTTTTTGGGTCAAAACAAGGCATCGATTGATTATTCATAAATTTGGAAGACCATTTGAAAAAATTGATAGCAACTGAACTAATTGAAGAGTCTTCCATCTTTTGGATTGAATCTGCAAGCATGTCAATTCAAAAAAGAATTAGGAGGTTCTTTAGAATCTAGTACCATACACTAAAATTTTGACAAGAAATAAAAGCACCAGACACTAATAAAGAAGATGGATTGATAGTACATCAAGAGTTTAGGATTTCATACCAATTTTTTGCTGCAATGTGATCTATAAATGTGTGTCGAATGTGCTTGTAAAAAGATTGAGCAGAGTTCTGGATTCAATCATTTTTAGGAATCAAACAACTTTTATTCCTGGAAGAAAAATCCTGAATAATGTTCTGATCACGCAGGAATTGGTTAGAAACTATGGCAGAAAACGCATTAGTTTCAGGTGCATTATCAAATATGACATTATGAAGGCCTATGACTCGGTTGATTAGAATTTCATCCACTCCTGCCTTGTTGCCTTTGGGTTTCCTGGATCGTTCATTCGTTGGATTGATATGTGTATTACAACAACTTCTTACTCAATTATGATCAATGGCCAAATGGAAGGGTTTTTTCAAGGCAAAAAGGGACTTAGACCAGGCGATCTGATGTAGACCCTTGGAATCTACAATTAAAATTATGTGGTTTCTACCTCCATAGATTTATTATTTAGATCACGTGGTTTCCACCTTCATAATCCCTTTCTTAGTAGGCACTAACATGCTTGCCCGATTCCAGAAGACTCAAAGCATGATTATGATGCTTTCCCTCTCCCTTGGCATGTCTATTTATAGATTTGTCTTGTCTTATGGCCCAAGCTGGGCCTTTGGCCATATAGGTTTGAGTTAGCCCATACCCAATTATTAACTAACAACTAGACCTAGGCCTAGACTAGATTCTGCCATTACAGTTAAGTCCCCTACTCTCTAAGTTGAAATATTTTCGAGTTAGAGAGTAGCTAATTATTGCACCTTTGTGGGACTATTTTTTGATCTTTTAAATTTGGGTTGCATCCCCTATGGGGTGCTTCGAGCCTGAGTGGGCCGTATCCCTTGTTGGGTGCGTCGGGCCTGAGTGGGTCGTATCCCTTGTGGGGTACTTTCAGGCCTAAGTGGGTCGCATTCCCTGTGGGGTGCTTCGGGCCTAAGTGGGCCGCATCCTATGTGGGGTGCTTCGGACCTAAGTAAGTCGCGTAGGCATAAGAAGTCCGTAAACTTGTCGAAGTTGTCGTGGCCTGTATGGATCGCTGTTTGCATTTTATTTTTGCAACCACAAGTACATAGTTTCACATATATATGTATATATTATAATGAAATATAAATATTTGATAAAAGTAAGTTTAACTAAATCTACGCATTAAAATTAAGTCTAACTTGAAATAGCACGAGAAACCAATTTAAAGTCCATCATTATTTCTGACCTGCATCTCACCTTGCCAAATTGTATTTCATGGAGTATGAATTGTTGGCTATGCTTAAGATTTAAAAAAAAAAAAAAGTTAAGTTCTTGTGAATGCATCGATAAGGACTAAGGAATCATTTTGGATATGTTCAGCACCATCGACGAGATTGAATGCGATCTGCCCGATATAGACTACAATAATCACGTATATATGATGTAGTTGACTTTTTAAATATAGTATGTAATCAATCAACTTAAACATAGTATGGTATCAATCATGTATATATGATTTAGTCAACTTTGTAACTATAATATGACATCAATCATGTATATATTTTAGTCAACTTTGTAAATATAGTATGATATCAATCTTGTATATATGATTTAGTCAACTTTGTAACTATAATATGGCATCAATCATGTATATGTGATTTAATCAACTTTGTAAATATAGTCTGGTATCAATCCTCTATATATGATTTAGTCAACTTTTTAAATATAGTATGACATCAATAATGCATATATGATTTAATCAACTTTGTAAACTATGTATTTTCCACCAATCAATCACAAAATCAAACAAAAATGAATAAACAAAAACTTATAAATAAGGTATGTCTAAAAAAAAGTAATCACAATTTGTGCCTTTGTCCTGAAATAAAGACCATGTGTCATATAATATATATATATATATATATATATATATATATATATATATATATATATATATATATATAGACTATTGTCAATTATCACTATAAAAGTCCTCTCAATAAGTGACAGTTTTTTTATCTCTAAATGTCACATATGTGAAATCTATATTATAAGAAAAGTGACAATTTTTATAAATAACTGCTGCCAATATAATATTTTTATTATAGGGTCATATAGGTGGCAATTTTTTCTTTCAACTACCACATGTGTGCAATGGGATCACAAACCCAGTTGGGTACACATTAGGTAGCAGTTGCTTAGAACCGCTATCATCGCCTATTCTCACAAAATAGTTTACTCAATCGAGCTCGCTGCAACTTCAAACACTTGATTAAGTTTCTGCCTCATCAAATTATATTGACCCAGCAAATTAGACAACAATTGGAGCGTGCTGCATTAGAGGTACATCATTTCTTAATCTTTAATCATTACCCATTTTATCAAAAGTCCTTATATTTAAGAAGAAGAAAAAATAGAACTATCGACGAACAAGAGGACATCGACAGGTAAATCTGTATTAGATGGATTTGCTGCATTGACTCTTCCCATTCTGCTATGTTGAACCCAGTCCTCCTCTTTATCACTTCTTTGCTCAAGGTCTCACTACATGATCCCCAAAATGAGAAAGATGTTCTTTAGTGCTCAAGGATAACAGATATACAAGGGATTGAAAAGCCAGAAAGTCCACCATCTGAATATGACAGTTCTTCTAGTGTAGTAGAACATCCTGTTTCCCATCGAGGTGCATCTGTTCTTTTGGCATCGAGTTCTGATGTATTATTGAGGATGAAAGGTGCAAATACAGGATGGAAGATTTATGAAAAGATTTCGTTACTGGATCCAGGAACAAAAGACTGTTATTGAGTTTTTTTTTTTTTTTTTTTACTGATTGCTTAGCATTTTAGAATTGTTGTATACTGATTGGCATTTGCTATGGGGCAGACTATTCATTTATGTGAATTAGATCGTCTGAGTTTCTTTGTTTAATGTCGTGTGAAACACTTGAAGATTCTTTTACTTGTCAAAATTCTATAGATTTTCTATAATTGGTTTGCAATCTGCTGCGGTGACAATGCACAGATTTCTCCGTTAGATCTACGAGCGTGAAGTCTCGTAAGCATTCTCGTAAACAACTCTAAAAAGCTTTATCTCTTAATCAGTTTTTTTTTTCTATTTTTTCGGTGTTCTCGTGATTTTTAGATCAGTTTTGATGTTGTTGTTGAATTTTCAGCTTTTTTGTGGAGATATGCATGATGATTATATGTTAATTCTTGTTTATAGCTTCAGTTTCTTTTCTTTTGTTGTGTTTTTTTCAAAATTTAGCTTGAATATTTGTTTATTATGCTGAAATTAATGTTATTTATGTGTATGTGTATGTGTTTATTTTGCTGATTAAAGCTTTACATAATTTTTTGCTGATTAATTGTTAGTTACTGCTAATTGACCTTGAATATTTGTTTATATATGTGTGTGCATGTTTATATGTGCGTGCATGTGCATATATCGACATGATTTACCATGTTTTCCTTTTTTATCGTTAAAGATTGGACGAGAAAATGTGCATCGCATTGGTTTTTGTGATTGACATTAGTTCTCATGAATAACGAAAGAGTATGTGCTTTCTATTTGATGAAACTGATCTTGATTTTGATCCTTTTTTTCCCTTTTTTAATCTAGACATTAGTTCTCAAAAATTAACTCTTCTTCTTCTTGCTTTTTTGTATATGAATTTATGCATATGTGTGTATGTGTTGGCGAAATCATATGATCATTTAGAGAAGGAATGTTACTGATTGTGTGATGTGCAGAGCAGTTTGCTGAAGTTGAAAAAATTTAGTTTGAAGTGCAACATCTTTGTAATTTGTGTTCTTTGTGTACTGAGTTCCTCACTTCTTGAACACTTTTCATTTGGATGTCTAAGATAAATGTAAAGATGAAATAGCACAAAGGACAGGAAATAACAATGTAGACTTGAATATACGGGGCCCGGAACATCCTGGGCGTGTTAGAGGTGAAGGGATGGGACCTACCCCTTCAATGATATTTGGTCGTAGGACTCGTGTTATATCTGATGATGTACAACGATTGGAAGCCCAAGTTGCAAAACTGATGCAACGGGATGCAAAGCGAGAAGCTGACTATATGTGACTGAAAAAATTGGTAGAGTCATTCATGATAGGCAAATCATTAAACTAAAAGAAATGAATATGTATATGGATGACTTTGAAATCTCTGATGGCAATTCTTGTCTCTGATTTAGGTGAGCAAAAAGGACATATTTCTGAAGCCTCATGAACAAAGTTTGTTGTTGGTTGCTAGTTGAACACTTTTTGCTGATTGAATAGGATTTTTTGTAAGAAGATGCCGATTCCATTGTAACACTTCTCTTTTTGCTGATTGAATACTTAGTTTCATTAAACACTAGACTTTTTTTTAAGAATATGTTGATTTCAGACTGATTCCCATTACTGATTTGAATGTATATATCATTGTCTTTATGGCTAGTTTAGTTGCAGTGTTTTTGGTGGCTTTTGCTTATTGCTTTTGTGTGTGTATCATTTTATGTTGTTTTTGTGTCTGAACTGTGGATAAGGTACGTTAACAATAAAGATATTTTTAAGGATGCTTGGCTTAGTTTATAAGCTCGTCAAATATATAGAAGGTATTTGTTTTTGTGTCTGAACTGTGGAAGATTTCATAGTTGATGTATGTCATTGTTCTGGGGTCTTTATGGCTAGTTTAGCTGCTGCTTGGGTCTTTATGGCTAGTTTAGTTGTAGTCTTTCTTACATCAATTATGAGGAATGTGCAGCAGTTCAAGAGAACTGCTAGTTATTAGTCTACTAAATAATGTGCAGCGGTCTTAATTAACCGTCACCTATTACTATCTTTATCAAATGTAGCGGTTGAAGTGAATTGTGTTTGTGGTGACATGGGCAGCGTTTATTATAACTGTCACCTATGCAAGTTGTAATTATAGGTAACAGTTATTATAAATCGTCACTTATGCATAGGCAACACAAACATAGGTAGCGGTGCTGGTGACGATTTTGCAAAGTGTTGCCTTTTAATAGGTAGCGGTTAAAAACCGCTACCTTTAAAGCCACAAACCGTCACCTATACTTTGATTTCTTGTAGTGTATTAAGTCTCAACCACATACATGACCATTGACCATCATAAACACATCTACAAAAATAGCACAATTTGATAATTCAGTGTAAACAAAGTGACAAATAGTTAATGATTATCGCTATATGGAGTAAGTACTTAATGACAAAGCGTTTTGAAACTTCCTTGCCAATGTCAAAATGGTGAAGGACAAATCATAATAAGTACAAGGATGTACAAGAGTTGGATATAAACAAGGGGTAAGACAATTTATCAACTACCTTCGTGCAACAAAATTCGAGCAAGAGGTCACCAAAAGCACATAAAGAGTAAATGGTACATAAAGAGTAAATGGTTGTGCAAGTGTTATACATGTCTTCATAGTTGCAATAACTTTCACACAAGCAATTAAGGGTACTAATTTAAACCAACTTACTTCTCCACCTCCAAGGAATTCATGTCTATTGGCGTCAGTTTATATTTACTCCATTCGCAATGTCTTGTAAATACAAAATGGAGAATACATACCAGACTTTATCACTATACCTATTATTAACGAGCAATGTCATAACTGGAGTTATTCCCATTTAAAACGACAAGGGCTTCAAAGTTAATGTAGAATTGTTAACAAAAGTTCAGTAGAAGTAAAAGATCTATAACTGCTCAAAACTAATTATACTCCAAGGAGACACTATGATTTCTTACATCAATTACAGGAACTACCATAATAGTGATACACCTGAAAGAGAAACAAAAATGTAATAAAGCAAGCACCTCTTTTAGAGTCTTAGACAATAATGGTGGAAGGTCCATATTTACTAACAAGACTGTTTGGATCAATCAAATGTATCAACTTTGTATCAAGAGAGCAACTAGTGAAACATTTACTACCTCATAACAAAAACCATTTTTTTGTCCAAAACAAATAAATCATGCATCCAATACGTGTCCACCATTGCCGTACATACATAAACGTTATTAGCCTTTTTGCGCCTAGTGAACGTCAACATGGAATGCACTTCTGTTATCAACCACGGGCACAAGTCACAAAATGGTAACAAACCAGAGAGAGTTTAGAACCAAAAGTAAAGTTGTCCACGATCTATATCCAGATCTGAAAGAAAATTTTGAAGTAGATAGGGTTTTCATTGAGTGAAAAATTAAAAGGAAAGAATTTAATAGATCAAAATAACATCCAGATCTGAAATACATTTCATCAGAATAATAAAAGTGTGTGTCAACTTATATAAAGGCTTTACGTATACAATACCGTGTTGCTGAGTCTACCATTTTGACTTTTCACCATTGAACAACGCAGGTATTATAGAGAGATCAGAAATAACGAATAAAGTCTTATGAGAATGGTCAAAGGTTGCTAATGGCCCCACGGTCCAGCTTCATAATCCATTTTTTAGTGGGCACTAGCAAGCTTGCCCTATTCCAGAAGACTCAAAGCGTGATTATGGTGGCTTTCCCTCTCCCTTGACATGTCCATTTATAGATTTGTCTTGTCTTGTAGCCCAAGTCGGCCTTTGGTCATATGGGTTTGAGTTAGCCCATACCCAATTATTTACTAACAACTAGACCTAGTTTGGGCTAGATTCTATCACTACATTCGATCTCACTTTATGTCTTTGTTATTGTCGTGGAAGTGTTGTCTCAACTCCTCGTTCGATTTAGTGAGGTGATGGGATTTGGTTTCCACCCCAAGTGCAAGAAAGTTAAACTTAATCATCTGGCGTTTGCTGACGACATTTTTATCTTCTCCAAAGCTAATTCAGGATCCATTCAGCTCATCAAAAAAGCCACTAGTATTTTCTCCAAAATGTCAGGACTTCAATTCACTACTGTCAAGAGTGAAATCTTTTTTGTTGGGTGTTCTGATAGCTATAAGCTCTATATTTGTGATCAATTGGGAATCATGGAGGGTAGCCTTCCCGTTCGCTACCTTGGCATTACATTGATAACTGGCAGGCTTGACAAGCAAACTTGTAGTTCCCTTGTTGCTAAGATTACAGCTAGAATCGACCACTGGACAACTAACTGCTCTCGTATGCTGGAAGATTGCAATTTATTAACTCTATCTTGCTTAGCATTACTGCCTACTGGTGTAATGTCTTCATGTTGCCGAAAGGGATCATTGAAGAAGTTGAGAGAAATTTTGCAGCCTTCCTATGGAAAGGCGGTGGGGATAGTGCCAAAGGGGCCAAAGTTGCGTGGTCGAAAGTTTGCAAGCCTAAAAGTGAAGGCGGACTTGGTGTGCGCAGCCTAACGTAAATTAATCAGGTTTTTCTTTTGAAACAGTTTTGGCATACATATTGCAATAGTTGTTCTTTATGGGGGTATTGGGTGAACCGTGTTTTGTTGGTTGGTAGAAATATTTGAAGAATCGACATCCCTTCCAATGCTTCTTAGTCCTGGCACAATCTTATTCAAGTTAGAGAAATTGCGTGTAAATTCATTAGGCGCTAGGTTGCAAATGCCTGTAATACTTCTCTTTTTTGGGATCCTTGGTTGTCATGTGGTAACCTTTGGGACCTTGCTAGATCCTCTAATTTTGAGGTTCCTGTGGAGTTGCTTTTCGCAAAGGGTGTAGATTTTATTTATAATAATGTTTGGAATTGGCCTAACTGTTTGCATTAGGTGGCGGTGATAGTCGATTTCTACCCAAGGAGCAATTTGGAGGTCAAGATTGTCTGGTTGGCAGGTAAGTCGGGTTCCTTTAAGTTCTACTCTACTTAGGATGCTATCCGTGATAGAAGTGATGAGGTTAACTGAGTTAGTTTAGTCTGGGATAAATCTATTATCCCTAGACAAAGCTTCTGCTCCTGGTTTGCTATGCTTGATAGGTTGGCTACCAAGGCTAGATTGTTTGAATGGGGCATTGTTTCTGATGTTAAATGTGTTTTCTGCGGCTTGGGAATGGATTGTTGGGATCACTTGTTCTTTGTATGCCCGTTTATTAAGCGCATCTGGAATTGGTGCTCAGAAAACTCAAATGTGGTAATTTGATTTGTGGTTGGGATACCTTGGTGAGCAAACTGAGTATGCTTTCCAAAGGCCGAAGCTTGAAGGCCTCCCTAGTTAGGAATGCATTCAATTCTTGTGTGTACAACATCTGGCTTGAACGAAATGGTTGAGTCTTTGGAACTACACCACAAACGGAGGACCAAATTATTGCTAAAATCTTTTCAGATGTTAAGAGTAAAATTAGCTTATAATGTAAATATCTTAATACTTTTGAAAATACTATTCTTTGTAGGGTTTGAAACATTTGTATATCATGACTCCATCCGTGAAGGGTGTTTTTACTGAAAATGCCGAGCAAAAAAAGATGGATGGATTTGGCCCCGCACATCAAATAATACCTATACTATCAAGATTGGGTACAAATAACCTGCCACATGCTCGTGTGTAAAAGTGTCCTTATAATTATTGTTGTTAGTGTCTAATTAAAAGCTTTTCATTTTATACTCTATGCCTAACTCATTGTAGAAAATTTTAAATGCTGGAGAAAAATACCACAAGCCCTCAAACACCACTTTGCCAGTGGAAGATATTTTCTAAAGGATCCTCTTACCAAGATATGTTTAGTTGTTATTATTGTATGAGGCGGATTTGGTAGGGACTAGTGAGGATTCTAACTCTATTGATCAACTAAATTTTAAAATTACAAGGGTTTTAGCAAAAATAGTTAAGTTATAAAAAAATATATTATTTAAATAATTATAAAAGTGTACATTATTGTTAAGGTAGAATTCCAGATTTAGCAAGTAGTTTGACTAAGATTCCTAAACCTGTACATACAAGCAACAAATGGCAGAGGTGGCCCTTTGCGTAAGTGTTTTGCTGCTTAGAGGGTTGCCTTGAACAAGATATGATTGTGTAATCCACTCAATGGAATTTGTTACCTTCTTGGGCAAGTATGGTAGTTATTAATACCTATTTAGAATATTCCATTTCCGAATTTTTCGAAAATGTGTCAGCTTTCTGTTACTGATCCCGACCTCATGGGACGTCCTTGGGTCGGATCGACTGTCCCACCTTTTGGGATGTCGTCGTGTCAAGATCTCTCTGGTCGGGTCATGCTTGACGACATCTATTTCGAGTTGATCAGGTATCGAGGGCATTTTGGTCTTTTAGACTTAGTCCGAGTTTTCCCTTTATCAGTTATATAACCCTTGTTGAAAAAATTTGAATCCAGCCAAGCAAAACAAAAAAGAATTGTATGTACCCCCATTGACATACACAATTCTTAGAGAAGCCCGTGGAGTACGAATTATACATGAGTAACATGACCTTTGTATGAGTCCTTTTCATGGTTTTTCGACTTTATTATATATTTCATTCAATTTTTAAGTGGCAAAGAAACGATGATGTGCTTGGTATAGAAAGGGAAGGGCGGAATCTGGTGCATTTTTTTTTCCTTTTTCTACTAGTATTTTATGTCTTTTTCTTTTTTGTGAAAAATTGTAATTTTAGAACTTGCACTTGTTTTAATATAAAATCTAGAGCTCAACTTCAAATCCTTTAATGGAAGAGCTCATATTTTTACAAAAGAGGTACTTTACACACCTTTAACTAATAATATTACTATTTATCCTACACGGCATCTTCTTTTTCTTCCAACTCCTATGTTTCATTTTTTTTTTCTTTTTTCAACTCCTACTTAACATTTTTATTATTTTTTCGAATACCACATACAAACAATCCCTAAAAATCTTTAATTCATCAGTCACGTAACAAATTTTAGCCCTTTTAAAGCTAGAAGAGAAAAAATACCGACCTATATGTACACACATATACATATATACGAACTCACACATGTATGTATCTTATATACGAAAGATCTACTTATTGGGAGTTCAACACTCTAGATAAATACATGTGTGTATATGCCTATGTATCTATGTAGGTATTTTTTCTTTATTGAAATAAAAAAGGGTTAAAATTTGTCATGTAATTGACGGATTGAAAAGATTTAGGTATTATTTTTATGTGGTGCTTGAAGGAAAAAAAGAGGCCATGTAGAAGTTGAAAAAACAAAATCTCATGTTGGAGTTGAAAGGAAAAAAAATAAAAATAAAGATACAAGATGCATGTAAAAAAAACCAAAATAGCTAATTGTAAGTCTGTAAAAGACAACTAAAAGTTTGTAAGTCTCTAAAAGACTGAGAAAACCAAAATCGCTAAGTGTAGTTGTTAAGGTACGAATCAGGTGATGTTCTTCGTTGTTGGGTAGACTCTAATAACCTGCAAAACAAGGTTTTTGGGGTTGCGTCCTTTGGACCTTTTCGATATTTAAGTTAGTGAGGTCGGGATAGGATAATCTTATTAAATATAATGAGTGTATAATATATAAGTTACCTTTCTTAGAATGCTTGCCTTTATTTATTCTAGCGTTCATGAAAGAATATGGTGCCACGTGTGCTACCTTATGGCAGCTAAAAGCTCATTGGGCATCCCTGAAGAGCGGGTAGCGCTAGGGATCGGGCAGCTCTGGAGATCAGGCATCCTTAGAGATCGGATCATATATCGTTTTGTTGCACATGCGTGCTAGTTATGTTAATTTTGTACTACTACTGTCAATTTTGCAAAAACGTCTTTTTATATTTATGTTTTCCAAAATTAGGCTCTTACGGGCTGTGCCAAAGAAGTGCTCTTCTAATGAAGAATAGTTTAGGGACGTTTTCCCTAGAAATATCCTGTTATATATATATACAAAACTTTTAACTAGATTACTTTATCATTTTACTCAACTCTTGCATTTAATGTCCTGTTAAACAGTTTTTAGCTTGGTTTGTGTTGGTTATAGTTGTTGGACTATCTGATTAAGCTTGGGTCCGTGGATCCAAGACTTAGGATACGATGCATGTAAAAGGAAGAATATTTTATTGATATTTATGTGTCATTCTCTTTTCCTGTTTGAATTAAGTCTGGTAAATGACTTAACACTCTCTTGTATTTTGTCAAAAGTATACATTATCCTACTGTGTTTATAAATAAGTTGATTATCCTCTATATTTAAAAACGTAGCTAAATTACCTCCTATTTTTAAAAAACGTGGTATTCAGCTACATTTTTAAAGAGGGGTAATCAGTTTATTAAAATACAAGAGGGTATTTAACTACGTTTTAAAAATACATGGAGTAATCAACTACGTTTTAAAACACATAGATATAATTAACTTATTTATAAAACACATGAGGTATTGTTCACTTTTGGCAAAACACGAGAGTTTTAAATCGTTTACTCTTTATTATATTATGCTACATGTGATTATTGCATAATTATTTTAATGTGGACCACATAAATAAGCATGGCCAAATCATGTTGTTATTTGTTGTCATCTTATGCAATAGAATTTGAAACTAAGTTTGATTATAATAGAATGCTATTCGATTATTCTATCCAATTGTTGAGTGTATGTGTGTTGTCTTTGTTACCTAAGAGACTACTGAAAGTTTATACAGTTCTCAAAGTCTATATAGAGCAATTTACATATTTAAGGAAAATTGTTTCACACGATCTAATGAACGTCAAAAAGTGTGAGATTGAATCCCAATTGTATGTAAAGCCACCCTTGTTACACGGCCTGACGGACTGTCATAGTTTTCCCATATTTAGAAACACGACTAGACTTGTGATGCCCTAAGCAGAACAGAGCTGTGCACTACTAAGACCCTTTTTTGCTCAAAATAGTGAAACTTTCCATTCATAGTAATATCAATACAAAGCTTATCCGACAAAGTAGGATCAAAGTCATGTTTCTACAAATCAAAAAGAACATTTCTTGTCCAATTTAAAGGAAGTGAATCTATCAACTACTATACACACTAGTCATTCTGTGGCAAAAACCAAGTCTGATGGTGGATTAAGTTTTCACTTCTGAGCCTTACTTGCACTATTGACTGGTGGCCCATCTTCACCATAATTCTCCTATATAACAGGCTCCATAATGTGCAGAATTTGCAATACAGAAACTCACATGCTGGCAGAATAGATGGGATCCAAATATAGCAAGGGACAGATTGAATCTGGAAAAAGAACCTGAGTACAGACTCGCCATTGACAGAGTAGCAAAAAACACCATAACCATAACTTTTTGAACAATTTTCGCATAAGAATGAGAGGAATTAATGCTCAACGAAATTTTCGGCATAACATGATATAACAAGCAGTACATGAGCAAACTTGAATTGGCTAAAACCGTTGTTTTGGGATGGGTTTCGAATGGACACTCATTTTTACCTTGATACTTCACTTCCAGGAAGTTGAGGAGCACTGGAACAATGAACGCAAGAATAGTATGTTGAGCAGCCAGAGTATTGTAGCTTTGCAAATAAAGACACTTCATTGTCATATTTATGACATTAAACTGGGCATAAAAGCTTTCTCCGAAGAGGTGGAGAAAATGGCTTATTCTTCTTGTAGGGTCTGCCATATAAGATATATCACCGATGAAGAAGAAAGATTATGAGCAGGGAGATGTGCAGATCAAGAGGTAAAAAGGTATACTTATAATTAGCGACAGGCGAAAAACTAAAACATAAAAAAAACAAAAATTATTTGTTTGTTTAAAGAATAAGAAACTTTTCAATCAGTTAGTACTAATATCAATTCTAATATATTGTGGACTCACGTGAGTAGGTTGCCACCGTGTAAGAGACTGACTAATCAGTTTGAATTGATGGAAGAATTTTCCTTAAAAGGATATCATATCGCGTCTGACTGTTTAAGCAGGAAAGCGTCACTTGCGGGACTATTAGTTTTTGTACTTCCCATTTATGGCATGTACTCCTGTAAGTCCAAAGCGCCATATTCTGCTATTTCGGGCAAATCTACAAAGGGCCTTGAATTAACAATGAGGGCAGACCATCGAGGAAGTTGCCTTCAATCAATCATGAAATGTTTAGGTGCTTGACCAAAAACTTGATTTGGCCGGATTATGCCACAAAATCAGTTCTAATTTAGGTAATTGATGGAGCCAATGAACTAAACCAGTTTCTATTTTAGGATATTCAACAAAGCCTACAAACTATTTGTTATTGTGTTTTTTTCTATATATATATTTGGATATACACATCATAGACTTATAAATCTACAATTAAAATTGGACGATTTTCACTTTACAAATCCTTTTCTAGGATGGGTACTAACAACCAGCCAAATCCAAGAGGCCGTCATCTAATACGGTATGGGAGTGAAAGTGTATGAGGGCATTGGTTTACGAAATGATCTTTCATTCCGGAGAAATGTGATTCCCAAGAATGTAAATAAAATTATTTGTTACGTTAAAAATAATCCAAAGAATATTTTCTCAAATACTCAAGGTCTCCCTGTTCTATATTCTTTTTCATTCTTTCACTGAGTTTGTCCTGGCACCATTCATGTTCAATCAAGTCTTGTTTAAATAACATAATTATGTTTTTTTTCCCATAAATAGGAAAATATCTTTATGCTTTCTTGCACTTTTGGGCGTAAGTTAGACTATACTAAAAGTTAGCATTGAGTGTCTACAACACTATGAGAAAACAAAATCTAATTACTCAGGGAAGATTTCAAGATACAAGACTTGTAATATGAGGTAGCACTAGCTACTGTACACTGATTCTTCGAAAAGTGGAATTGTGATTATGTGGATTAATATCTTAGTTAGTCATAGATTTTTATCATGCTTGACAAATATGTCTTTTATTTTTAAAAATACTACATTTAAATCTTTTTTGTGATAAAGTTACTTTTTTTTTCTTGTGGCATGTACACTTTCTAAATGGAAAAAAGAAAAAAAAAAAGACTAACGATAAAAATGGCTTGTTCTTGTAGCCACCACCATATAAGAGCACTTGTGAAGATAAAAATGGTCGGTTAGAGGACGGAGGACTTTTTTTTGATCAAGAAATTGAAAGGGTACTTACAAAACGAGTGCTAAAAGTTTCATCCCAAGTCTTTAGCAAAAGAGAGAGCATGTCGTCTCTATTCAAATCACACACGTATTGTCAAAGCTGCAGAGAAATTGCGCAAATAGAATCTACAATATTTCTTTCTTTTCTTTTTTAAATAGGAAAATGTCTTCATGCTTCTTGTTTTGTGGATGTGAACAATAAAAAGTTATACAGAGGAAACAAAAATTGAAAATTTTCAATCTTTAGATACAGGGCGCATTCAGGAATTCTTCTCAATGGGACTTAAAACATATTATTTTTTTACTATATGAGTACATTTTTTTTTAATAGGGGATATTTTATTTATTTTTAAATAAAAATACATCGATATTTAAATTTTTTTTAAAAAAATACACCAATTTATTAACGTACTTCTGGACTAATGGGAATTGTAGTCCCCACCATCCTGAACGTAGATCCGCCCCTGTTTAGATACATGAGATGTCATAAGCAATAGTACTATCTGCCGTACACAGATTAGATCTTCAAAAAATAGAAATTGTATCCATTTTTGAAGCAGTTATATATTCTGTAGCGACACAGGAAGTGAATCAATCTTAACCATAATTTTCCAGTATAACAAACGCCACAATGTGCAAAATTTGCAGTATAGCAAATCCCTTGCTGAAAAACAAAAGGGCAGCAGATACAGAACGGGACGGGACGGACGGAGTCTGGAAAAAGAAGAGACGTCATTGACATAGCAAAACACCACCATAACTTTTTGAACAATTTTCGCATAAGAATGGGAGGAATTAATGCTCAATGGAATTTTCGAAATAACATGATACGACAAACAATACATGAGCAGACTTGTAATGGCTACAAACATTGTTTCCGGATGGGTTTCGAATGGAGACTCATTTTTTGCTTGATACTTCAATTCCAGTAAGTTGAGCAGAATTGGAACGATGAATGCAAGAATAGTAAGGTGAGTACACTTCATTTTCATACATTTGACATTAAACTAGGCATAGAAATTTTCTCCCAAGAGGTGGAGAAAATGAATTGTTCTTGTAGCCTCTGCCATAGAAGCTCTCTCTAACCTTTGGAAAACAAGAATGAAGAGCAAGTTGTTGGATACTGGCAGAAAAAGTAGTAGATAGGTTTATCACGTTATTATGTTACTAAAGGGTATAAATAAAAATTAGCATTATCTTCTGTGCACAGCTAACCAAACCTTCAAATACTAAAAAATCCATCAATAAGTAAATTGAAGTTCCAGAAAGTGGATATTGTATCATTTTGTTGCCCTGCTCATCAAACCATCAAAATCTGGAATCATATAATCTATCCATTAATTTGTTACACTAATACTACAGTTATACAATAGCAAAATTACATTGACATGACGGTGTGCTCAGGGAACACTCTTAATACAGGAAAAAAAAACTTATTTTTTGTTCCCACAAAGAAGAACTTATTATATTGGATCATTCTAATAATATGAATACACACTGATCTCTTTTTACTATATGAATATATACCCTTACTTTAGGATCGTAGCCCGGCCGTCCCTGATTATACATGAAGGGAATCTACTTGGGATGCATCATTTTGTGGCAAAAACCTAGATTGGTGGATCATACCGATCTTCTAACCATTGTTGCACGTGTAACTGCTGGAGGATGTTAGCCAGAAGTACTCTGCGGTACTCCAAAAAGAGCAAAATTTGGAGCATAGAAGGTCACCTGCTGAAAAGCAAATGGGGAGCAAATATAGAAAGGGACGGAAAGAGTCTGGGAAAAGAATCGAGTATAGAGCTGCCACTGCCGGAGTACCGAAAAACGCCATACCTTTTTGAACAGTTTTAGCATTACAAGAATGGGAGGGATTGGTCGATGAAAATCTGGATGAAACATAACATGCCCAGCAAAATATGAGGAGACTTGTAATAGCGATAAACATAGTTGCTGGATGGGTTTCGAATGAAGACTCATTCTTGCCTTGATACTTCAATTGCAGAAAGTTGAGCAACACTGGGACAATGAATGCAAGAATAGTAAGGAGAGTAGGCAGAATATTATTGTGGATTTGCAAACAAAGAGTGTGCATTGTTATCATATACATGACATTAAACTGCGCGTACAAGTTTTGTCCGGAAAGGTGAATAAAATGGCTTGGTCTTGTGGCCTCAGCCATGGAAGATCACTTGTGTAGAAGAAATATATAGAAATATATTGAGGTGAGCGATTGATTATTTTATTACTAGAGTGCTCATTTCATTTGAACAAAAAAACTTGTGCATACCTCTTTGTACTTTCTTTACTTCTCTCCCTTTTCTCTCTTTCGGAAAATTCTTACTGACCGGGTACGTGGCCAAAAACATTGGATTTTCACCGGGTACAGAACGTAAAAGTAACGGGATCTTGCCATAATGGGATCCAGGCCTAAGACGTGACCGGGAACTGCCGGTTGAGGTGACCGGGAACTGCTGGTTGAGCAAGATGCTGACATGAGCCAATGCATAAATGATAAGCCAATGAAATTAAGTCTTTGCTTTTTTTTATGTCGGAAATTAAGTCTTGCTCACCACCATTGAAAGCGACCTCTATGTGCATCCTTTGAAATTGGCATCGATGTCAAAAACTGTTTTGACTCAAAAGGAAAAAATTATCATACTCTCACGATTTGGTTCACATCCAACTATTAAGTCAAATAATGGTAAGCTAGGCGTGACCATCTAGGGGCCAAAGATTCCTGTGATGTTGTTGTCTAATCTTGGTCAATGCATCGTAAACTGGGTGATGTAAAAATATTTTCCAAGTTAACCCAAAAAAAATCATATTCTCTAAAACCAACAAATACGATTCCAAGTTTTCCTTGGTATCTAGTATGAATCAATTTTAGGATGGAATTATTTAATTTTTAGTAAATTGTATCATAGTTGAATCTTGATATAATCTTGTTCAATCACACATGCACGCACTTGTTACTCATCTCTTTTCAGGGCGCACAACTTATTATAATTACATCTTAAATCCTGGTCATGCAGCACATGATCCTGATTTCTAGTGCTACATCTTTAAATCAGATCCATCACACATAACAACATACAATTGTCTCACATTAAAAAAAAATCATAACCTTTAAAACTATCTATCATATAAAATCTTTGACTATTTCTCATAAAATCAATTAATTTTGAAATAGAAATTAATCAATTTCTAACACTCCAGGATGAAAAAAGTCTTTACTTTTTGGATATTGGTACCATCAGATCTTTTGCCACCTCACCGCCTTTTTTTGACATGGTCCTCATCGTTGATCATATTTTTCTAGTTCTAAGAGTAGGGATGGTAATGGGTAGAGTTTAAATCCGAATCTGATAGATATTTGACCCGATTATAAACCCGTTTATAAAACCGATGGAGTATTCGTACGGGTTTGATTTTTATAAGTGATTACCGACGGATAGTCCGATAGAGTTTGGTAATCGCAATTAAAAAAAATTCGAAACCCGAAAACCCGATTATTAATTTAGTAAATAATAAATTAATAAAATATTTATATATTTATATACATATACATATAACATATGGTTTAAGAAAATAATAACTTTTTAATATTGATCCAAAATTAATAGTTATGGACCTATAGCTTAACCCAATTCTTATTATTAATTGTTAACCCTGATAATTTATATTTACCTATTGTTTTAGCTAATCAGTGTTTAGTATCGGTGGAAGGGTGGTTAGTCCACATAGAAGTAGACTTCATTCAAAGACTTTAGATGTTTTAATGTGTGCACAAAGCTGGTTAGGGAGTGAGATGGAAGGTAAAATAATAGTATTTATCGTACAAAATTGCACTTATGTTTTATATGAAATTCAACGCCCATTTACATGTATGTCATTTTTGTAGGTGGCAGCACAACTCCAGATTGGATAAAAGTTTCTTGTGCCGAGGAAGATGTAGATTGAAGTATTTATAATATTTTATGTACTTTTAATAATTTAAACTAGAATGATTGGATTTTGTTGAATGTTTATGGACAAAAAATTTAATTTATTATTTTTAGTTTTTAGTTTTATTGCGATTGGTCATTATTTTAGTATTTATTTTAATTATTTTTAAAAACATTTTAAGCTTTTCTTTTAAAAAAAAATAATTCATTAATGGGTCGGGTCGGGTCGGATGCCCGCGAGTTTTAAAATACTTAACGGGTTCAGGTTTGGTAAACAAAATTCAAATTCGACGGGTATCCGTGACGGGTTTGGTAAAAAATAATTTAAATGAGTTCGAATTTAATTTTATAAATTTTAGCGAGTATACAATCCGTTGTCATTCCTATCCAAGAGGCTCTATTTCCTGTCTTTGCATTCCAGAATATGCATTTATTGTAGTAGGATCCAAGAAGCTGCCTTCGATTGATAGAAGTTTATTTTCTCGACTAATTAACAACTTTATAATTTGCACGGATTATGCCACAAAAGCACTTTCTTTCTTGAATACTTACTTTATGGACTATTGTTATCGGTATGTCATGTTGGATAATATAATTTTCTATTATCAATGAATGACGTTTTTCATCGACCAAAAAAAGAAAAATTGGTATGTCGTAGATATACTTATAGTCTAATAATTAGAAAAAAAATGAAAGAGTAAACAACAAAATCAAAAGGAAGTTTGAAGTATATACTATTGGTATTTGTTCTAGTGGTATGATTCTCACTTTGTGTACGAAAAGTTTTGCGATCGAAACTCAATAGATATAACATTATTTATATGTAATGTAATATTAGTTTAGATCTTCCTTAAAATAAAATAATAATAATAAAAATGAAGGTTGAATTCGCACAATGCTGCCATAAATCAAACTATTTTCACAAAATTAGCTATGCCATCAGAACTAGCTAGCCGCAAAATAACTTGAGGTGAATAACCAATAATGTCATCTTTTGAAACTCTATTCGCGCTATATTGTTGGATTGATTTAGCTTTATATATATCAAGCACAAGAATATATTTTTTTGGGTGATGCATGCACACATACACATATGAAAGAGGGAAATGGGGCTTTGCTTAGACTGCAAATGGCATATCCCTTAACATTTAAAATCAACCACCAAATAAATGAGAAACTATAATTACAAATTACAATTAATGTACATTAAGTTTGTCATCCTGAGATTTTCTAATACATCGGTATAAATTATAAAGGTTATTAGTACAAAGATTCAACATGCAATCACATCCCTAGTAATCATGCTACCTATGAATTTGTTGGGTCCTACCAAACTCCAATCACATCCCTAGTAATTATTTGGGTAAATATCATTATGTCTCCCTATGATATACGAAACTATTACGCTACCCCTTTATATTTACAAAACTATTACAAATTCTTCTGTATTTTTAAAAAAAACTTCACACTACCCCTTTCTATGACATATTTACCCTTTTATAATTTATAAATATATTTTTTCTTTTTTCTCTTTATTTTTACCTTTTTTTTATACTAAAAAAATTTTAAAAAAATTAATTTTTTTTTCACCTTCTCACCCCCACCTCCACCCTCACGCACCACGCTGCTGTTGCTCTGAAGAGCAGCGACGTCGTTGCTACTGCTCGTCGGAGCAGCAGCAAGGGGTAGTGTTGGTCCTAGATAACCTAAGAGGGGAGGGGGGTGAATTAGGTTGTTAGGCAAGGTTAAGCAATTTAAAAATTCTTAATGCGGAAACAATGTCTAGTAAAATATGATAATACTCAAAAAGTTCTTGTAATCAATTTATCAAACACTTAATGACCACACAAGTAAATAACAATAGATAAGCAATTAGAACTTCAAAATAAACTTCCAAATAGATAACTCAACAATTTATCAAGCAATTAATGTGGACAATATTCATACGAAAATGAATGACTTGAAAATAAAGAGAATAGAGTAAGAGAAATCAAACACGATATTTTTCAAGTGGTTCGCATTCCCAGAGGCCTAGTCCACCACCCAATGTCTTCCCTTCCCTTAGGATTTAATAACTCTTCACTAAAATGCTTCTTCAAATGTTGGTGAAGCAAAAAATCAACTACAATTACTCTTGAGTCCACAAGAGTTACACAAGCTCCTTCAACTGTAGGTGAAACTTAACCTACTAACCTCTCTTCCTTTGAGTCCACAAAGGATTACAATACTTCTTCTCACAATAATTTTCTCAATCTATGTGAAAGAGTATATTACAAAGATTTGTGTGATAAAAATGAATGACAATTGCAACTCCTATTTGAGTTTAATATTGCAATTGAGGAAAACTTTGAATGCTCAAAGATATAAAAATGATAGCTCAAGATTTCTCAATAAGAATGATATGAAAAGCTTTTTGAATTATCTTGGAAATCTGAAGATTAAGGCTTGGAGAGGTGTTTGAGATAGCGAGAGAGCATGCCTTAAAAAGAGGAAAAAGTTATACACAAAACGAATATAATGCAAAAATTCTGGATTTTTCCCATTAAGCCATCCGATCGTGACTAGAGCTCTCTGCCGGGCGTTGTGGCCTTCATCCTGTCGACCGGATGAAGCTAGTAACGCCCGGATGCTTAAATTGCTGAAAATTGATCTTTTTGAACCCCAAAACAATTTGTTAAATAAAAAAACATTTGGATACTTTTGAGGACACTTATAAAAAGTCTTTTCAATCATTTTTAACATCCCAAAATATTTTCAAAAACTCTTTAAAAAGATATAGAATAGTTTTTATATTAAAATCCAAAAGTTTTATTTTTCAAAAATGAGTTTGTAATGATCTTTTGAAAATTTTTTTTAGATGAAAATTTTATGAAAAACCTTTTGGAGAGATCATGAGCTACACACATTATATTTAGGCAATCAACATTTTAATACCCGGTACCCTTATGTCGCCACGTATCCTTCCTTGTAACTCCCTTTTCTTTTTAACGACAAGTTTTCATTTTTTCGGGTCTTCATAACTTGATTCCTCATGAGAGACTTCATTTGAATGAGACAAGATATAAGAATACCTTGTGGGCTTTGACTTGATCCAATGGGTTGAAACATGCCTTTGATCCTTTTGAATAACTTCATGTTTGGACTAGGTTTGCTTGGCCATCTTGTGTTTATGGATTGAATAACTTACCCAATGTTCAAATAAGAATTCTAAATCACAATTAAGATGTTTTGTTATTATCAAAATAAAGATTATAACATTTTCATGCCAACAATCTCCCCCTTTTTGATGATGATAAAACATTGAAATTAAGAGGGCATGAAATAGTAGACATTTGGAAAAACAAGCTAGATTTGAGGTCTCCCCTTCAATATGTGCATTTGTGTTTGATTGAATCAATTGCTTGCACATGAAAAGTAAGCTCCCCCTGAATAGGTGCATAGCATTATAAAGATAAAATATTGGAAGTGTAGACATTCAATCATACACAAGAAGTATCAGTCACAAGTATTTTCATGCTAGATTTTAGATTTCAATTATCTTTTTCTCCCCCTATTTGACATCAACAAAATATAGAAAATAGACCATAGTAGAGCAAATAGTAAAAAGAGAACATGTAATAAAAAATAAGTTGACATAAAAATAATCCATAAAATGCAGTTAAAGTTAGAAATTAGATGCAGAATTTAAAGAAGTACTTTAGGCAAAGAAAACTAGAAAGCAAAAATGAATTGTTTAAAGAACAACTCTCAAGGCATCCACAAACTAAGAACCAAGATGATGATCATGTAAGGCTTTCAACATCTGCTCCATACGATCCAAACGAACATCTTGTGCATTCAGTCGAGCAATGATTTCATCATGTGTAGCAGATTGAGAGGAAGATGATCCAGCTCCTCGAGAACTACCAGCTCCACCTCGACCAGTGTCTTGACCTTCCATTGGATCTCTGAAGGAATCGGGATCAATATCAAGAGATTCAAATACAATAGTATCACCGCTTGTATCCTCATGAGCATTAACGACTTGGGTGTTATAAAGTTTCAACTTTTGACGAGAGAGGCTAGTGTGATTTAGAAGATAAGATCTAGCACTTATAGATTCAAACTCTTGATCTCGGGGAACATCCAAAGAGTCAAGGAGATGTGTTAAGGGCACCCCATAAGCAAGTTGGTTTTTAGCTTCCTTAGTGTGGACGATGTGGTTGATAATGATGTGGGGAATATTGATCCTCTTTGCCGCATACATCAAATACATCAATAAAGCAGTAAATTTTGGAATAGAACCATCTTTAACTTCCCTTGGAATGATTACTTCATGAAGGATGTAGAATAAAAGCTTCTTTTCAAGGGTGATTTCCTTTTTCTTAGGGTATTGAGTGCTAATATTTCCTGTTCCTTCCCAAAGGAATACTACAACCCTTGCCTTTAGATCATCATGAATGCCTTCCAGCATACCCTTGTAAGAATAAAGCTTAGTTCCTTGATTTGGAATTTTGAAAGCTCTAGCAATATCACTAGCAGTTAGTTCTAATACCCTACCCTTAACTTGGCTTTGCAACTTCATGGTGTTAAAGTCTAGATTTGCATAGTGGTAAAATTCACGAATCCAAGAAGTACAACCCTTATTAACGAAACTTAGCATAGGTAGCCAACCTTGAGCATCGAAAATTCTCAAAATTCTAGTGCCATCAAGTAATGTAGGAGGGTCCAAGGTCTTACCCCATAAGATGTTTTGTTGAGGAAAGACATCGGGACTGTCAATGATTTGAGGCCCAAATGATGAAGATTCTCCTTGCTTGCGCTTCCTAGAGTCAGCTCTTGGTGGTGCCATTGAGAAATTGAAAAAGATTGAAGCTTTTAAGGAAAGATTGTCTTTGAGGAAATTCGTCGAACACCTTGTGGGCAAAGGAGTCCAAAGCTTTTCTTGTGAGTATTTTGAAGGGTTTAATGATGCATAGACAAGGATTTGATGAAAAATATGTGTTGTGAATCAATTTGTGATGAAGAATTAGTGGTTTTGATGAGTTGAAATAGAAGAGATTGAAAGGAATTGAGAGAATTTAAGGTTGAGTGGGAGAGATTTTGAAAAAATGAGGCCAATCCCGTTTTTCAACCAGCGCGATTCGGTCGATAGGGCCCTGATCCGATCGACCGGATAAGGGCAGTAACGACCGGTAGTGAAGCCCGATCCGGTCGTTGCATGCTATATCCGGTCGACTGGATGAATGCAGTAATGCCCGGATCCCTTGTTTCTTGAAAAAAATGCAATTTTTTAAAAACTTAAGTGATCCAAAGCATTCCTAACTCTCTTCTAATGGCACAAAGTTGATTCTCATGCATTTGTTTTGTAAAAATGTCAGCCAATTGATGCAAAGAATCAACAAATTTAAATTCAATATCACCTTTTTGCACATGATCTCTTAGAAAATGATGACGAATTTCAATATGCTTAGTTCTAGAATATTGAATAGGATTCTTTGATAGACTTATAGCACTTGTATTATCACATTTGATCGGCACACGATCATATTCTAAACCAAAGTCAAGCAAAGTTTGTTTCATCCAAAGAATTTGCGTAACACAATTACCCATAGCTACATACTCGGCTTCAGCCGTTGAAAGAGCTATACTATGTTGTTTCTTGCTAGACCATGAAACTAAAGCATGTCCTAGAAATTAACAACTACCACTAGTGTTTTTTCTATCAATCTTACAACCTGCATAATCAGCATCAGAATATCCTAAAAGTTCGAAAGATGTGCCTTTAGGGCAAAGAAGTCCTAAATCAATAGTACCTTTAAGGTATCTAATAATCATTTTTACAGCATTTAAGTGTGATTCCCTACGAGAAGATTAAAAACAAGCACATAAGCACACAGAGAACATAATATTAGGTTTTGAGACAGTTAAATAAAGAAGACTTCCGATCATATCTCGATATTGTTTTTCATCAACCGGTTTACCTTTTTCATCTTTGTTAAGTTTGATTAACATTCCCATAGGAGTGCTCATTTCTTTTGCGGTTTCAAGCCTGAACTTTTTGATGAGTTCCTTAATGTACTTGGCTTGATTTATGAAGATCCCTTCTTTTGTTTGTTTGATTTGAAGTCCAAGGAAGAAATTTAATTATCCCATCATGCTCATTTCAAATTCTTTATGCATACATTCAAAAAAATACTTGCAAAGGGATTCGTTAGTAGCACCAAAGATAATATCATCAACATATGTTTGAACGAGCAAGATATCTTTAGCTTTTCTTTTTACAAATAATGCAGAGTCTAGTTTACCTTTAAAAAAGCCGTTATCAAGTAGATAATTACTTAGGCTCTGTTTGGCCTAGCTGTCAAATTTTAGCTTTTGAGCTGGAGAGCTTTTGCAGTAGAACTTTGGTTAGAAGTGCTATTGAATAAAAGTCGTCGACTGTTTGGCCTATATTGGGTAATATTGAGCTTTTAAAAAATTTAAGAGCAATATTGTATCTTAAAAAATATAAAGGGGTATATTTGAGAAAGAAAAAGAAAAAAGCTTCTCGCATTATATAAAAACAGCTTCACAAAAACCTATTTTAAAAAGCTCCAATTTGGAGCTTCTTGTTTTTCAGTTTTTTTCAGCTTCAGCTGTTACCTAAAAGCACTTTTAGAAATGGGCCAAACAGGTGAAATTAGCTTCTAAACTCACATGAAGCACTTTTGAGTGTCAAAAAGTTAGGCCAAACAGACTCTTAGTCTATCATACCATGCCCTAGGTGCTTGTTTAAGTCCATAAAGAGCTTTTTGAAGTTTGAATACATGACTTGATAAATTTGTATTTTCAAAACTGGGTGGTTGTTCAACATAAACTTCTTCTTGAAGATAACCATTTAAGAAAGCTCTTTTGACATCCATTTGATAAAGTTTGAAGTTCATAAAATATGCAAATGCTAGCAACATTCGAATGGATTCAAGTCAAGCTACCGGTGCAAATGTTTCTTCATAGTCTATTCCTTCTTCTTGATTATACCATTGAGCAACCAATCTAGCCTTATTTCTAGTTACATTACCAGATTCATCTAATTTGTTTCGGAAAACCCATTTAACGTATTTGCTATAATTTGGATACGGTTTCATCGTATCCACCTCTTCATCTTTTGTTGGTCTTGGAAGAGAAACTGAGTGGTGTTGTTGATCCTTGCTCATCCTTGAAACAATTTAACTACAATCTATTTTTTGAAAATTCTAGACGGTGTGAGAAAGCACACTTTCGACTGCTATATATAGCAAACAAGTAATTGAATTATGTAGAGACAACTTGATGACAGTAGCGAGACACCCCAGCATTTTATAATATGGTAATGTATGCACGAATGTTTCGCAGTCATGTGGCTGCGTACCATTCGTCTTCCATGGGTCAAATTATTTGGGACCTGGCGTGCACGCTAATTTCGACAATGAAAAGTTGTTGACTCCATCTACCTTGCAAACCGGGGCCATGCCAATTCAATTTCCTGCTGCCCCGTGGTATAGTACACCATGTTCTTATCCTACGCATGATTCGCGGCCACGTGGCAGCGTACTATTCGTCTGCAATTGGTCAAATAATATGGGACATGGCGTGCACGATATTTTTGATGTTGAAAAGTTACTGAATCCATCTACTTTGCGAACGGGGGCCCTGCCAATTCAATTTCCGTATGCCCCGTGGCAGAGTACACCATGTCCCTATCGTATGTATGATTCGCGACCACGTGGCTGCGTACCATTCGTCTTCCATAGGTCAAATAATTGGGGACATAACGTTCCCAATTACTACATAATGACGTAAAAGCATTTGAATTATTAATGAATTACCTTCATCTACTTTATATTTTAAAATTTTTTTATAAATATTTGTTTTAAAAAAAATTAAATTACTAATTCAACAACATATTAGTTTGATAAATTGAGATACACAATTGAAATTAAATATGTATATTAACATTTATTTTATAATTTATACCAATATATTATAAACTATCAAATATTAAATAATTATAACTAAAAATTGTATGACAAGGAAAATCAAACAATTGGCGATGGCTTAATCCATCTCCAGAAAATGTAGACGGCCCAGGCCGTCTCTATTTTGGAGACGGATAGTGGCGTCTCCAAAATAGAGACTGGAACTGGACCAGGTCCGGTCTCCAATTTGGAGACGGCCTAGTCCGTCTCCATTTTGGAGACGGACAGTCCGTCTCCATTTTGGAGACGGCCTGAGCCATCTCCATTTTGGAGAGCCCGGTCTCCATTGAAGAGACGGCCCACGCCGTCTTCTCAATGGAGAGTAGAACAGGACCAAGGCCAGACTCCATTTTGGAGACGGCCTGAGCCGTCTCCATTTTGGAGACAGCCTGAGCCGTCTCCATTTTGGAGACGGCCTGAGCCGTCTCCTCAATGGAGACTGAACTGGATCAGGCCAGTCTCCATTTTGGAGACGGCCTGGTCCGTCTCCATAATGGAGAGCCCGGTCTCCATTGAGGAGACGCCCCACGCCGTCTCCTCAATGAGGACTGGAACTGGACCAGGCCAGTCTCCATTTTGGAGATGGCCTGGTCTGTCTCCATTTTGGAGACGGCCTGAGCCGTCTCCATAATGGAGAGCCCGGTCTCCATTGAGGAGACGGCCCACGCCGTCTCCTCAATGGAGACTGGAACTGGACCAGGCCAGTCTCCATTTTGGAAAGCCCGGTCTCCATTGAGGAGACGACCCACGCCGTCTCCTTAATGGAGACTGGAACTGGACCAGGCCAGTCTCCATTTTGGAGACGGCCTGGTCCGTCTCCATTTTAGAGAGCCCGGTCTCCATTGAGGAGACGGCGCGTCTCCTAGTCCGTCTCCATTTTGGAGAGCTAGGTCTCCATTGAGGAGACGGCCCACGCCGTCTCCTCAATGGAGACTGGAACTGGACCAGGCCAGTCTCCTTTTTGGAGACGGCCTAAGCCGTCTCCAAAATGGAGAGCCCAGTATCCATTTTGGAGACGGCCAAGGCCGTCTCGTATTAGAAACACTTGGGAGACGGCCTGGTCCGTCTCCACGGACCAGGCCGTCTCCATGGGGCCCCGCCAAGTCGGGTCCCCAAACTTTGGCGACGGCCCAGTTAGTCACTGGGCCTTCACCATGGGGAACCAGCATAGCTGGTTCCTATTCCACCGAATTAAAAACGTTTACAGAGGGCAGCAGCTGCTGCCCTCTTTTAATTCAAAAAAAAAAAAAACAGATGCCCCCCACCCCCAGAGAAAAAACAAACATAGCAACACCCCCCTCCCCCCTCCCACCCTCCCCCCTCGTGTCCCCTACCTCATACCACCCCCACCCCCACCCCCATCCCTCAACACCCTTTCTTATCTTGACGATTAGGTAAAATCCGAAAATATACTATAATTTTTTTCTTTTGCAATGTATGTATATATACATATATATATATGTACTATACGTATATGTATGTATATATATGTGTATATAAACATTTATATAATGTGTTTAATTATTTTGTTCTATATATCATTTTATTTATGTATTTTTTTTGTATAATTTTCTGTTATTTTTCCTAGTTTTATAAATTTTTTTTCATTTTTCGGTTTTTTCTTTGTTTTATATAATAAAATTGTTTTTTAATTAACCAAAACTTTGGTTGAGCAATATTTCCTTAATATATTTCTGATTTTTTTTTATTTTTTTGGATTTATTTTATTTAATTTTTTTTTTTGCCAAAAATATATAGTGTTAATGTAATAAATATTTTTTGATTATACATTGTATTTTTTGATTAATACAATGTGTTTGGCTTTATTTTTTTGCAAGGTTTGGGGCTTTAGATATTTGGATGCGACTTATCTAGTTTCAATCGGCTCAGGTGAGTTTGATTATTGTACGAGTTGGAAGTTTTACAATAAATTTATTTGTAATTGTAAATCCGTTTAATTAAGTTAAAGTTATTGTGATTATTTGTTATGTATTTGATTTTGTATATTATGATAATTGAGTTGAAAGTGTATTGTGAAGATGATGTTTGTGTAAATGGATGAAGGGGTATTTTGTTGTTGGTGGAGAATTGGTTTTTTGCAGTTGTATTAAGATGTTTAAGTAAAGTTAAGTTAACTCGAGTGAGAAATTTAAGGTGATTAACAAGTAAGAATACCGATTTCATCTTCCGTGTGTGTCTTGACAATTAAGTAAGTTAAATTAGGTTAGACGGTTTCCATGATAGTATGATATGTTGACTAATTTAATAAGTAATTAAGTTTAAGATAATATACTAAGTAATTAAATAAGTTAGCTTAATAAATTTAGATAATTAATAAGTAATAAATATATATAATTTAATTTCATAAGTTTAGCAAGACAAATTAATATGTTATGTTAACACACTCAGATAAGTAAGATAAGTAGTTTAGTATGTAAGAATTATGTTAACACACTCAGATAAGTATGTTTACACACTTCCTGTTGATAAAAGGAAAGCATTGCTTGAATGGGTTAAAGACCTACAACTCCCTGATGGATATGTTTCCAATTTATCTCGATGTGTGGACATGAAAGAATTGAAGATGTCACACATGAAGAGTTACGATTGTCATGTATTTATGGAGAGATTGCTTCCGATTGCTTTACGTGAGCTACTACCGAAACATGTTTGGCAAGTTTTTGCCCAACTAAGTTTATTCTTTACCAATCTATGTTGCACAACTCTTCAAATGACCGATTTGGAAAGGATGCAAGAAAATATTATCGTCACACTTTGCAATTTGGAGAAGATGTTACCCCTTAGTTTCTTCGATTTGATGAAGCATTTGACAATTCACTTGGTATATGAAGCCATTTGTGGTGGTCCGGTACAATATCGCTGGATGAATCCGTTCGAGAGGTTTTTGCAAAGATTGAAACGGAAGGTTAAGAATAAAGCACACGTTGAAGGATCAATTTGTGAAGCTTATCACATTCTCGAGACATCATCATTTTGTTCTTATTATTTTGAACCACACGTGGGTACTAGAACAAGAAGTATTCCGCGGAATAACCAATACAACGAGGTGACATACCCTGATGGTTGTTTATCTATATGTACTTACCCGGGATGTCCAATTGGGAAGGAAACGGAACGAAACTTAAATGATCAAGAACTGCATGCGGCACACATTTATGTTTTGACCAATTGCCGAGAAGTTTGCCCCTATATCTGGTACGAATAAGTATATTATTTGAAAATTGTAACTCACAGTTCCTCATACACTTAACTACATGATTTAGCTAACACATTTTATTTTTTTCCCACAGCATGTTTGAGGAATATCTTCGCCAAAACTATCCCGAATTGTGTTCGACGGAAATTCAATATGAAGTGTACAATAATTTTCCGATGTGGTTATATCACCATGTAAGTATATGTTAAGAAGTGTAATTGTTGTTAAATTAACGAGTTCATTTAACTTTGCATAATAACCTTATTATGCGATTTGCAGTTGATAGGCACTAATGGCATTGATGATCGTGTAAAATGTCTTTCAATGTGGCCTAGTAGACGGGTTCGCAGTTGGTCAAGATACTTGGTCAACGGTTATCGGTTTCATACATTAAATTTTGGGAAGATAAAATCAACATACAATAGTGGAGTGTTTGTTAAAGGGATAAATAATAGTAATACTGAGGATGTTGGTTACTATGGTGTTTTGAACGCCATTATTGAACTTGAATATCATAATCCAACATTGCAATATACAAGGGTCGTTCTTTTCAAGTGTGACTGGTATGATTCCACAAAGGACAGAGGGGTGAAGCATCATCTGAATACCGGACAGATTGAAGTGAACATTAAGAGAAAGTATCAAAAATATGAACTGTTTGTTTTGGCTGAACAAGCACAACAAGTGTACTACTGTAAATACCTAGGAGCGAAAAGGGATCGAATGGATTGGTGGGCTGTGGTTAAAATCCGTCCAAGAAATTTGTATGACCTATCAAGACAACAGAGTGTAGGAGAAGAAGAAATAGCTTTTCAGTCAGATGACATGAATGTGGCCGAAGTAGAGCCGACTGATGCTAGTTTACCTCCACTTTGTCATGCATCGGGTGACAACATAGAAATATCATACGAAGATATTAATGATTTACATGCTCAACATGATGCTCAAGAAGAGGACGAGGAGATTGACGAAGAAGAAGAAGATTATGATGATGATGATGATGATAATTCAGAAGACGAAGATGAAGAAGAAGATGATGATGATGATGATGATGATGATGATGGTGATGATAATGACATTCATGATGACGAAGAAGATGATACTTAGTTTGGAAAAAAAATGTAACAATCATGTTGATATATTCAACTTTTTTACGGATGACATTTAAAAATTATAATTCAATTAACGGAACATGTGTATGTGTGTATTAATGTGTGTAGCACTGACAGTTAATTCCTTAAGTGTATTTGTAGGGGAACAAAGATGGCTGCAGACAAAGATAACTCTTCAGGAGGAATTAGACAATTCTTCAGGACGGGGATAGGTCGTAGAAGTACAGGCAGTGGGCGTACATCCAATACGTCCACTGGTGGATATCAATCGACTGGTCATGGGTCGACAGGATCACCGAACTCAGTAGGTCGGGGGTCGACAGGAGCACCGCATTCAGTTGGTCCTGGGTCCATATGAGCACCGCAATCGATTGGTCATGGGTCTTCTGTCGGTCAGTCGTCGACGGGTCGTGGCTCATCGTCATAATCAGTAGGTTTGGAGCACAGGATTCCGCACAGTTCGTATCCCTCACACAAAGGGTACATACTCATACTAGCACGTTTGGAGGGCCCATTGACGCTGCATCAGGCCAGGTGCCTTTGCACGTTCCATTACCACCACATGAGAGGTCTACACCTTCAACTTCATTGTCCGGTTTAAGACAAGGTTTAGAGGATTTACACGTAAATGTTGATGGCGCGAATGCGCCCGACCCTATGCCTCAATCCACACTGTTTCCTGAACAACCTAAGTCATCTACAGCAGCTCAAGAACGACCTGCTGGGATAGAGCCATGGCAATATTATGGGTTCTCGTCGCACGATGCCTACGTCGCGTGGCAGGTTGATAGACGGACACATTTGACATTCGACAGTGGTGGGTAAGTATTTGATTTTGTATTTTTTCCATGGTTAACCCTATCCCAATACTCCCCCTATGTTATGGCTGTTTAATATCTTATTTATTTGTTTTCTTCATGTGTAGTTGGACACCGTACGCAACAACAAGAGAAGTCACTAGAGCAATAAACGCCGGGTATTCTCAGCCTTGGGGGAGTTGGACTGAGGTCCCCGATGATGTTAGGGATAGGTAGTTCGCTAATTTTCAGGTATGATAAATAAGTGTTTATATATTTTATGTAATGCTATTTGTTATAATCAATGGGTTGACTAGAACCACAAATAATATGTTATATGCATTAATTTGTGACTACAGAGGGTCTACAAGTGGTACCCCAGTGAGGAAGCAGCGCTTTGCTGAATATTTGATTCGAAAGGTGGATCTCGTATACGTGACCTCCTTAATAAATGACGGACGCGTAATAAGAAGTCGAGGTGGGTGGGCGATGGCACGTGGGATCAGTTGAAAGAAAAGTGGGAAACCCCTGAATGGCAGGCAATTTCATAGCGAAATTCGAATAACCGACTGCATTGGCCATCTCCGTATCATTTGGGACCTATCCCCTATGAAGAGGCTGCAAGGAGATTGGTATGTAAGTAGGAAAATGTAATGAACAAAATGTCGTAATTAAATTGAATTATATAACATATCATAAATGCTTTTGTAGTTATGTTTTCCTTTTTTAAAAATTTGTAGGCAGAAGAACGGGGGGCACCAGTGACTAGGGCTGATGTATTTGCAAGGGCTCATCGCAAGGGACCAGACGGTCCATTCACAGACCCTAGGGCAGAACAGACCATGGTATGTGCAAGTTATTGCTAATAGGAAAAAAATTTAGGGATATATATATATGTGTGTATATATATATATATATATATATATATATATATATATATATTTACCAACGAAATGTCTAAAATGATTAAGTTAGATGCTCTGTCGTACAGGCTGATTATGAGGAACTGGTGCAGCAGGCAACTATTTCTTTGGAGTCCGATTCAGCAGCGACACCGATAGACTATGATGCATTCTTCCTGCAGGTTGTGAGCAAACCAAATCGAGGGCGCATATATGGGGTCGGGTCATCTGGTTCAGTGTCTTCTGCACACCACAACCCACTAGGCAGACGCCAGATCACAGAGATAGAGATACATCAGGCTGTTGCTCGGGCCACGACAACATTGAATGAGAAGCTCGATCTACACATCTCAGAGAATGAGGAATTGCGTAAAGCGCAACAAGAACACACTGAGCGGATTGAACGACTTCAAGAAGAACACAATGCTGAACTTCAAGAACTGCGTGCACAGATCGCACTGCTGACAAAGATGATGATGAAGCCACCTGCTCATCAGGATCCGCCTCAACCCGATGATGGAAATGAAGAATAGTTTCATGTTTTTTTGTTATGTTAATATGTACAACGAGTGTGTTAAATTATGTTTATGATTTGTTTACTTTATTAATGGTGTGGTACAATATAGTTTTCAATATAAATTAAATATAATTTATATTATATGAATGTGTATTATATCTTCATTTAATAATCAAATAATTAATAAAAACTGGAGATTTAAAGGTTTTAGTTGAAAAACAAAAAATTAAATTAAATTTCGAGAGTTGCAATTTTGGCGACGGCTTCGAGACGGAATGTAGAGTTTATGTTATGGAGTGTGGAGACACTATATTTTTGGCGACTATTTGGAGACGGATTAGAGACACTATTTGTTGGAGACGACGTGACGACGGATTGGAGACACTATTTTTTGGAGACGACGTGGAGACGGAATGGAGACACTATTTTTTGGAGACGACGTGGAGACGGAATGGAGACACTATTTTTTGGAGACGACGTGGAGACGGAATGGAGACACTACTTTTTGGAGACGACGTGAAGACGGAATAGAGACACTATTTTTTGGAGACGACGTGGAGACGGACTGGAGACAAAGATCTTTTGGCAACGGTGTGGAGACACTATTTTTTGGAGACGAGGTGGAGACGGAATGGAGACACTATTTTTTGGAGACGACGTGGAGACAGAATGGAGACAAAGAGCTTTTGGCAACGGTGTGGAGATGATATTTTTGGAACACGATTCGGAGACGAATATGGAGACGACTAAAATGCCGTCGCCAAATGCGATGATATGGCGATGGGGAGCAATTTGGCGATGTTACTTTTGGCGACAACTAATATATATCTCCACGCCGTTGCCAACCATCGCCAATACCAATTTGGCGACGGCATGGAGATGACTTTGGTAGTCGCCTAAAGCTATTTTTTTTGTAGTGAAATCAATTTCTAACACTCCTGGATGAAAAAAGTCTTTACTTTCTGGATATTGGTACCATCAGATCTTTTGCCACCTCACCGCCTTTTTTTGACATGGTCCTCATCGTTGATCATATTTTTCTAGTTCCAAGAGTAGGGATGGTAATAGGTAGAGTTTAAATCCGAATCTGATAGATATTTGACCCGATTATAAACCTGTTTATAAAACCGATGGAGTATGCGTACGGGTTTGGTTTTTATAAGTGATTACCGACGGATAGTCCGATAGAGTTTGGTAATCGCAATTAAAAAAAATTCGAAACCCAAAAACCCGATTATTAATTTAGTAAATAATAAATTAATAAAATATTTATATATTTATATACATATACATATAACATATGGTTTAAGAAAATAATAACTTTTTAATATTGATCCAAAATTAATAGTTGTGGGCCTATAGCTTAACCCAATTCTTATTATTAATTGTTAACCCTGGTAATTTATATTTACCTATTGTTTTAGCTAATCAGTGTTTAGTACCGGTGGAAGAGTGGTTAGTCCACATAGAAGTAGACTTCATCCAAAGACTTTAGATGTTTTAATGTGTGCACAAAGCTGGTTATGGAGTGAGATGGAAGGTAAAATAATAGTATTTATCGTACAAAATTGCACTTATGTTTTATATGAAATTCAACGCCCATTTACATGTATGTCATTTTTGTAAGTGGCAGCACAACTCCAGATTGGATAAAAGTTTCTTGTGCCGATGAAGATGTAGATTGAAGTATTTATAATATTTTATGTACTTTTAATAATTCAAACTAGAATGATTGGATTTTGTTGAATGTTTATGGACAAAAAATTTAATTTATTATTTTTAGTTTTATTGCGATTGGTCATTATTTTAGTATTTATTTTAATTATTTTTAAAAACATTTTAAGCTTTTCTTTTTAAAAAAAATTATTCATTAACGGGTCGGGTTGGGTCGGATGCCCGCGAGTTTTAAAATACTTAACGGGTCCAGGTTTGGTAAACAAAATTCAAATTCGACGGGTATCCGTGACGGGTTTGGTAAAAAATAATTTAAATGAGTTCGAATTTAATTTTATAAATTTTAGCGAGTATACAATCCGTTGTCATTCCTATCCAAGAGGCTCTATTTCCTGTCTTTGCATTCCAGAATATGCATTTATTGTAGTAGGCTCCAAGAAGCTGCCTTCGATTGATAGAAGTTTATTTTCTTAACAACTTTATTTGCACGGATTATGCCACAAAAGCACTTTCTTTCTTGAATACTTACTTTATGGACTATTGTTATCGGTATGTCATGTTGGATAATATAATTTTCTATTATCAATGAATGACGTTTTTCATCGACCAAAAAAAGAAAAATTGGTATGTCGTAGATATATCTATAGTGTAACAATTAGAAAAAAAAATGAAAGAGTAAACAACAAAATCAAAAGGAAGTTTGAAGTATATACTATTGGTATTTGTTCTAGTGGTATGATTCTCGCTTTGTGTACGAAAAGTTTTGCGATCGAAACTCAATAGATATAACATCATTTATATGTAATGTAATATTAGTTTAGATCTTTCTTAAAATAAAATAATAATAATAAAAATGAAGGTTGAATTCACACAATGCTGCCATAAATCAAACTATTTTCACAAAATTAGCTATGCCATCAGAACTAGCTAGCCGCAAAATAACTTGAGGTGAATAACCAATAATGTCATCTTTTGAAACTCTATTCGCGCTATATTGTTGGATTGATTTAGCTTTATATATATCAAGCACAAGAATATATTTTTTTGGGTGATGCATGCACACATACACATATGAAAGAGGGAAATGGGGCTTTGCTTAGACTGCAAATGGCATATCCCTTAACATTTAAAATCAACCACCAAATAAATGAGAAACTATAATTACAAATTTACAATTAATGTACATTAAGTTTGTCATCCTGAGATTTTCTAATACATCGGTATAAATTATAAAGGTTATTAGTACAAAGATTCAACATGCAATCACATCCCTAGTAATCATGCTACCTATGAATTTGTTGGGTCCTACCAAACTCCAATCACATCCCTAGTAATTATTTGGGTAAATATCATTATGTCTCCCTATGATATACGAAACTATTACGCTACCCCTTTATATTTACAAAACTATTACAAATTCTTCTGTATTTTTAAAAAAAACTTCACACTACCCCTTTCTATGACATATTTACCCTTTTATAATTTATAAATATATTTTTTCTTTTTTCTCTTTATTTTTACCTTTTTTTATACTAAAAAATTAAAAAAATAATAATTTTTTTTTCACCTTCTCACCCCCACCTCCACCCCACGCACCACGCTGCTGTTGCTCTGAAGAGCAGCGACGTCGTTGCTACTGCTCGTCGGAGCAGCAGCAAGGGGTAGTGTTGGTCCTAGATAACCTAAGAGGGGAGGGGGGTGAATTAGGTTGTTAGGCAAGGTTAAGCAATTTAAAAATTCTTAATGCGGAAACAATGTCTAGTAAAATATGATAATACTCAAAAAGTTCTTGTAATCAATTTATCAAACACTTAATGACCACACAAGTAAATAACAATAGATAAGCAATTAGAACTTCAAAATAAACTTCCAAATAGATAACTCAACAATTTATCAAGCAATTAATGTGGACAATATTCATACGAAAATAAATGACTTGAAAATAAAGAGAATAGAATAAGAGAAATCAAACACGATGTTTTTTAAGTGGTTCGCACTCCCGGAGGCCTAGTCCACCACCTAAGGTCTTCCCTTCCCTTAGGATTTAATAACTCTTCACTAAAATGCTTCTTCAAATGTTGGTGAAGCAAAAACCAACTACAAATACTCTTGAGTCCACAAGAGTTATACAAGCTCCTTCAAGTGTAGGTGAAACTTAACCTACTAACCTCTCTTCCTTTGAGTCCACAAAGGATTACAATACTTATTCTCACAATAATTCTCTCAATCTATGTGAAAGAGTATATTACAAAAATTTGTGTGATAAAAATGAATGACAATTGCAACTCCTATTTGAGTTTGATATTACAATTGAAGAAAACTTTGAATGCTTAAAGATATGAAAATGATAGCTCAAGATTTCTCAATAAGAATGATATGAAAAACTTTTTGAATTAGCTTAGAAATCTGAAGATTAAGGCTTGGAGATGTGTTTTAGATGGTGAGAGAGCATGGCTTAAAAAGAGAAAAAAGTTAGACACAAAACGGATATAATGCAAAAATCCTGGATTTTTCCCATTAAGCCATCCAGTCGTGACCAGAGCTCTCTGCCGGGCGTTGTGGCCTTCATCCGGTCGACCGGATGAAGCTAGTAACGCCCGGATGCTTAAATTGCTGAAAAGTGATCTTTTTGAACCCCAAAACAATTTGTTAAATAAAAAAGCATTTGGATACTTTTGAGGACACTTATAAAAAGTCTTTTCAATCATTTTTAACATCCCAAAATATTTTCAAAAACTCTTTAAAAAGATATAGAATAGTTTTTATATTAAAATCCAAAAGTTTTATTTTTCAAAAATGAGTTTGTAATGATCTTTTGAAAATATTTTTTAGATGAAAATTTTATGAAAAACATTTTGGAGAGATCATGAGCTACACATGTCATATTTAGGCAATCAACATTTTAATACCCGGTACCCCTTATGTCGCCACGTCTCCTTCTTTGTAACTCCCTTTTCTTTTTAACGACAAGTCTTCATTTCTTCGGGTCTTCATTACTTGATTCCTCATGAGAGACTTCATTTGAATGAGACAAGATATAAGAATACCTTATGGGCTTTGACTTGATCCAATGGGTTGAAACATGCCTTTGATCCTTTTGAATAACTTCATGTTTGGAGTGGGCTTGCTTGGCAATCTTGTGTTGATGGATTGAAAAACTTATCCAATGTTCAAGTAAGAATTCTAAATCACAATTAAGATGTCTTGTTATTATCAAAATAAAGATTATAACATTTTCAGGCCAACAGGTAGGGGTGGGGGTAGGGGTGGGGGTGGTGGGTGGGAGAAGATGTAAAAAAAATTATTTTTTTTAGTATAAATAAAAAAATAGGTGAAAATAAAAAGAAAAAAGAAAAAATATATATATATAAATTATAAAAGGGTAAAAATGTCATAGATGAAGGTAGTGTGAGGTTTTTCAAACAATACAGGGTGGTTTGTGATAGTTTTATAAACACAAAAGGTAACGTGATAGTTTCATATATCACAGGGAGGCGAAATGATATTTACCCTAATTATTTTTTCCCCCATTACATGTCAACTAAAAGACAACACACTAAAAATTCCAATTTAAAGCTGCTTTGGTAGCAAATAATATTTATTAATTAGCACATAAAGCATGAAATTGGATAGTGGACTTGAGTGTACAATGAAGGAGAATATGTATTTATTTATCCATATGTACAAGTATGTAATTTCAAACGATAATATGTCACATGTGAATACAAATGAACTAAGGGCTTAGCATTGATATCATGTTAAGAATCCTGATATCAGAGTTGTATCTTGTTCCAGAAATATCCATTCACGTGTGACTCATATGTCTTATATCTGTCTGTTTCGTTTCGCTCTCGCGAACTTGTTTCACCCTCAATGTTAGCTCGTTTCTCAATTCTCACCCTCAATAAATAATATAATAAACCCGTGTTGTCACGCCCCGAGCCTAGAGCCTCGGACTCGTAGGCGCACTAGTGTTGTAGATATAAAAAACAACTACTTAGGTCTCTTTCCTATTGTCCCAAAATGGTTAACCCAAGTTACTCCTTATACCCACAACACCCACTTATAAACCACTCACAAACACTATCAATATCCGATGTAAGATGTCATATACACCTCCCGTTAAGGACCTGACGTCAGGGATACACATACCCAGGATCAACCAGGCAGTGAAGCATTCTAGAAGTGGCTCCTACGCATTCAAGAGATGGCTTCCACTAGCCTTCTAGGTGTAGCACTTTACCACACATAGTACTTAGTTTTCACACAGGCTAGTAATTTGCTCTGAATACCATCTGTTACGCCCCGAACCCAAAACCCCAGACCCATAGGCACGGCCAGTGTTGTAGACATAAGAAACAACTACTTGGGTCTCTTTCGTACTGGCCCAAAATGGTTAACCCAAATTATTCCTTATACTCACAACACCCATTTTATAAACCACTCACAAACACTATCAATATCCGATGTGGGATGTCACACGTGTTTAATAGTTTAAACTTTTAGATGAGGTAATAATTTAATATACTATCAACTCTCATCGCCATCCATTTGGAAATATTAAAATTGGCCAACATGCAAGGCTAAAAAAAAACGAATCTAGCATGCATGTTTAGAGATAATAAACAATATAATAAACTACTATCTAATAGTTTAAATTTTCTTATTTTTAATCTAAATCCTATTTCTTCTACAAGGTAATAATTTAATACAAATGAAAAGAAACAAAAATAATGAGAAGTTTCTCTTTTTCTGTATCTATTCAATACATATTCGTTATAATTTATAATAATTCTTCGATGACTATTTATAGAAAATCCATAACAAATGGGACAACATATTAATTGCCATTTTGGTATGTAATCTTGAAGAACAAACTTTACATTTATTTATTTCAAAGAATATTTTGTTGGGGAAACTCTTAGAAGTCCAAAGGGCCCCGACAAGACTTTGATGGCGCATATACAAAGGACCTCCCATCAATCAGGACAGGTTGCACCCAACAAATATTTCCATGCCACCGATTTTTTTTATATATTTCCTTACCCCACTAACTTCAAGCTCCCTCCTCTTTCTTTTTCTTTTTTCTTTTTACTTCTTACTTTCTTAATATTTTTTTCCATCTTGGAGAGTTGTTAATTCGAACTGCTTTCATGAAAAATAATATTTTATTAATTAACACATAGAGCATGAAATCAGATAATGGACCATGAAGGAGAATATCTTTAAAATTTCTATTGTACCATGAAGGAGAATATCTTTTTTACTTCATGTAGTCGTGCGAACTGCTAGAAGGCAAGGGCCCAAATGTGCCGTATATGATGGCGCTTGTGGAAACAAACTGGTTAGAAGTTCTAATCATTAATTACTTAATTATAAAAAATAACAATAAAAAAGTTTATTTGCTACTAACTAAGATATGGACAAAGCCACAAAAGTAGTTTCTTTTCGAGTCTCGCTGTTGATTATGTTTTACAGTATTAGATCTCTCTTGAATTCAAAAATAAAAATAAAATTAAAAATACTGTCTTAGAACCTTATGCCATGCGGGCAAACTTAAAAAATTGGAAAAATAAGGAGCACTAAAAGTGAAGACTCTATAAATGTGAAACGCCATTTGAAATTCCAAAAAATTGCTTGCTTAAGGCCAATTCTAACAGTTTCTCTATTTTTTTTTTCTACATGTATAAATTTTGAACCATTTATCTACATATATAGTATCTCTATTTTAGTTTCACTCCAACAGCTTCTTTACACTTACTCAATTTCTATTTTTAGAGAATCTCTATTTCAATTTCACTCAACCAGCTTCTCTATTTTACAGATTCTTTATTTTTGTTTTACTCCAAAATATTTTCTTATTTTAATTAAATATATTATTTTAATTCAAATTTTATTATTACCGTTTTTTAATATTTGTTCATTGTTAATAATGATTTTTATTTTTAATTCTAATATTTTTTTATTTTTAAACTTTTTATTTATATTTGTTTAATTTTTATTGCAATATTCTATTTTTAAAATATTTTATACATTTATTTTTTTATTTCATTGTTTATTTTCTATTTTTAATTCTACTTTTTAAGTTTTAGAGAATGGATTTAGCATCTCCACATGTAGAGATGCTGAATCTAATTATAGAGATCATTTACAAATTCTTTACATTGTAGAGATACTGTTGGAAGTAAAAGTCTATAAAAATATTTCTACATGTAAAAAATTTACATTTGTAAAGATGCTACCGGAGAAAAATTAATTAATAGCCCTAGTGAAGACTCTAGTAACCTAGTGAACAAAATGGTTTGTTCTTGTTTCGGCCATGAAATATGACTTGTTAAGAAGAAATATGAATGAGGTGACCAGTGATTTAGATGAGTATATGAAGAACACGTAGGCTTGCTTACATAGCCCTAGTGTTGGAAGCTTTGTATTTGAACAATTTGTTTAAAATGTCAAATAAAAGCAAACGCCTACGTCGCAATAAAGACTTGATAAAAAAAAAAAAATCTTTTTTCTTGATGATGGTTTGGCAGTTAATTTGTGCATAGAAATTCTTGTACTCTTATTGCTAGTAAGAATAAAGAAAAATTATATGGCCCAGCCTTTCTTATTCGAGACGAGTATATTGATAATGTTGTGATATTATGAGAAAAAAGTTATAATTTATCATATAATTAATGTATTAAAAAGTTTTAGATGGAACTTTTGCTACACTTCAAATACGGCGTTTATTGGAAACCGCAGTAATTGTTGGGTCGTCATTTACACCTATAGTAATAGAGTGTTCACGCCTCTTCTTTTTAATTATTTATAAAATCTAAACTGCATGTAAATATCAGAAAAAGAAAGTTGGAAACTACAACTTTTTCCCACCACATAAATATATATCACCAAAACATTATTTTCCCACCATAAATTCTCTTCCACCAAAACACACAGCTCTGCCGCCTCGGTTGCCTCCGTAGTGTCCAATCAGGGAGCTCCGCTGCCTTCTACAATCAGGTTTCCTCCGTCGCTTCTTTCTCACCCTCTCACATACACTCCAATCTATTTTTTCAATTTTTTATGATTTATTTGGATTTATCTTGCGAGTGATTTGCATATATAGTATAGATAAACATATATGTACATATGTACAAGCACGCACGTACGTATTTGAATTTATTTTGCTTTCTGCTTAGTTAGATTTTGTTTTCTAGGGTTTTTGATATGTACAAGATAATTTGCTTTCAATCTAATCCTATCCATCTCAAAATAGGTTTTTTTTTTTTTTTTTTTTTTTTTTCATTTTTGAGGTTTTTTTCAGTTGAATTTGTTCTCTACTTAGTTAGATTTTTGGTTGTTAGAGGTCTTTGATAAGTTGAATGGAACCAGATTTAAAGAAAATTTAATCCTATTAAAAACATCCATATGTTTCTGATTGGAGATGGATTAATTTGACATTTGCAATGTTTTCTAGGGTTTTTGATATCAAAGATAATTCGCAATGTTTCAATTAGTGATACTTCAAAGAACAGTATAGAACCCTTTACATTCAAAATATGAAGTAGAACTTCTCCTTTATGCAATGAAACTTTGACATTTGGTGGAACCATGGATTTGATAATGAGATTTCTGCTGCACCTATAAGCAGATTATGCGGAAGTTTTTGATTATGAGATTTGGTTATGCCGAAGTTTTTTATTATGACATTTTGAACCCATCTTTTTACTTAATTGATTCATCGATGTCTGATGTAATAGTGAATTGCATACCTTGTAAAACTCTAGTGCAGCTGTATATAAATTACTTCAATCTGTTCGGATGAGCTTATAACTGATAGACTTACATTTTCCTCAATTCTTCGATCTCTATCGTGATACTTCACTAGAAAGATTCTCAGCATGCTTTCCCTTATAAGGATCATGGAGAAAGATTGTAACTTTTGGAGAAGATTCTTCTGTCTCTATCGGGGTTGTTTACACTAGAATAATTGAGAGGGATTGCTTTGATATCTTGGAGAAGATTGTAACTTTTGCTTGGCCCTTTCACTGGTTATTTCCTACACAACAGGTCAACGCTATAATGGTTCAAAAAGATTTAAAGAATTCTGTAGTCTGTCATTATACAAAATAAAGGCCGCAAAGTATTAGGTACCTGTTCCTGAGGTTGAACGTGCTTCACAAAGCTGACAGAGTACTATACTTCCTGCACAGTTACATTGCAATTGAAAGTTGACAGAGTATATACTTCTTGAGATTTAGTTCATTTTAAATTTGCCAAATATGTCAATAATCTGACAAAAATACTGAAGCAGGTTACGGGATTGGTGAAAATGGGAACTGGAAAGACTACATTAGCTATGTGATGGCAAATGATGTTGGCATGCTTCAAGAGGCTGATATTGGAGTTGGCATTAGTGGTCGTGAAGGAATGCAGGTCAGTTTTGGAAAATTGGTTGTTTAATACGTGATATGGGCTACATAAATTCAATCAAGTTGAGGATGATGAGGAGATTTGGTGGGGCCGTATTGATGTCCAGCTGCTCATACTGCAATTTCACTGCTTTTATTTTCGTATTCCTTGTGCAGTATTTTGATTGTTAAGATAGTAACATAAGATATTGTTTTCTGCCTATTTTTAGAAAAATGTTAACTGAAGTGATTGATTAGTGAATCTTGTCCCTGAGCTGCTGCAAAATTTCTCCGGTGTTAGTCAAATTTTGTTGAACATGCTGTACAACTTTCATAGCTGTGACCTGAAGTAGGAGCTACAATTTTATACCTTAGAGCACGACAACTTTTGTTCACAAAACTACTCGTGAAAGTTTATTTTTTCATTGGATTCCAGTAACTAAAGCAGAGGAATTCAAATTCTAGAAAATGCAACTAGTGAGGATCTGATTCCCAAAATTTTAATTCCTAGAATTTAATTCTCAAGATGAACAACCGCCTAGTCCCTAGAGAAAACCAGGTGTTGAACTATTTGAGGTATTGTCAGAGCCATGTAGCACGAATGTAGATTAACAAAGTATAAATTTACTACCTTTAGTATAAATTCACACTGAAGATTAACAAAGTATAATTAACCAAGTATACATCAATAGAGGGTATTCATATTCAAAATCTGGATTTTCATTTTCTCTATCTGTTTATGCTTGAGATCTCTGATCTTTCTTCTTTTGTACTTAATATTTTCCACTTTAGCTTTGGAGAACACGGGGGTACAGGAACATGGAGAAACCTTTAATAAAGGGGCCAAGCCCATGCATCTAAGCTTTGTATACCAGCCCACAATCGGAGCCTAGCAAACCCAACAAGGCACATGAAACATTTCCCGCCAAAAGAATCCCCCCTCTGAATCACATATTCACATTTACAACACACAAAATACAAAGAGCTCTCAAGACATGGACCCTCTCTACAACATGCATGTGAAGCTACTCGCCTTCAATTTTCTCAACCTCACACAAATCCCTAACGACCCATCTTCGTTCTCTTGGAAAGGCACACGCCTCTTACGCGCGGAGGCCGTGGGCGTGGTGGTTAGTCGCGATTTAAAACCCAACAAATTCCTCAAATTCACGATCGATGACAGCATCGGCTGCATCCCTTGCGTGCTGTGGCTCAACCACCTCAATTCTCCTTACTTCTCTCGCCGCCACCCATCAGACGTCAAATTACTCGCCAGTGCCGCCGCGGGATTTGCTTCGGATGTACAGCTTGGTGTTGTTGCTCGAGTACATGGCAAGATTATTGGGTACAGATGTGCTTTGTAGATTACAATGTCTGATGTTGTTGTTGAGAGGGATCCAAATATGGAGATTTTGCATTGGTTGGATTGTGTTAGCCTAGCTCGTAGGTGCTATGATAACGTTGTGCCTGTTGTCAACAAGTAATTTGTTGTTTAGTAGGAGAGAGTTTTTAATTCGGACCTCTGGACTCACATGTTATGGGGTCCACATATATGGGCTCAGTGTTATGGGATCCACACATATGGGCTCCCTTTATGTGAGGTTTGCAATATTTTATGTATAGTGATATATGATTTTTGGATTGTAATCACTCTTTTATTAGGATTGTATCTTGTGATCGTGGCTTGTATTTTGCATACGTGTTATAATTACTAAGTTGATTGTAGACATGATATTACTGTAATACTTATGTTATATTGTTGTCTGATTAAATAATAACTTGATTTAATTTTTTTAAGACTAATTAAATTTGATTTAGAATAGTTATTTATAATTAAAAAGTTTTTCGACATATACCCTGTTCTATTTTCACAATTCAATCTTTTTTTTACCGGTATAATTCTCGTTTTAAATATAAAAGACTTCGAGATTAATTTTCTCGTGTGACCTGGTAAGTGATAAAAATAGACTTAAACTTCCTTTGATAAAAGAAAAAAATATAATTTATTGTACATGCGAAAATCCAAAAAGAATTTTGACAAAAAATAATCCAAGAAGAATCCTTAAAACGTAACAAAAGGTACGAAGAACCCGCTTCTCATGTTGTCCAATAGGAAAGCGCAAACAACTAACCCGTCTTCATCTTTCGTCTTGTAGGAAATACTACCGTACAAAAAGCAACGTTAATCCCTATGTAATCTTTGACTACACATCACATATATAAATACATATTCTTATTGACACACGCTCTGACACACACACCCATTACATATAGATACAGGAAAAATTCTTTTATGAAGCATGTGACAAATCTATTACAGCAACATGTTAAGTTGTTATTCTATAAAATTAATCTATATTAGTCTGTATCGTCCATATATGTTATATTAGAATGTCTGAAATTTTTTTTTTTACTAATTTGGCCTTACAGAGTTTTAAATAAATTATTATAATGTTCCCACTTATGATAATTGGTTAACATTTATTAATTAATTGAATTACTTTTTGTCTATGTGCATGTGGCAAATTTGCCACATGCCTCATAGAAGAAGAACCCTAGATACATATATATATATATATATATATAGAGTGAAAAAGTGAAGTTATAGTTAAGGCTATCCTTATCGAGAGTTGCTAAAATGTAAAACTTTTTAAATTTAAAAATTTTTAGAGACTCAGTCTTTAAAAATATTATTAATAATTTAAATATACATGAAATTTTTAGAGATTCAGTCTCTAAAAAATATTATTAATGATTTAAATATACATGTGATTCATCACTTTTCATAATTTTTTAGGCAAAATAGAGACCCATTTTACATTTTGGGTGCTAAATTTAGAGTCCAAAATGTAAAATGAGTCTCTATTTTGTCTCAAAAGTCGTAAAAAATAGTGGATCCTATATATATTTAAATCATTAATAATATTTTTTAAAGACTAAATCTCTAAAAATTTTCAAATTTAACAAGTTTTACATTTTAGCAAATTTGGTAATGATAGCCTAATAATTTACGATTTTTGTGGTAAAATTGAGTGAAAGAATTTAAAATATAGCATTTTTGAAACTTCAATTGCGGAAAGTTGATGACTAGTGGAATAATGAATGAATGCAAGAGTAGAAAGAATATTGATAGCTTTGCAAACAAAGTGCGTTCATTGTCATCATATATATAACGTCCAAAAAAAAAAAAAAATTGTCATCATATATATGACATTAAACTGGCCACACAAGTTTTCACCAAAGAGGTAAAGAAAATGGCATGTTCTTGTACCCACCGCCGTACATAGTATCGTAGTACTAAAGAGGATTCTTATTTCTTTTTGAAGTGACACCCATTTGCGTATCTTAGCTGCGGAAATTGTCATCATATATATGACATTAAACTGGCCACACAAGTTTTCACCAAAGAGGTAAAGAAAATGGCATGTTCTTGTACCCACTGCCGTACATAGTATCGTAGTACTAAAGAGGATTCTTATTTCTTTTTGAAGTGACACCCATTTGCGTATCTTAGCTGCGGAAGCTGACTGGGTAAACGATCAACCCCACATTTCTAGTAATTACCTTTTGATCAACCCCACATTTCTAGCAATTACCTTTTTTTGGCCGATTTTGAGGCATAGAAGGAAGTCAGTAAAACTTTGCTGATTCACATGAGAACTCTGCAGATGATGCTACCCATCAACCAATAGAAATTAGCTGCTCGTTCGACGAATGACACGTGTCCCAAGTTAATGGGGCCTACGAGCGTATTGTATAGGAAGTATCCAAAATGACACGTGTTTCCTTCGTCAATACACAACTTGTAAATCTGACAACTTGCATCCCCTTAAATTCCAACAAAAAAAAAAGATGCCTTAAATAAAATAAATAAATAAATAATTAATTAAAATAACAACTTGCAAAAATCACTCGAGGTGACTGACCAATAATTTTGGACTGATTTAGCTTTACTCAATAATTTTGTATTGATTCAGCTTTACTTTGTGGGTCTATGTATGTAAAGTACGAGTAATATGAATACATCTAACAAAAAAAGAAAAACTTTAATATGAATATAACACTACATATGGGATACAGATTATATGAGGGGCGTGTTAAAGACAACAAATAGACATAATAAATCACTTTCTAGTAGTTTGTAAAAAAAAAAAAAATGTACATATTGTTATAGAATATAGAGAATATTGAATTTTAATGGCAACAGAAAATATAACACATGACTTTGAAGCAGAAAATTTAGTATGAAGTTAGAGAGCCAGGGTGCATTATCGAGACTGATGCATTAGTAAATTCGCAGAAAAAAGACATTTATTATTCAAGTTTTTATATTACTCGTAACGATTAACGACTTAGCTTGAATCGTGAAACGTCGTTGATCACATGCGTTGAAAGAAATAGTAAAATCTTGTCCCCAAAAGGCTGGCCGCCAATGTTCCGCAGAGTAAGATTTCGATGTAGATAAGGGTCATTTTTTTTTTTTGGTGAAAGATAGGGGTCATTTTAAGATGCATGATTCTGCAAGCAAAGTCGAATGAAAAGGGAATTACGAGGTTCTTTCGTGTGTTTTATGGAGCTACGTCGACAATACGGACGAACCAAACATTATATGCCACACACCATTTGGTCTAGTGGTATGGTCTGGCTTAAAGTGAGAAAAATTTCGAGATTAGTTTTCGAACTTAATATTCTAAATTATGTAAATAGTTTATCCTTCTATCTTCTCTGTCCCAATCAAGCAAGAGTTATGAATAGGGTTGTTAACTCTTTTAGCTTAATTATATGACCTAATCTAATTAATTATGTAACTCGGAAATAAATAATAAAACACTATCTATTATTTAACCTCGGCCAAAGAGTTCCAATTACTTAATTAATAGATAACAAACGACCCTTAATTGATAGATTCCTTATTGCATACCTAATTACCTCATGTAGGAACATATTATGACCACCGAGCATGTGAACCAGTACATGGCTAGAACTAGTTTATTGTACTAAGCTAATCTTGACATTCGACACATAGGATATCTATGATGTCTCGGGTCTAAGGATTAATTACATGATTGTATATTATATGACAAATTATTAATTATCATTGTAATTTGTTACATAGTCGGTCACGTCAAGTAATTCATTCTTAATGAACACTAATACATTTACTCATGCAATATGAGACCAATTGCTTTAGCTAATATCACGTATTAATTCAGATAGTAAATTGGACGTCAATCTATCTGGATAAAATAACTTCTAATTAATTCATCCTATAATTGGGGATATATTTTAGATTGTATCATTAATCACGAATCTTGTCACTCATATTCTATACATCCTAAAGAATAAAATTTAACGATATAAATCTAAGGACTTTTGTTTAAATATAATGATCAAATAATTATATATTAAATAAAACTGTCCATTAAATAAATGATACAATATTTATGTCCTAACAATACAAATAGATTGACTTTTAGGGCACTAAGTATAACAATTAAATATCTTCAAAAAGTGGAATCTGAATGATTTTGTTGCACCTATACTACATTACACCGGAACTGAATCCATTTGGTATACATCGTTCTGTGGCAAAATCCAATTTTGTTGGTATGCATCATTCTGTGGCAAAACCCAAGTTAGGGGGACTAGGGTTTCTCTTATTGGCCTGAGCCTTCCTTGCACTTGTGATCGGCCACCAACCTGAACCATAATTCTCCTGTGTATTGAACTCCACAATTCGCAAAGTTTGCAGTATACAAAGTCACCTACTGACATACATATGGGTAGCAGATACAAAACGGGGCGTATAGAGTCTGGGAACAGAATCGAGTAAAGAGACGCCATTGACAAGGTACCGAAAAAGACCACACCTTTTTGAACAACGTTGGTGTAATTAGGGGAGGGAATGCTCAACGAAATTCTCAACAGAAGATGGTAGGACAAGCAAAATATGAGGAGACTTGTAATGGCGATAAACATGGTTGCTGGATGGGTTTCGAATGGAGATTCATTTTTGCCTTGAAACTTCAATTCCAGAAAGGTTAGCAGAAGTGGGACAATGAATGCAAGTATAGCATGAATAGCATGGTGAGAAGCTAGAGTATGGTAGGTTTGCAAACAAAGACATTTGGTTGTCATATACATGACATTAAACTGGCCATACAAGTTTTCTCCATAGAGGTGAAGAAAATGGCTTGTTCTTGTAGGCTCTGCCAGGAAAGATCACTGTGAAGAAGAAATATCTTGAGGTTGGTGATAGATTCGTAGGGGATAATGAAGTTGAATGAATTGTGTACTATATATAAAAATAGCAAAGGCTCTTGACTCTGGAAAGACTAGAGGTAATATTTAAGAGACCCTCGGGTTGGAAAAAAAGGGATGTCCACGCGTTTTTTTTTTAGAGCTGTTTTTTAGTAGACTATGGTAACTTACTATATGAGAAGAAGATTTATGCTGATTATGGAATTGCATTAATTGATTATTCATAAGGAAATGAAGAATAAAAGGAAGATTAGAGGTTTATGAAAAGTATTTTTTCTTGCAGCCCAAGACGTGTTGATATGAAGGCAATTGGATATGAATATGAAGTAGAGGTCGTAGCAAAAGAGGTAGGCAGACAGAGAGCGACAAAGAAAATATAAAAGAGTTCAATCCAGTGTTCCATGTTATGTTGCAACATGATATGTGTTCTAGTCTTTGATTGTATTAAGTGTTGTAACTTTTTTTAATTTGACAGCTTGTTATAAGCATTATGTATTAGTCTTTGAGTGATTAGATAGCTGTCTCTTTAATCATTCTTCAGGAGAAGAAGGTCTAGTTCTCGGGAGAGAACGTTGCAAGTCGAGGGGAGCTTGCCAAACTGAAGTTCATTAAGCAGTTTTTCATCTAGGCGTCAAAGGTCAAGAGGGAGTCTTTACTTGTGTAAGTCCATTGATGTTGTAACTTGTTATTTTTTAATGAACAGGTTTGTTGAACCAGGGGAGGTCCCGTGGACATAGACCGCACGGTTGAACTACGTTAAATCTTGGTGTTCTTTATTTCTATTACATCTTTTTTATTTCCGCTGTTGTTCACTGTCACTGATTATGTTGGAACATTAAGTGGAACAACTCATTAACTGACTAAGCAATTAGATAAACAGACTGTTAATGAACTATGAAAAAACCATGTTCCAGTTAATGTTGCAACATCACGTGTAACAGATTTGCTTTTCACCAAGTATTTACATAAGTGTTTACATTTATCACAGAGTTCTGTCAATTAAACGAATTCGCCATATTACCTTGAAATTAATCCATACTTATACTACACAACTTCTAACACTCTGTACTTTAGTTTTTGCCACAGAATGATCATGATGCATACCAAGTAGATTCATCACTTCCTGTGTACCTACTATATATATATATATATATATATATATTTTTTTTTGTGTTTTTGTCATGGTGTAACTACTATATAAGGTGCAGTAAAATCAATAAATAATGAAATTTCAATTTCTTTGGAAGGCTTGATTTGTAGTGCAACCAAATGATATAATATCCACTTTTTGAAGGTTTTCATATTTTATTAGTAGTGCACAACAATTAATACTAATTTGCTGTGAATTTAAGTCATCTAATAACATAATATCTACAAACAATATTTGTGGAAGTTTGAAATATAAATTAAAGATTTTGAATTCAATACTATATATGTTTGTGATGATCGATGAAACTCTGAAATAATGTTGTCCTTGACAATATGCACCAATCTGTTCAATCCATCAATTAATGCAAAGAAGGATCCCCTGTGAGGTGCTTCGGGCCAAAGTGGGTCGCATCCCCTGTGGGGTGCTTCGGGCTAGAGTGGGCCGCATCCCCTGTGGGGTTCTTCGAGCCTAGGTAAGTTGCGTAGACATATATAAGAAGTATGTAAACTTGACGACGCTCACGTGACTTTTACGGATCGCTGTTTGCATTATATTCCTACAACCACAAGTGCATAGTTCCACAAACGTATGCATATATTATATAAACATTAGATAAAAGTAAGTTATTTAACTAAATCTATACATTAAAATTAAAATTGGAGAAGTCATTGAGTTTACTTGAAGTTTCTTTTTCCTTCTCTCTCTTAATACTAAGAGGAAATGGTGGCCAATAGGTATACTAAACTAATTCACTATTGAGCAAATAATAGTGAATTAATATAACAATGAAAAATTTCAATTAAGTATGCATATCTGCAAAAGTAATTGAGTTCTATTTCCTACATAATTCCACTTGTCGCGTATTCCTTTTCTACTTTTATTTGTAGTTCATCCCATATTGTGAATGCTAATTCTTTTTTTGGTCAAATCTCAGATTTAAAAATTCTTTTGCATGCAATTAATCTATACAAGTTATCTTAATAATTCTTCTATTGTATGCACCTCTCCCAAAATCATCATCTTGTGTTTCTACGTATACAAATATGTATTATTGTTCTGTCAACTATAAAGCATAAACTTGAAAATACTCAGTTTTAATATACTTAATTCATCAATGATGATTAGAATAAGTGAATTATAAGTTTAAAAGAATGCAAAGAAACTCAATAATATAATTCACAATCTTAGTACATTGGTTTATGATCTTAGGCAATGAAAATGAGATCATCTTCCTGTCAAATCTTTCCGTGGGACAGAATTGTAGTAGTCAATTTTGAATCAATCACAGCATATTAATTGCAATGTTGGTATGGAATCTTGCATAAGAAACTTTACATTTATTTATTTCAAAGAATATCTTGTTGGGGCAACTCTTAGAAATCCATGGTCCCCTACAAGACTTTGATGTCGCATATTCAACCGATACCAAGTGGTACATCAAGGGACCAAGAGAGTTCCGAACTAGAAAACCTTGTTCTTTCACATGACCATATTTCACTGTAATTTCTACTAAGAACAAACAAAAAACATATGGCCTAGGCCCTCTTTTTCGGAGATAATGTATTGATAATATTATGATATTATAAAGAAGTTTAAAACGATTGCAAATTGTTAATAAAATTATAATAAAATAATGTGTAAAGTTATGATGTTATGATCAGAGTTTTCTTACTCCTCCTGACTTTCTGACCAGATCTTTGAGTAAGAGTCTGATCAGTAAATTGTGCAAATTAGCTATTTAATTTCGGTACGAGGCAACTTTTGGATTTATGTGTCATTTATTAATCACCTGTAGCCCTCATTTCGTTACCATAGGATGACAACAAGTGTACATGAGACATTTTCTAGGACAAACAATAAAGATTAACTTTGAATTATTGTTTTTCAAAGGGAATAGATGAAATTCGTAAATTCAAAGGGCGTACATGAAATTCCACTCATTTTAACAATAAACATTAACTTTGAATTACTTTTTTTCTCCTACATGTACCTTTTACAATTGTGTTTGGCTCGTTAAGTTTACTAGTCTATGTTATATTCACTGGTGGCCTGAGATCTTTGCTACCTTTGGGAATTATAAAATAGAAAATTACAAAATATTGTCAGCTCTTAATGACCTAATCAGAACTTTCCAGAGTAAGTTTCGATCATCCTTTTTCTTTTTTTCTTTTGAGGGAGTGATATGACACAAATATTCTTTGCTTTTGACTAAATGAATTAAAGAATAGCTAGGAATTAATTGGTTACCTACTTTAGGTCAGTTAAGATCAAATAATATTTATGATAATATATGTTCAAACTCGGAGAATTTTAGTCATAATAAATAATTACACGACTACTCCATCTTACCCGCCACATGCACGCTATAGTTGTAAGATTAAATAGCAATAATTATGATGAGAGGAATTAATTTGAATTTGGGTATTTTAACTACAACAGATTATTACCTGCCCCTCATCCAACCGTTCAAGGCTTTTTTATTCTTTATTTTTTGACATTTTTGCGTCGATCTCTTTCCCTAATTGACTTAATTAAGTCTTGTTGAATGGAATATGCTAGTTGTAATAGGACAAATCAGAATTTGCATAATTTTTTAATAGCACTCGTAGCCTTGCTTAAATAGCTTAGTGTGGCATGCTAAACCTTACCCTACCTAAAGAATCAGTGGGACAAATTTGTTTAAAGTGTCAGAAATTTAAATTCATCAATAGCAGAAATCAGAATATATACACATATGAATGAATGCATATATAATATATCATATAATCAACCTTTTCAACTTAGAATGTTCACTCAGCTAGCTAGAGTGGGCTCAAGAGTGGGCCCGAGCACCACATAAGGAGACCAGGTTAGAATGGGTGTGACCATCGTCTACTATTATTTTTTACACTTTTTTATAGTGTTAGTTTTACACATCTCTATAATTTTGTATATTTTTATACACTGGTCATGCCTTTTGAACTCATGACCACGCAAAGTGATCACTTCTTATTCGTCAAGTTTTATTCAATTTGGTCAAACTCTGATAAAAGTATACCTAATTTGAATTTTCACGAAAAAACTATATAATCAACCTTGTGTTCTGACGAAAAATGTATATCTTTTGTTTGGTCCGGTGCTTAACGATGAAGTATCTAATAAAAGCTCATATATTTTTGTTCCGTTTGGTAGCGATATCGAAGTTGATTGGAGAAGAAGAATGAATGATTCTTCAAATCAGCAACGACTTGAGAATGGCCTGATATGTCAAAGAAAGAAAGACAAGATTTGAGTAAGTATTAATTAATAGAGGGTTCTTCTTCTATGAGGTATGTTGTAAATTTGTCTACATGCACATAGATAAAAAGTGATTCAATTAGTTGGACAAATGTTAATCAATTATCATAAGTGGGGATATCATAATAATTTATTTAAAATTTTGTAAGGCCAAATTAGTAAAAAGAGAAATTTCAGACATTCTGATATAACATATCTGTACGATACAGATTAATATTGATTAGTTTTATAAAATAACAACTTAATATGTACCTGTGGCAGATTTACCACATACTTCATAAAAGAATTTTCTATTAATAGATAGAAAAAAAATAGAAGAGAGAGAGAAAGAGGCGGCGGAATTGTACGTAAAGATAATGATTTGCGTAATCCTTCACCTCATGTGGATGAGTTTGTTAGTAAACCTTTAGGTGAAAGTTGCAAATTGCAATCCTTTCGTTACGGTTGGTGAAATATTCTTCTTTTGAGCTGAAGGCCTATTACCGACAAAAAAAAAAAAAAAAAAGCTGAAGGCCTATTGAAATTAATGTCAATCTTGTGAAAATATATATATTCATACACAAACTCATATACAATGAGATGATAATAGGAAAAGAAAAGATCTTATGATCTTTTGTTTGGATTGGAGAAAGCAAAGAAAGGAAAATGATAATTTTAAATGCAAAATTATTTAAGTACTTTTTTTTTATTTTTATAATCATGAGATGTGTAAGGATAAAAAAGATATCTTGTGGTGAAACTTTTCGTTTTCCCTCCAAACACCCCAACTTGAAAGGTTTGAAAAACCCATCCAATTAAAATGAATGAAAGGATTTTTATACTCTTCATATTCTTTATTTATTTCACAATTACAATCCAAACAAAGGAAATGGTTCCTTATCCCCTCCCCTTCCTTTACTTTCCTTTAAAAATCTGAATCCAAACAAGCTGTGTTTAAGCACATAGATTCGACAACTTTTGCTCCCGCATATTCAATGACAAAATGCTAATCGTTGATTTTAATATTCGATTAGACTTAAAAAGTAGCTTTAAACATGCATGGTTAAATAATGTGCTTTGAATGGTCACACGTTCTTTTTTAAGTGTAATTGAATATTAAAAATTAGCCATAACGAAGATATCTCTTGTTCTATAAATATTTTCTCCAAGCTTCTAAATAGAACTGTTTCCATGTATATACTCCATTGATTTCCACCATTCAATCTAAATGGTGACATGTTCTTTTTCTTAATATATATATACTTCAATGAATATTTCCGGAAACCTTTTCGAATAACGTTGGCATAATTACGGGAGAAATTGCTCAATGAAAATAACATGATATGACAAAGCACTCATATGTCACTCACTTTAGCCCTTAATTTCTCATCCAACTTTAATTTGTTTTTGACATATAAATTTTCCACATTCATCTACTCCCACTACAAGAAAATTGGTATGGAGCGACAAAGTTTTCTCGTCGCCCTTAGGTCGCCTACCCCCATTGGGCGACCAAAAACGTATCGTCGAGAAAACCCTCGTCGCCATTAGGTCATTTGATCGTATTTTGGTGGCCAAATCAGAAAAAAAAAATAAAAAATATATAATTTTTTTACATTTCGTAACCCCTTGGTCGCAATTTTTAGAAAAAATAATTATTAGTTAATTTTTATAATTAACAATTTTATTAAATAATTCATTAATTTTTGTATCTATTAATTATGCATTGTCGCCCCATGGTGACCAATCTTTGTCTCCATTAGCTAGCAAATTATTTTGAATATTTTTTTGTTTATTATTTAATTTTGTCTTTATGTGGTAGCCAATTTTTATAACCACAATTTTTGCAAACAGAATCGTTTCCGCATTAATTAATTAAAATTTCTAGAAATGAAAATTTAGCAGAATCCTGGTCAGAAATTAGGCGATGACATAATTCTTCCAGAAATAGAATTATAATATCCGAATTGGTCAACACACACATGATTCTTATTAGTAAAGATTGTGATTTGCGTAATCCTTCACCTCATGTGGATGAGTTTGTTAGTAAACCTTGAGTAATTGTATATATCACTTATTTTTTTATCACCCTTTTATCACCTTCTACATGTAGGTTGGTGCTTAAATAGCCTCATTTTGGTTTCTTTCTTCATCTGCTACAAGCCTTGAACCCTTAATGCCTGTGGATGTAATTCTACTTTACGGGTCGAATACGTTAATGTAATGTGAACATATGGGACAGACACAAAGAAGGTTTGGCGTAGTCTACCAATATGACACCACGTAATTAAGATATTAATTGAAATATGATTACAACATTTATGTGTCCATACAAACATATAGACACAGATTTTCTGCGACTTACTTCATGGATTTACGTTGTGTAATGTTTAACATTACTGAGAGATAGATGAGTGTTCTAAATATAAGAAATAATTTAAATTAATTATTTTGAATCAGAAAAAAAATATAAATAGTTATAGAATTCTTGATTCGGAACGTGATGCATTGTCCATTTGCAAGAAAAAACTTCTTAACCATTGACGGCTTACGATCTATTTGATATAGATGTATTCTTGTTAAATGATCAACTCACATTAGAGAGGAGTTTGTTATATTTATTTATTTTCTTTTTCACATCCTCTCATGTTGAGGCCGGATTTGTTTGAGCTTTGCACGTGGACTGTTTACAAAACAGACGTGGGTGGATTTACCTTGGAGTTAGCCCCCACTGACCCTAAAAGCAAAGCTATTAACTAGTGAGTTACAGTTATATTTTTTAAAAATGTATATATATTTTAAAAGTATTTTTTAGTTAAAAAATCAATTTAATCCCTACTAAAAAAAAATTATTAATATACAAGTGTTAATTATATGTTTTTACCTCTCACTAAATAAAAATTTTGAATCCGTCCTTGCAAATAGGATCGTTTCCACATTAATTAATTAAAATTTATAGAAATAAAAATTTAGCAGAATCCTGGTCAGAAATTAGGCGATGACATAATTCTTCCAGAAATAGAATTATAATATCCGAATTGGTCAACACACATATGATTCTTAATGGTAAAGGTAATGATTTGCGTAATCCTTCACCTCATGTGGATGAGTTTGTTTGTAAACCTTTACGTGCACGTGAGAGAGAGAGAAAGAGGCGGCCGAATTGTACGTACGGTAGGGTTAGGTGAAAGTTGCAAAATTGGTAGGGGAAATAAAAGGTGAATGAATTTGTAATTGTATTTAATACTTTTACATAATAATGAAGAGTAAATGACTTAATATTTCTTATATTTTATTAAAAGTGCACAATATTCTAATGTTTGATAAATAAGTTGATTATCCTTTATACTTCTTATATATGTCTACACGACTTACCTAAGCTCGAAGCACCCCACAGCGGATGTGGCCCCACTTTGGCCTGAAGCACCCCATAAGGGATGCGGCCCACTCTAGCTCGAAGCACCCGACAAGGGATGCGGCCCACTCTGGCCCGAAGTACCCAACAAGGGATGCAACCCACTTTGGCCCGAAGCACCCCACAGGGGATGCGGCTCACTTAGGCCCGAAGCATCCCACAGGGGATGCGGCCTACTCTGGCCTGAAGCAACCCACATGGGATGCAGCCCACTCAGGCCCGAAGTACCCCACAAGGGATGTGGCCCACTCTGGCCCGAAGCACCCTACAAGGGATGCAGCCCATTCTGGCTTGAAACACCCCACAAGGGATGCGGCCTACTCTGACCCCCAGCACCCCAAAAGGGATGCGGCCCACTCCGCCCGAAGTACCCTACAGGTGATGCGGCCTACTCTGGCCCGAAGCACCCCACAAGAGATGCGGCTCACTCAGGCCTAAAGCACCTCACAGGGGATGCAACCCACTCTGGCCCGAAGTACCCCACAGGGGGTGTGGCCATTTAAAAGATTGGAAAATAATCCCACAGGGGTGTAATGATTATTTGCTCTCTAACTCAAAAATATTTCAACTTAGGGAGTGGAGGACTTAACTGTAGTGACAGAATCTAGCCTAGACCTAGGTCTAACTGTTAGTAAATAATTAGGTATGGGCTAACTCAAACCCATATGACCAAAGGCCCGGCTTGGGCCATAAGATAAGACAAATCTATAAATAGACATACCAAGGAAAGTCCTGGAGGCAACCTCTCAATACAGAAAAACACCATAATCAAGCTTTGAGTCTTTTGGAATAGGGCAAGGTTGCTAGTGCTCACTAAGAAAGGGATTATGAAGGTGAAAACTACGTGATCTAAATAATAAATCTATGGAGGTGAAAACTATAAAATTTTAATTATAAATTTCAAGGGTTTACAAATACATTTATTTATTTCATTCCAAATATGAAAGATGAAAGTTCCGAAAAATAACTTCATATAGATAACCGGAAAGGATGAGGAGTTTTGGATGGATGGATAGATGGAGGGTTAACTTGAGGGAAAGATAGCGGTCAGAGTCAGACTGATGGGACCTTTTGCTAGAGTCCAGGTTTGCATGGTTGGAATTTAGTGGTGCAATTGCCATCTTTCTCAATATTTTTTCCTTTTTGACCAGAACAAAAAAAAAAAAAAAATCCCTTAACATTATCATGGAACATTTGAATTCAAGAAAAATTTACCTTAAGCTTAAATCGACTCATCAATTTCTCGTATTATTAGTAAAATTTAAATATATAAATTTATTAATTTGTGAGAACTGATTGAAAAGTTTTCCTTGAATTAATTTTTTTCTACAACTAAACAAAAAAAGAAAACATTGAAAGACAATCGTTGTCATAGCAACATGTCATTGATTTGTCATCTTATAAAGGATTATTGTTGTTGTTGTTCCCGTTTTGAAGATTTTGCGTTAAATGATAAAGGATGTGTTATATGCGACATCAAAGTCTTGTAGGGCGACCATGGATTTCTGAGAGGTCCCCCAACAAGATATTCATTGAAATAAATAAATGTAAAGTACTTATGCAAGATTCCATACCCAAAAACCTAAATTAAATTCTTAATTAGATCACTTTAATTAGGCTTAATTAATAGATAGCATAACACATTTAAATATTTACATGTGTGCACATGTTGAAATTTTCCAACAGACATTTGATGAAAAAGGTTCACGAACTTATAAAAATGGTGAATAATATAATATTATTAAAACTTCAAACTTGTTGAATGTTATTGCAGGGCATGGTGTTTCTTCGAAAGTTCAATAGCAAGTAGGATGATGTTTTGGATCACATGATGAATTTCTCTTATTATAGATATGAGGTGTGGTGACGCCAAATGGTCTTGCTTACGACAGTTTGTGCAGATAAATTTTGCCAAGCGAAGCATTTGTAATCCTTTCTGTTCAGACTTCTCAATATTTGAGTTTAAAGTTACATTTCAACCATAATTTATTTCCAAGAAAAATAAGTCTCACAATCATTGATTGATCAATCAGAGGGTCAACAACAACTTTCTCAAAGTAATATAGTAGTTGGCTATTTTGTGTTTAAGTTGCAACATTGACAATGAGAGAAGAGAGGATAGGTGTGAGAAGAGAGTGATGAGAGTTTAGAAGAGGAGAAAGTGTGGAAAAGGATGGCGAAATGGGATCAATAAGAATCGTACAGTATTTTTCGCACATCCAATAAGATTATTGGTGAGGTGCCTTTATAATTTCATATAAATTATAATTTTTTTTTTTAAAAGTAGTGTTTAAAAATTTCAGCCATTTGAAAGACTGACCGTTTGCTTAAATATCTCGAATAGTTAGACCCTGTGGCTTGCTTCTTTATCAGTTGGAAGGGAAAAGCAATATGTGCTTCGGTTGTCAGTCAAACTTTGACTCTTTTTATTTATTCATTAATCTTATAACTCTTCTTTGAAAATTCGTTCATATCATAAAAAGCTGTTAGTAGTGGCCTGAAAAAGGAAAAACGTTTATGATATCCAACAACAATGGCAGAGTCAAGTACTAGAGGTTAATTTATCAGGCAACACTATTAAAAAATATACTGCAGAAAAAATTTCAAAAATTGCCCACCATGCAGGTTTTCGGAATTTCAAATGGCCTTTCACATTTATGGATAATCAATCGGTACCTTGTCAATGACGACTCTGTGTTAAGTCAATTAGATTGATTGACGATTGGTTAATTGATTGGAGATTATTAAAGAAATTATTGATTGACTATGTTTTGCAAAACTTATGATATTACCATACTTGTGCTTTTACCTTTTATATTGTGCAGGAAAATTTTTATGGTAATTAACTTACCATATGAGAAGAAGATTTATGCTGATTATGGAATTGCATTAATAGATTATTATTAAGGAAATGAAGAATTAAAGGAAGATTAGGGGTTTATGAAAAGAGCATTTTCTTGCAGCCCAAGACGTGTTGATATGAAGGCAGTTGGATATAAATATGAAGCAGAGGTCGTACAAAAAGAGGTAGGCAGACAGAGAGCGACAAAGAAAATATAAAAGAGTTCTGTCCAGTGTTCCATGTTATGTTGCAACACGATCTATGTTCTAGTCTTTGATTGTATTAAGTGTTGCAACTTTGTTTATTTTGACAGCTTGTTATAAGCATCATATATTAGTCTTTGAGTGATTAGATAGCTGTCTCTTTAATCATTATTCGGGAGAAGAAGGTGTATTTCTCGGGAGAGAACGTTACAAATTGAGGGGAGCTCGCCAAACCGAAGTTTGTTAAGAAGTTCTTCATCCAAGCGTCAAAGGTCAAGATGGAGTCTTTACTTGTGTAAATCCATTGATGTTGTAACTTATTATTTCTTAATGAACAGGTTTGTTGGACCAGGGGAGGTCCCGTAGACATAGACCGCACGGTTGAACTACATTAAATCTTGGTGTTCTTTATTTCTATTACAGCTTTTTTTATTTCCGTTGCTGTTCACTGTCACTGATTATGTTGGAACATTAAGTGAAACAACTCATTAACTGACTAAGCAATTAGATAAACAGACTTGTACATAAAGATAATGATAATAAACCTTTACGTGTGCGTCAGAGAGAGAGAGACGCAGCGGAATTGTAGGTAAAAATAATGATTTGCGTAACCCTTCACCTCATGTGGATGAGTTTGTTAGTAAACCTTTAGGCGATGATTTTCGTTTTTATGTGGTAGCCAATTTTTGTAAACAGGATTGTTTCCGCATTAATTAATTAAAATTTCTAGAAATGAAAATTTAGCAAAATCTTGGTCAGAAATTAGGCGATGACATAATTCTTCCAGAAATAGAATTATAATATCCAAATTGGTCAACACACACATGATTCTTATTCGTAAAGATAGTGATTTGCGTAATCCTTCACCTCATGTGAATGAGTTTGTTAGTAAATATTGAATAATGGTATATATCACTTATTTTTTTATCACTCTTTTATCACCTCTTACATGTAGGTTGGCGCTTAAATAGCCTCATTTTGGTTTCTTTCTTCATCTGCTACAAGCCTTGAACCCTTGATGCATCTGGATGTAATTCTACTTTACGGGTCGAATACGTTAATGTAGTGTGAACATATGGGACAGACACAAAGAAAGGTTGGCCTAGTCTACCAATATGACACCACGTAATTAAGATATTAATTGAAATATGATTACAACATTTATGTGTCCATACAAACATATAGACACAGATTTTCTGCGACTTACTTCATGGATTTACGTTGTGTAATGTTCCACATTACAGAGAGATAGATGAGTGTTCTAAATATAAGAGATAACTTAAATTAATTATTTTAAATTAGAAAAAAAAATCTAAATTGTTATAGAATTCTTGATTCAGAATGTGATGCATTGTCCCTTTGTATGAAAAAACTTCTTAACCATTGACGGCTTACGATCTATTTGACATAGATATATTCTTGTTAAGTGATCACCTCACATGAGAGAGGAGTTTGTTATATTTATTTATTTTCTTTTTCACATCCTCTCATGTGGAGGCCGGATTTGTTTGAGTTTTGCATGTTGACTGTTTACAAAATAGGCGTGGGCGGATTTACCTTGGGGCTAGCCCCCACTGACCCTAAAAGCAAAGCTAATAATAAGTGAGTTACAGTTATATTTTTTAAAAAGGTATATATATTTTAAATGTATTTTTTAGTTAAAAAATTAATTTAGTTTTTACTAAAAAAAATTATTCATATACAAATGTTAAATTACATGTTTTTTGCTCTCACTAAACAAAAATATTGAATCCGTCCTTGGAGGATCGTTTCCGCATTGATTAATTAAAATTTCTAGAAATGAAAATTTAGCAGAATCTTGTCAGAAATTAGGCGATGACATAATTCTTCCAGAAATAGAATTATAATATCCGAATTGGTCAACACACACATGATTCTAATTGGTAAAGATAATGATTTGCGTAATCCTTCACCTCATGTGGATGAGTTTGTTTGTAAACCTTTACGTGTGCATGAGAGAGAGAGAGAGAAAGAGGCGGCCGAATTGTACGTACGGTGGGGTTAGGTGAAAGTTGCAAATTTGGTAGGGAAATAAAAGGTGAATGAATTTGTAATTGTATTTAATACTTTTACATAATAATAAAGAATAAACGATTTAATATTTTTTATTTTTTTTATTAAAAGTGTACAATATTTTAATATTTGATAAATAAGCTGATTATCCCTTATATTTTAAAAAAGTAGCTGATTACCCTATGTGTTTTAAAAACGTAGCTACATACCCCCTGTATTTTATAAATAAGTTGATTATCCTCCTGTATTTTAAAACATAATTGAATATCCCCTGTAAAATTAACAATTTTTCTAACGGAAGTGAGTATTTAACTACGTTTTCAAAAACACCAATTCAGCTATATTTTTAAAATATAGGGGGGTAATCAGTTTATTTATAAAACACAAGGGGAGGGATTTAGCTACATTTTTAAAACACAGAAAGGTAATCAGTTTATTTATAAAATACAGGGGGTATTGTGCACTTTTGACAAAATATAAGGGTTGTTAAGTCGTTTACTATAACAATGAATATGAAAGGGTAATACTGGGCTTTGCTCCAGTTGTATGGCTCTCGTTTTGTGTGTGAGATGTCTCAAAATTAATTCTCGACAAGTGTAATATTCTTTGTATTTGATGTGATATCGGCTTAGGCATCCCTTAGAATATAATATGTATATATATATATATATATATATATATATATATAAGTGTAATTGATTAACTTTTTATTAAATTTTTTTTCTTCAATCCAAATAAAGAATCATAAAATTATTTCATTTCCTCTTTCTTATTTCAACACAAACGAGTAACCTATTTTTATTCCTTATATATACATACATATATATATATATATATATATATATATATATATATATATATATATATATATATATATATATAAGTGTAATTGAATAACTTTTTATTTAAAATTATATTTTTTTTCTTTAATCCAAATAAACAATCATAAAATTATTTCATTTCCTCTTTCTTATTTCAACACAAACGAGATAACCTCTTTTTATTCCTTATATATATATATATATATATATAGGGTAAAATGCAGCAATGGTCCCCATTGTTTACTCAAAAATTATGTTAGTCCCCATTGTTTCAAAATACTCAAAAAGGTCCACAATGTTTCAAAAAAAGGTCATTTCAGTCCTTACCGTTAAAAACCTAATAGAAAATCAGTAAATTGACTAAACTACCCTTCTTCTTCCTCTTCCTCTTCTACCTCACCCAACCCCCAACCCCTTCTTCTTCCTCTTCCACCGCTACCCACCCCTAACCCCACTGCCACCACCGCTCATCACAAACCACCCCTTCTTCTTCTTCTTCCACCGCTACCCACCATCCCTAACCCCTTCTGCTTCCTCTTCTACCGCCACCCCTTACCCCCACAAACCCCTACCCCACCTTGCGAACCAGAACCCCCCACCCCCACCCCACAAACCCAGCCACCTCTGTGTGTTTGTATATGTGTGTATGTATGTCTTTGAGTGTGAGAGTGTATGTTTTCGGTGTGAGTGTGTATGTTTTTTTATGTTTGTGTGTGTAATTGTTTGTGTTAGTATGTGTAATTGGGTGTGTCAATGTGATTCTGTGTCTTCACCAAAAAAAAAAAAGGTGTTTGTATGTATGTTTTTGGGTGTATTAGTGTGTGTTAGTGGGTGTTCTTGTGCGTGTTTTAGTGTGTGTGTGTTTTTGTGTTTTTTTGGGTGTCTTGTGTGTGTCTTTGGGTGTTCTTGTGTATGTTTTTTTGGTGTGTTAGTGTGTGTGTTTTGGGTGTGTCTGTATGAGATTGTATGTTTTTGTGTGAATTTCCAAGTTTACCCTTGAGACACTATTTATTTATGTTAAAACTAACCAAATATTTAACGGTGGGGACTAATTTAAACCCTTTTGCAAATATTGGGGACCTTATTGAGCATTTTGAAAAAAATGAGGACTAAACTGATTATTGGTAAAACAATAGAGACTAATGCTGCATTTATATATATATATATATATATATATATATATATATATATATATATATGTGTGTGTGTGTATGTGTGTGTGTGCATGTGTGTGTGTGTAATTGAGTAACTTTTATTTAAAATTATATATATTTTTTCTTCAATTCAAATAAACAATCATAAAATTATTTCATTGCCTCTTTCTTATTTCAAGAAAAACCAGATAACCTCTTTTTATTCCTTTCATTTGTTGTTTTTTTGTCTACCTACTTTCTTGTATTCTTGTCTTTTTCTTTCCTTTTCTTTGTGTAATCCAAACAGAGTGACGTTTATTTACAACTTTTAATATTCAAGAGAGCAATTTTATAATTTAAGGTAGGAAGAGGTCAGTTTGAGTGTTATTCTTACGACAAGTCGCTAATTATTTTATTTGTTAGCGTATATGTGATGTATATATATAATTCTCTATTAATAGTCATAGTCATGCAGTAGTAAGAACAGTAAATGACACTTCCTAGAGACTTCCTAATTATGATTATGGTACAAAAAGACTGAGAAAAAACTACACAATTAGTCTTTATTATTTTTCTCAAATTTCAATTTTATCCCTATTGTGTTTAACTAACAATATCACTATTTATCCTATGTGGCTTTTTCTATTTTCTTCCAACTCCTATGTGACATATTTATTTTTATTTTTTGAACACCACATACAAACAATCCCTAAAAATCTTCAATTCATCAGTCACGTAAAATTTTTAACCCTTTTCAGTAGCTTTAATGTGCTATGGAATTAGTGGTTTATTATAATTCTATATTATGAAATACTTAGTAGGGTTAGTGGGTCATGAAAAGTCATTTCTAATTAAATCCATAATTGGTGAAACTAATTTGAAGATTACTATATAAAAGACTCTTGGTCTCTCTTTCCATTCAGTCATATCTAATGTTTGTTTTTCCCAATCAATTAGAAAATATAAAAGTATATAGAGTAAGAGGAGAGAAAATCAAGTTAGTCATACAGTATATAACATAATTCAAGTTATACACTATAAAATTTATTCATATATATATATAAACAAAATAAAATTCTAGAAAGTCTTTCCATGAAGGAGAGGCGTCATATGCTGATTGCTGGAAAATGTCAGTCAGCAAACCCCTCATTCCACTTCTGGACAAGTTGTAATCTTGTACTCATTATAAAAGTTTTTTGAGTGTATCTGAGATGTAGTGCACGGTGAGGTCTGCAATTTATGGTTAAAAAAAAAAAAGGTCTGCAATTTAGCGCCGTGAAATTGTAGAGATATGCATATTTGAGTTCTACTTAAATTCCAATCTATCTTTTTTTTTGCTAGGAAAACAAAGTGTTTCATTAAAACTCAACTCAAAAGGTAAAGTACAAAATTCAACCCAAAAATGCTAACTGGTAAGGCATCCCTCAACTAGTTTTCACCTATTACTAAGTTCAACATTCATAACGCTCCTCCGAAACTTCTTACAACTAATCAACTTTGATTTAATAACCTGTCTAATATTTTTCTGAATAGATTCCTCAGAGGTAAAGGTTTGTCTATGGATTCTATTGTTTCTCTCCCTCCAAACAGCATAAACTGTGCCACAAAAAAATAATTTTAAGATGGAAGCTTGAAGATCCTTGCCTATACAATAGCAACTCACCCATTCTCCAACATTATCCCATTCTGGAATTCTCCCTGGAATCAAAGCTAAATCAAGACCCCATTTCCAAATTCTTTTTGTCACTGTACAATCACAGAAGAGATGTGTATGGTCCTCCGGGAACAGATTACATAAAGAACAAATACCATTATCAATAATTCCCCAAGTGAGAAGCCGATCCTTTGTTGGCAATCGGTTCTTTATAGCAAGCCATGTGGTAAAAGAATGTTTAGGAATCCGAAACTTGCTCCACACAAGCATGTACCAAGGCATAGCCTCCGTTCTCTCCCTAATTATCTCCCACGCCGAAGACACAGTAAACAACCCATTTTTGTTTCCCCTCCACAGCCACTTATCTTCACAAGTACTTCTCGGGAAGAAATCCATCTGTTGAATGATTCCCCCAAGAATTGTATTATCAGAAAGAATCCAATTATTCCCATCAACAATATCTGCCACTTTACCATTGCACCCAATCGGACAACAAAGAAAATCATCACTACTCAAATGGTCGAAAAGAATACCATTAGGATGCCAAGGATCAAACCAAAAGGAAACATTGTTCCCATTACCAATTCTAGCAACGAACATCTGTTTAGCCATATCTCTTAGTTTCACCAATTTTCGCCAGTGCCAAGAGGAGGATGACCCAATTTGGTATTCCCAAAATGTTGAACCTTTAAGATAATAATCTCTAATCCAGTTCACCCAAATGGAATTCTCAATAGTCAGGATGTTCCAGATATGTTTAAGAGCAGCAGCAATATTAACATCTTCTAATCTCCGAATTCCTAAACCCCCTTCCTTCACAGGTTTGCAAACATCATCCCAGTTAACTCTCGATCCCCCACCACTGTCCTTTCCTTTCTATAAGAATCTCGCACATTTCCTCTCAATCTCCTTAATGACACTTCTTGGCAAAACCATAATCCTCGACCAGTAAGAGTGAATACCACTCAACACTAACTTAATAAGAACCAAACGACCCACAAAGGAAAGTCGTCTCGTAGTCCAATGCTCAATGCAAGCATTCATCTTGTCAAGCAACGAAGTAAACGAACTTTTTTTCAACCAGGATAAGGACAACGAAACTCCAAGATAGTTAAAAGGAATAAGCCCCTCTTGAAAATTTATCAATCTTCTAATGCTCTCCTTGAAACCATGACTACATCCACCAAAAAAAATGCAACTCTTTTCCAAATTAATCATCAACCCAGAAAGCCTTCCAAAGATCTTAAGAACCGTCAAAATAGACTTAATGGAATTGATATTAGCTTTGTCAAAAATAAGAACATCATCCGCAAAAGAAAGGTGTGAAATTTTCTTCTTTACACATTTAGGATGGAAGGAGAAATCCTTATGAGTTGCCATCTTATTCATTAAACCCGAAAACACTTCTATAACAAGAACAAAAAAGGTAAGGTGATAAAGGATCACCTTGCCTTAATCCCTTTGCCCCTTTAAAATAGGCTTCAAAGCTGCCATTAAGTGAAATAGTGAATCTCAGCGAACTAATACAAGCTTCAATCCACTTGATAAAAACCATAGGAAAATTTAACACTTCAACTGTATTCAACACAAAATGCCAATTCACTGAGTCATATGCTTTTCGAATATCCAGTTTAATAGCATATCTCCTAGAACACCTTTTTCTTCCATAACCACTGATTAACTCCTGCCCCATAAGAATATTTGTGACAATAGAACGCCCCGGTACAAAGACAACTTGGCATTTCGAAATGATACCATCAAGACACCCTTTAAGTCTATTGGCAAGAATCTTCGAGATGCACTTATAAACAACATTACAACAAGAAATTGGTCTAAACTCAGAAATCTGAGAAAGATTACGTACCTTCAGAATAAGAGCAAGAAAAGTAGAGTTGCCTTCACCCAGAAGTTTTCTGGAAAAGAAAAATGATTTGATTGCCTTCGTCACATCCGGCCCAACAATAGACCAGGCTTTTTTGTAAAACAAAGCAGAATACCCATCGGGGACAGGACTCTTATCATCATTCATAGCAAAAATCGTTTCTTTAATTTTCTCATTTGAAATATCAGCAATAAGCGAAGAACAGAATTCTGGATCAATAGTTTTACCTAGGATAGTTTTAATATCATCCACAAAGTACATCTCGTGAGGATTAGGAGTGCCAAGAAACATCTCATAATACTCAACAACATCCCTCTTAATCTCATTTTCATCAACAATAATACTACCATCATCACGAACAAGTCTCGTGATTTTGTTGCGAGAGAACCGCCCTCTTATGCATTTATGAAAGAAATCCGAATTGGCATCACCTTTTTGCATCCATAAAGCTCGAGACTTCTGGTATAAAATAGCCTCTTCTTCCCTGATGCATTTGTCCAAGCTGCTTAAAAGGAAACTCTCCTCCCTCACCAACACCTCATTCCACACCCTAAACATATTTTCCTGAACATTTGCCAACTTCTCCCTGAGATCTCCAATTCTGACCGAGATATTTGAGAAGTACTTAGAGTTGAAAACTCTTAATTCCTTCTTAAGTAGCTTCTGCTTTTGAAACATGATATACATAGCGGTGCCCGAGATGCTAGTACTCCAAATTTTCTGAATAGTGTTTCAGAATTCTTCATGATCAGCCCATAAATTAAAAAACTTAAAAGGACTTGGTCTTCTACGGGCATCAGAGCCAATGGTCAATAACAATGGGCAATGGTCCGAGGCACCCGACACATCAATAAACAGATCTGATAGAGGAAAAACTGAGAGCCACAAATCATTCACCAACAATCTATCAATCCTAATAGCCCGAGGAGACGATCATGTACTTCTACTTGTCCATGTAAAGAAAGACCCAGAATTATTCATTTCCCACAGGTTCAGATTAGACAAACAATCCCCAAAATCAATAACCTCTTGGCTAAGAGTTGAACATCTTAGCCTGTCCTCAGTCCGCAAAATTTCATTGAAATCCCCAATCACACCCCAAGGAACACCAGCACACACAACAACCCAATTCTCCAACTTACTCCACAAACTCCTTCTATCTCTAGCATCATTGTGGGCATACACAATTGAAAGGAAAAAATGTTTATCGCCACAATCAATCTTACATAGCACAGCCTGATCAGAAGCATCAATACAAGAGATAGAGAAATTATTATGTCTCCACAAAATCCAAACTCTACCTCCAGGAGCCTTATCATAATTATTAACAAAATTCCAACCTTTAAACCTTTTTCTAATAATAAGAGGAGCATTATCAATTTTAAATTTAGTCTCGAGATTGCACAAAATATCCACGTTTTTTTTATTCGCAAAATTCACCATCTCAACTTGTTTTAGGGTTTAGTTAAATCCTCTAATATTCCAACAGGCAATAATCATAGATGGGACAAGGATTCAATACCTTTACCATTCTCCTTTGGCTTAGCCTTTGCTTTCTCTGCTAAGTCCCGAATTGCCACGCTAAGACTCTCCTCTGTATTTCCCAACACAGAAAACTAGTTCTGCTCACGATTGATACACTATTCCGCAGCCTTTCCCTATTTTTTTCCTATGCTACTTGGATGGACTATTAGGGGCTTTTGAAGTTGATCCTTTTTTAGACACATAATTCCACTGATCAGACTTGCTAACATCCGTTTCTAGATTATTAACCTTGTGCGCCTCGGTAACAGAAGGACCAGCAGGAACAAGATGAGCCATTGGGATAGGCCAGGTTTAGCAATACATCTAGCTTCAAAATGTCCAATACCCTTGCACTTTGAACAAATTCTAGGCCTCCATGAGTATTCAACCTGGACCACTGCCTTATCCCCTTTCTCCATGTCTAATGTGATTTTCTCAACAAATTCTTTGCGCAAGTCAACCTCCACACATACTCTCGCATACCTCAATCTGGAACGCTCCTCAGTTACTTTGTCAAATTGAAGCGGAATCCCAACACCACTAGCCAAATAACATAAACCATCAGTGGTCCAATATTCTGTAGGAATATTATAGAGATTAATCCGCAACGGAATCTTTTCTAACTTGAAATTCACAGGCTGCATTTTCGGTTTCCATTTCCTCAAAAACAATGGCTTGCCATTAATATGCCAGCATTTGTCAAGGATCGCATAACAATTAGCTTCATTATCTAATTTGAAAAAATAAAGACCTTCCTCACTGGACATTACTTCAACTTTACCATACTTCTTCCAAAGAATTTCAACCATGAACTTAATACGCTGAAAGGAAAGGGGCTGGTCCACAAATTGTCCTATTAGACTAGAACTCCATAGTTTCACACCCTCTTCAGCAACACTACAAGGAGGTTTAACCACAGCTTCCTTACCACCAACCTTCACAGGAGGAAAATACTTCATTTCTGGTCTTGCAGAAGCTCCCCCAAACAATTTCCTCCACCCAGCATCATTGAACAAATTATTCCTATCAATACCGCCATTAGCAAACTGAACATCCTTGCCAGCACCCATAAACCCAGTACCATCACCAACACCACCAGAGCTAACCTCCGTCGACCTTATCATAGCTCCATTATGCACCGAGTCTACCTCCCCAACAGGGGACACTTCACCATCTTCTCTCTGAACAGACCCATCCAAAGATGAAACCACGTCAAACTCCCCGCTATTCAAAGAAGCCGCAGCAGTTCCTTCACTACCAACCCCAGAAAATTTAGGAGAGATATCCCCAGGTTCATCGGCTGCGGCAACAGGAACCTCCACAAGACTACCATCGGATCTGGGTGATGATGGACCAGACGAGTCAGAGGCTATCTGATTCGCTTGAATTCTAAGCTCCGCTTTCGTCAACAAACCACGCCTCCCACCTTGCCTTCTACGAACCATGAAGGAGAGAAACAATATGTGAAGAAGAATCGTTTGGTAGCAAGTCTACCAAACGGAGATGCTGTGAAGAAGAGGCAGGCGCACAATAGCTGATCTAATTTGCGCCAAAGAGAGAAAGGAAGAAGAAAAAAATCTGGGATGCGTACGATAGCCTGATAACGTACATTGAGAGAAGAAAGGAGCATGGTTCTGTCGGTAGGCTTTTTAAATTCCAATCTATCTTTTGGCTACTTTGGGATAACATTTCTTTCATCTCATTTGTAAATCCAGAATTTCTTAATCTTGGCTCTATGTCGTTAACATGGTGCTTTGGACTGCACTTTTTAAAGGGAACAAAAGGAAAGGGAGATTAGAAAATCATTTTCGTTGTTTGACTTTTGGTAGGGGAAATAAAAGGTGAATGAATTTGTAATTGTATTTAATACTTTTACATAATAATGAAAAATAAACGACTTAATACTTCATGTGTTTTGCTAAAATTGCACAATATCTCATTGTTTTATAAATAAGCTGATTATTCTTTATGTTTTAAAAACGTAGCTGATTACCCTCCTTATATTTTAAAAACGTAGCTGAATACTCCCTATATTTTATAAATAAGCTGATTACCCTCGATCCTTTGTTTTAAAATATAATTGAATATCTTCTATAAAATGAACGATTTTTCTAACAGAAGCTAGTATTTAGCTATGTATTCAAAAAGACAGAGGGTATTCAACTATATTTTTAAAACACATAGGGGTAATCAGCTTATTTATAAAACACAAGGGGGAGTGATTTAGTTACGTTTTTAAAACACAGGAAGGTAATCAACTTATTTATAAAATACAGGGAGGGTATTGTGCACTTTTGACAAAATATAAGGGATGTTAAATCGTTTACTTTAACAATGAATATGAAAGGGTAATACTGGGCTTTGATCCAATTGTATAGTTCTCGCTTTGTATGTAAGATGTCTCGAAATTAATTCTCAATAAGTGTAACATTCTTTGTATTTAATGTGATATCGACTTAGGCATCCCTTAGAATATAATATGTATTTATATATATATATATATATATATATATATATATATATATATATATATAGAGGTGTAATTAAGTAACTTTTTATTTAAATTTATATTTTTTTTTTCTTCAATCCAAATAAACAATCATAAAATTATTTCATTTTGTCTTTCTTATTTCAACCCAAACGAGATAACCTCTTTTTATTCCTTTCATTTGTTGTTCTTTTGTCTACCAACTTTTCTTGTCCTTTGCTTTCCTTTGTGCAATCCAAACTTTCTTGTTATTCTTGTCCTTTGCTTTCCTTTGGGCAATCCAAACATAGTGACGTTTATGTGCAACTTTTATTAATATTCAAGAAAGCAATCTTCATAATTTAAGGTAGGAAGAGGCCGGTTTGAGTGTTATTCTTACACCAACTCACTAATTATTTTATTTGTTAGCGTATATGCGATTCTCTATTAATAGTCATAGTCATGCAGTAGTCAGAACAGTAAATGAAACTTCCTAGAGACTTCCTAATTATGATTATGGTACAAAAAGACAGAAAAAATTACAAATTAGTCTTTATTATTTTTTTCAAATTTCAATTTCATCTCTATTGTTTAAAGTTAAATAATTTACGCCTATTGTTTTTAGATACTTTTAATTTAGTCCCTACCGTCAAAATCTCTATTAATTCTAATGGAAAATGTATGAAATACCTAAATTGTCCTTACATAATTAACAAATTACTAACCTATCATTTGAATATATATTATATATATTCATCCCTATTGTTTCAAAAAATATTTAAATTAGTCCCCTTTATTTTACAAAATATTCAAAATGGTCTCACACTCATGCACATGCATATATACACGTTATCTATTTAGAATAAATTGTTGAAAATAATAAATAATGTAATAAACTCATGTGTAATAGTTTAATTTTTTAGAATTAACTCTCGCTTTCATTTATTTAGAAATATTGAAATTGGCCGACATGCAAAACTAAAAAGAAAAAACGAATCTCGCTTATACGTTTAGAAACAATAAATAATATAATAAAATACCTTCCAACAGTTTGAACTTTCTTATTCTTAATCTGAATCCTATTTCTTCTACAAGGTGATAATTTAATTAATACAAACTTTACATTTATTTATTTCAAAGATTGTTGGGGAAACTCAGAGCTCTTAGAAGTCCAAACGGCCCCGACATGCATGACTTTGATGGCGCACATACAAAGGGCCTTCCATCAATCAGGAAAGGTTTAAGCACATAGTCGGTAGGCATATAATATCTTGAAAGAGAGGAACACTAAGTGAGGGCAAGAAAATTTATGGAATGAGGGCAAGAAAATTTTAAAAAATTGGAAAAATAAGGAGCACTAAGCGAAGACAAAGTGAAAATGAATCCAGCTCCATTACTGATTAGCATTTAATCAAAACATGTTTTGAATGTACGCTAAGAAACAGTGTGATTCATTAAAATAACGAAGACTCACTTAAATTAAAATACTAACTACTTATAACCCAAACTTATTAGGTTACTTGATAAAAGTAACTAACATGTTCCTATATATACAATCACTACCATTACTTCGTCTTCAACGTCAAGTAAGTAACTTGTGATAATTACATAGCTTCTGATAAATTCAATTGTTATATGTTTTTGCAATATCTATGCTTATATATAGTATTAGAATCTATATATATATATATATATCATAACATGTATTCTCTCTTAAGAAAATTGATTTGTGATGTGTTCTCTCAATCTTACGATTAACGTATCAGTTAATTTGTATGCTTATTATTGGAGCTTTATAGTGAATGGCCTATTAGGCGACATTGAATGACAAAGACGAAAATTGAGAGTTATATTCTATATGAAAGCTACCTTAATATGATACAAATCGTATGTATCAGAAATTTGATTTTTCATGTGCGTTTGTTTGCTTGTGAATGGGGGCGCATTAACAATTCTCGACTATCCATTCTTTTTGGGACCACCTTGTCAGGCCAAGATTTGGCTGCGTTATTTTGAGAAAGTAAATTTAGAAAAAGTACTAGATTTTTCCATGCAGGCTCGTACAGGCACGTTTTAGAACCTTGTCCTGTATTGAGAGACACTCCTTTTGTGTTTTAAAATTTGGAGAGAATGGGACCAGATGAAAGAAAGAAAAAACAAATTGGGGATTTTCTTGTTTTTCAAGTTTTTCTCCATAATTTTAGCCTAGCTTCTAACTAAAAAAAGTTTCAAATATAAGCAGTGTTGGAGTTAAGTACACCAAAAATCAAAATGAGTACTACAGTGATAGAATCAGTAAACTAATTGCATAGAATGGTACACTTAAGTAACAAAAAAATAGTAACATGTAGTCATGCACAAAACACAACCTACTAAATATAAGTTGGACATGAATTGTTACAAATTTACACTGGATCCATGAACATGCATCCATCAACAAAACTGCTTGTGAAGTCTCATGTCACTATAACATTTTAGATTTCTTGCAATGATCTAATTAAACAAATAAAAAAACCATTGTCATAGGTAATTTGTTGCAACGGTTTTTTAAAGTTGCATAAAATTGTTGGAAAATTTTTGTTAAGTGTTGCTTATTCCATTCATTTTTTGCAACGAATTCTAAAATTATAGCTTAGTTGCAACTTAAATATAGGCTTTTGCAACAGTTTTGTTAGTATTACTTCTAGTCATCACAAAATCTAGGATATGCAACACTTTATTAAGTGTTGCTTATTTTATTTGCTCTTTTTTGCAATGGTAGATAAAATTATGGGCTTAAATACAACGCACAAAAACCGTTACTTATTAGATTTTTATTTAGTGAGACATTTTGAGATATTTTATTCGCGAAAAAATTTCACATTAATTCATTTAAAATGAAAAACTATCAAAACCGATTACTTGAAAAGATAAGAAAAAAAGTTGATAAATTTGGTTTTCTTTTTTCCCCCTTATTTCTACCATTTTTTGAAAAAATTGAGACTTTATTGCTTTTTAGTTCTAAATTAATGCGACTAGTGAAAAAATTACTGCAAGTTTTAGAAAATAGCAATGCAAGTGTAAAAGACTATTATTTATGATTTTTAAAATTGTTTACAAAAGTATTGACTATTAAAGATACTAAATGAATAAACTATGTTGACTATTAAAGATAATAAATGAATAACATAAACTTTTCTCTAATAACTTTACTTTTAGATGAGTTGGTTAGTAACATAATTATAGAGTTCAATATCAAAAGGTCATGGGTCTGAGTCTCATTGCTACATATTTAGAAAATATATCCAAGTGCAACTCATTAAAAAAATAGAAAGAGAATCTCATGCGTATATATTATTTTAAGAAAGATGAACTTGCAATGGTAATTTACTTTTAAAAACCATTCCAATAACTAGTAAAAACTGCCACAAAAAGTATTGAAAACCGTTGTTGTTGCTCTTAAAAACCATCGCAAATAGGAGAATATTTACCATGTTATCTTTAGAAAAAAACCATTGCTAAAAGAATCTATTGTAATGGTTTTTTTACCGTTACTATTTATTTGCAAAAAACCGATGCAATAGAGAATAGACAACGAGAACAGATTTAACAGTAAGAAAACCATTGTGTAAAGCCATTTGCAATGGTTTTTAGCTTTTTTACAATGGTTTTCAAATGTTGCCTAAGATTAAAAATGTGGTAGTGTGTTTATCCCATTTTTGTTTTCTCCTAGTCTTTTAGGCTCTATTTGGGCCTTTGGCCTAGCTTAAATTTAACCACCAATCATGCTAAAGAGCTATGTTTTAATATATACATGCATGCATACTATCACACCTCAGGTACAAAATCTTAGGGTTGCAAGTGAAATTATTGTTATATGCTTAAAAAATAGTTACCTTGGTTTCAAATTCACTAATTCAAAATAATTAGTCCAAATTATTACTTACATCCATAAGACAGAGTGCATCACTGTCTCACTCTAGTCTCTAGTGGTTAATGATTTGGTGCTATTTCAACTCGATATGATCAAGTGGTATGCCCAAGTCAGTACGTACTAGAAAATTTCCAAAATGGTAATGCTTGATTTTAATATACAAGTAGACGACTTAAAATGTAGCTACACGTATAGTTAAATGATGTGTTCTATATATATATATATATATATATATATATATATATATATATATATATATATATATACACTTCAATGAATATATCCGGAAAACCTTTTCGAATAACGTTGGCATAATTACGGGAAAAATTGCTCAATGAAAATAACATGATATGACAAAGCACTCACATGTCACTCACTTTAACCCTTAATTTCTCATCCATCTTTAATCCGTTTTTGACATATAAATATATCACGTTCATCTACTCCGAATGAGAAACGTGTGGTACCCGGACCTTCCTATTTTATCAAGTAAGGTCCACTCAAAAATTGAGTGTGAATTGCTCTTTCACTTATATCAAAACCCAGCTCCTCCAACAAAAACTACCTTATAAGATCTTTGATTACTCCACCTAGTACCAATTTATTTTAAGATAAAATCTCATGATTCTTAACACATATTAGGAGGCACGAAGTACATATTACATATATACATACACATTGTTAGTTACCTATATACACACACGAATATAGTTAAAAGTCAAGTTATAGTTCAGGAATGTTAATTGAGCCATCCGCCTCTAGCATTGAGCACTCTTTTAGAGAAAGATAAAAGAGATAACATGGCCACTCGGATTATAATTAATGGCCAGTAGCTTATATTAATTACCTTTAAGACTGATTGTAATGGTCGGTTAGACTTCTCTTCAGAGAAAATAAAAAATAAAAAGTCAAGCTATAGTTGAGAATTTTAGCAGTTTTGTTGCTAAAATTGAGTGAAATTCTTAGGTGAAGAGAAAAAAAAAGCAGAGTTTGATATGGAAGGAATGATGATCTTGTGGGCTGGGTTCGCATCACGCCTTTGAAGTCTCCAATCGTATCTCCAGCTGATTATCCTATAATTTTATCTAAATATATTAATCAAATATTCTTCTTTTGAGCTGAAGGCCTATTGAAATTAATGTCAATTTTATGAATATATATATACATATACATACACAAACTCATATACAATGTATTAGTATATATATGTATGTATTCTCAATTTTTTAACTTTTTGGTATATAGGATGTGCATTTTGATAGGGCAAATTGCAATCATTTCGTTGCGGTTAGGTGAAAGTTTAAATTAAAACTAAAGTGATTAACGGGACCAGATTTTGATGTACGAACTTGTTTATGTCTGATTCTAGGTAAGAAAGCTACGAGTGAGTTTTTCATCTATATAACTAAATGAGATGACATATTTATACCGATTTTCAAAAAGGATGGAATTTTATTTTTTTTTCCTTCCAAGAAAGGATGGATTTTTTATTACGTGTTTTTCATGAGTGGAGTGTTTGTATTCTGATAGGTTGTGTTTTAAATTTCTTCAATTTAAGAAGAAAATATTAACACGACATTGACAAAAAAAAAAAAAGCACGCAGAGGACCACAAACATACTTCGGATTGGTTTGATCCATGGCACCCATGGGGCTGCCTTATGGATTGCTTAGTTGTGGATTCAGCTTATCTTTCTGTTGTTGACAAAGCTGGAAAAGTTGCGGATGTTATTAACGATGGCGCATGGAATTGGCCGGATAGGCCTTTGTTTAAGGAGATTGGAGATCATACCCATTTCCTCCCTGATGCTAATAGTAGGGATGTTTGGTTGTGGAAGCCCAAACATAATGGCAATTTCTCTATTGCGTCGGCCATGGGATTCTATCAGGACTAGATGCAAGGAAGTTGGGTGGCACCACATTATCTGGAGCAAGGTTAAGATACCTAAACACAATTTCTTAGCTTGGTTGGCTTTGCTTAATAGGCTTTCAACCAAGGATCGTTCAGTCGCCTGGGGGGTTTCTTCGGATTGTATTTGTAAATTGTGTAGGATTGCAGTAGATGATAGAGACCACATTTTCTTTACCTGTGGTTTGAGTAATCGTATTTGGTAGCGTGGTTTGGATATGGTTCTTATTCATCAAAGATTGGCTAGTTGGGACGATGTTGTAGTTTGGGGTTGAAGTCACTATGTGAGAGTTGGCCTCTAAGCAACATTAACAAGATTGTTATTGTGCGGGATTGTGTATGTGGTGTGAAAGGAGAGGAATCACAGAATTCATCGTGATGCTTATGCTACAGAGGAAAACTTAATTGCTGACATTATACAGTCGATTAGATTGAAAATTTTTACTTGTACAAAGTTTAAAGATAGTGAGATTAATAGGGATCTTTGTAGAAATTGGAGGTTAGAAAAAAAACTTTGTTAGTATGAGGTACTTCCTTTTGCAGTTGTAACCCGTCATCTTTTGTTGAGCTTAATGAGAATCTTTGCTTTCCTAGTTAAAAAAAAAAAAAAAAACATACTTCGGTTTTTGTTGGTGCCTAGAATTTCAAATCCACAATCAATACTAGTGTTACACTTAAAAAAGAATTCTTTGGGTGCTCAAATTTATTTGTTTGTAATAGTTAATTCAAATTATCATTTACACGCAAAACATCTACTTATAAATTAATCATTTAACTTGTATTGCATTAATTAGGACATTACACTCACCCTCACCCCCCTTCCCCGTGTTGAGGACCTAACATCCTATTAGGGACACGATTTGAATACCATTCTACCATTCTCAAGGTCTAGAACTTCAGGCATTTGAATGAGACTAATGTTATAAATTTAAGAAATAACTATTCGTACCTTCAAATTTAATAGCCCAAATAATAAAGTTATTATTTAAACACACAACACACACTTATAACCACACTTAACCTATTTCCCACTAACATGGGGCATTACGATAGTTATTTGTTGGACTACCTTAATAAGCTTGGGTCTATAGATTCCTAACTTAAATCTCAGTACTTCCAAGCTGTATCAGCTTATTTGAAAATATTTTTTGACATTTATGTATCGGTCACTTTTTCTGCTTGAATTAAGCCTTGTTTACGTTCTAATTGATTTATGCACCATGTAATAGGACGAATCAGAATTTGCATAATTATTTTACAGCCCATCTTAATAATCATGTACCACACCGTGTTCTTCATTCTTTCTCTGAGTTTGTCATGGCCTCAATATTTATGTTGAATTTCAAGTGGAATGGGAGCTTTCTCTTCTTGGTAGCTAGCTGCTTAATTTGATGCCTAGCGCATTTTGGTGCTTAGGCCATCTCAACCAGTCTTCCTATTTTTTTTCTCTAAAATAAAGAGTGAAAGAGGTGCCTCTTTATTTTTAAGAATCTCCTATTTCAGTTTTACTTCAACGGTCTCTCTATTTGTAATGTCACTTTTTATTTTAACTAACACATTGTTAAATATTTTTTAGATATTAATAATTATATTCCAACAATAATTGATAATATTGATATTAATAAATGGATAATATTGATATTATTTTTAATTTTTTTATAATAAGTTTAGTTTATTTTATTCAAATGTAAAGCTTTTTATGTTATTACATTATTTTTTGAAACTTTTTAAATAATATTCTACTTTATTTAATCTTTTAATTATATTTTTTAATTAATTGAAAATATTTAATACTGAATAGGGAGTCATACTTGGCTCCCTACATTTAAAGAGCCAAAATAGAAATTTAGAGAGCCCCTTTATCGGAAGGCTGTTGGAAATAAAAAAATATGCTTTGGCTCCCTATTTTAATTAAAGAGCTAAGAAAATGAGGCTCATGGAGATGGCTTTAGAGCAACTTCAACAGTTAACCAAAGTAGAGATGCAAAGTTTAAATTTGTACTCAACAATCTCTTCAAAAGCTGTGCCGAAAAAGGGAAATTTGTGCAAATGGTCCATATTATTTTTTTAACCAATTTAGTCCCTATTATTTAAAAAAAAAATTAAATGCATCATTTTTAATGAAAGTTTGACAATAAAGACTAACCGTGTAACTTTATGTAAATATGGATATCAAGCAGGCATTTTTTGGAACAATTAAAAAAATGAATAAAAGTTCGGGATCATTTGTGAAATGGGTCCTTAATTTTATTATATATATATATAATTGGATTTTTCCATGCTGGATGGCATGGCTAGCTACAAAATTATACTTTTAGCTGACATTTTCTTCTGAGAAGTGATTGGATTTTTTCTATTTACCACAATATTAATGATACAACATATTCCAACACAAAAGAAATTGTTGTCTATATGTGATTGTATAGTATAATTTCACAAAATATCTAACACGTTATAGAAGTCCATAAACCTGACCAGAGTCTATATCTGGAAAGTCCATTTAGGAAACGGATCATTAGTCCCAAAGTGTAATAATACACAGACCACTATAAGTAGCCATGTATCTATTTCCATTTTGAATACATCACATTAACACAAAATGATGTTTGCTGAAATTGGAAACGTCCCCAAGTCGACCTTTTCTTATAAACTTAGTTTTAGGCATTCAGGCTCGATAGTAGCTGTAGTCTTAGAACGCTACGAAACTGGACCAGTGCAGGTAAAGTAACGTGGGCTTAGTTTGTAGCATAACATGAGCTTTTACCGTTCCACATATATCCTTCTTCATTCTTTCACTGAGCTTGTCCTGGCGACATTCATGTTGAAATAAGTCTTATTTAAATGACATGATTATGTATTTTACACAATCTAACGACATCGAAATTGTCTCATCTCCTAAGCTTCAGAAGCCCGCAATGTTTCTGACTTGAACTTACCTTTTATAAATAATGATTATGATTTTGCTTCATTTCATGTTTTATTTGCATTACTCTGATTCTTGATTAGATATATGATTTTTGTCGAAACAAAGACAAAAAGGGAGATTGTTAAGGAATTAATTGATTGTCTATTGTTTTAAAATTTGCAAAAATCTAATTAGTTTCAAATTTGCAAAAATCTAATTAGTTACCTTTTTGGATTTGCAGGAAAGTTTTTATGAAAGGAAATTTTTAATGAAGGAATTTGTTTGGAAGGTTTCTAGAAAAAGTTTCAAAAAGGAAATGCCTTACAAGAAAAAGTTCAAAGCAAGTTTTCTTGAAGAAATTCTAGAGTGATCTAATATACCATATTAGAGGAAAATTAAAAAGGCAAAACTTGGAGCACAATCCGTGGGATTTCTACAAGCTATCGTGCATATTTATTTGTGTGCAGATCATGGCAAGAAAAAGAGAACGATAGTCACGTAAAACCTGAAGAATAATTTAGAAGAATCATGTTCTGTGTCATGTGGTAACACAGTCTGTCTTGAGTGCTTATTGTTCAGAGTGAATTGTATTAGGCTTTGAGTTTTTCATTTACTGTCGTTTTTCCTTGTTCATTCTTCGGGAGAAGAATGTGTAGTTCTCGGGAGTGAACGTCGCAAGTCAAGGGGAGCTCGCCAAACCGAAGTTCATTGAAGAGTTCACCATCAAGGCATCAAAAGTTAAGAGGGAGTCTTTACTTATGTAAGTCCATTGATGTTGTAACTTATTATATTTCTTAATGAACAGGTTTGTTGGACCAAGAGAGGTCCCGTGGATGTAAACCGCACGGTTGAACCACGTTAAATCTTAGTGTTCTTTATTTCTGTTACAGCTTTAGTATTTCCGCTGTTGTTTACTGTCACTGACTATGTTGGAACATTGAGTGGAACAACTCCTTAATTGACTAGAGAACAGACTGCAGTTAATGAACTGTGAAAGAAGTAATGATCCAGTTAATGTTGCAACATCACCTGTAACAGAGTTATTTTTCACCAAGTAATTACATCAGTTGTTTATCTACATCACAGAGTCTTGTCAATTGAACGAATTTGCTTTATAAAGTTGAAATTAATCCATACTTATACTGCATAACTTCTAACAAATGGCATCAAGAGCATGTTACGAACTAATTCGGTTAGATTATTGGGAGTTAATTGTTTACTTGCAGGAATAGGTATGGACACCTTGCGTGAAGGAGGCTCAATCTCTAAACCACCGTTGTTGGATGGTGCGAATTACTCGTATTGGAAGGCTCGCATGAGGGCATTCATCAAGTCCATTGATGAGAAATGTTGAAAAGCAATTCTAACAGGTTGGGTGCATCCTACAATTATCGATGCACAAGCAATGTTGCACCAAAACTTGAAACACAATGGACCAAAGCACAAGATCTATTGGCAAATTACAATTCCCAAGCATTGAATGCCATCTTCAATGCAATTGACATAAACCAATTCAAACTTATTTCAACTTGTGAATCAACCAAAGATGCATGGGTGATATTGGAGACAGCATATGAAGGCATTGCAACTGTAAAGGTATCAAAACTTCAAATTCTTGCGACAAGATTTGAATAATTGAAGATGAAGGAAGATGAAACTATCATGGAGTTCAATGTCAGGCTGTGTGATATTGCCAATGAGGCCTTTGCCTTGGGGGAGAAATATTCAGATTCGAAGTTGGTGAGAAAAGTACTAAGATCACTTTCAGACAGGTTTGCTGTCAAAGTTGCAGTAATAGAAGAGTCCAAAAATGTTGATGAAATCAAGATTGATGAGTTAATGGGCTCTTTTCAGACGTTTGAATGAAGTTCAAACAAAAGAAGAAAGAAAAGAGCATTGCCTTAAAAATAGGTTTCGAAAATCAAGATGTTCAATATTCTTCTGATGATGTCACAGAATCTTTAGCCTCACTCACAAAGGATGTCAACAAAGTGTTGAAAATGTTGGAGAAGCAGAATGTCTCGTCAAATTCTGAAATATTGAAGAAGAAAAAAAGAATACAATGTCATGAATGTGAAGGATTTGGACATATGCAATCTGAATGTGGAAACATTATAAAGAATAATAAAAAGGCCATGAATATCACATCGACTGATGAAGACTTGGATGAGTATATGGAGAGTGATGAAGATCACACCAACAACATTGTTGCATTAAATGTTGCAACAGTTTAACGTGATGATAAGGTAAGCATAGAAGATAGTGTAAACAATGTTGCAACAGATAAAAAAAAACATGTAGCTTAGAGTCAGAAATGATGATGATTTGGATATAGAAGACGTCTTGAAAGGCTACAAAGAGATGTACAAAAAATGGTTGATCGTGTGCAAGAAAAATCGAAACATGGAGGTGAGGATCACAGAACTCTCAATGCAAAAATTTGATCTGGAAAAGGCAGCAAAAATTCATCAAGATCTGGCTGCTAAAAGACTACAGGAAACTCAAATGTTGCAACAAGAGATGAAACAAATTCAGCGAAATGTAAAAATGCTAAATTGTGGGACTGAGAAGCTTGATTACGTGCTATCAATTCAAAAATCAAGCGGTGATCATGCCAGACTTGGATTTTATAGAGGTGAACCATTTGGAAAAACAACTTTGTCAGAGAAAATGGAGGACCAAAACTGGAATCAAATGTTGCAACAATACAGAATGACAAGACTACTAATGTCACAACTGATGTTGCAACAAAAGCGGCAGCAGAGAGTAAAATTTCAAAACTTAAGAAAAGAAGTTTGTGCCAGTTTGTCCTTTTTTCCACACTCCGGGACACATCAGATCACGATGCTATATGTATATTGACATGCTGAAAAGAGGTAAGTTTATTAAGCCCTTTGTTCATGATGATTTTAGGAGGCCACCATAAATGAAAACGAATTTGTTGCAACTAAAAGTGAAACAAATTTGGGGTAAGAAAATCAGTTTTACCTTGTCTAGTAGAGCATAAAAATGTTGTTTCAAACTATGTTGCAACAAAAAATCAACTAACAGATATTGTTATTGTGACACCAAATTCTATGAGATTTGAGACTTTGAGAAAAAATTTAGGAATTTATAGTTTTCTAATGTTGCATCATAAACTGAAACATAATTGTGAAGAGACTCAAGAGATATGAAAGTTTAATAATAAAATCAACTTGTGATTTATTTCTTAAACTATATTAGCTAAGCACACTATATTTTGATCTGATTGAGAAACTAATTTTAATGGTTTGCAAGTGTAGGAATTTGAACTTCCTAGTGACTTTGGATATAAAGAGAAGTCTCTTTATCCATTCATGTAATCTATTCACTCATGAAAAGGGAAAAAAAAAAGTGAAAAAAAGAGAAAAAAAAAACAAAAGCACAAAGAAAAAAAAAGTAAAGATTGAAAAAAGCTACCTAAACCAGATTGAAGGTTCTAGAGTAAAAGCTACCAAGTCTAATATTCTCTTGAAAAAAAAAAATTACAATGTGATTAGATGATTAGATTGTTCGAACAGGTTGCTTTGAATTCTAAATCTTGCAAATCCTAAGTCTGAAGAATTTCAAGAAAGATTTTCATATAGTTTTTCACACACACACACACAAGACTCAAGTTATAAATCCATGTTTGGTTTAACTATTGAATGAGTAAATTTTCTTGAAGTTGAATTCATAAATCATGTTCATATCATGCATTTTTCTTTTCTATTCACAAAAAAAAAAGTTTTAATTTTTGAGTCAGAAATTTCTGAGAATGGGTGCTAAAGTTAAAATACTCTGTTTAGTTGAATTGTGTTGCACAACCATCTGAAACAATCATGTTTATCATAATATTTCTCATATCATTGTGTTGACACTTTATAACACAAATGCTAATCTGAATTGTTGAGATAACTTGTCAAATGGCTTACTGAAGTTCTTGCAAGGAGAGTACAAAGTAGATATTCAAGGGGAGAACATTCTGACTAGTTCCAATGATGTGCAATAACTCAGAGGGAAGAAAAAGAGATAAAACTTTTTCATTATGAGCTAGTGCTTATTGTTATTGATGTTGCTTCCATTATTTCTGATCTAATTGTGTGTTGCGCTTATCTCATTTATTTTATTATGTCTTTGAACATGTTGGAACAAATACTAGAAAAGATATAGGGGCTGCATTGTTAGAACAAATGCCGGAACTTCATATTAGTACTTTGGTTTATTTTGGTAAAAAAGGGGGAGAGAATAATGATTATGATTTTGCTTCATTTCATGTATTATTTGCATTACTCTAATTCTTGATTAGATATATGATTTTTGCCAAAACAAATCCAAAGGGGGAGATTGTTAAAGAATTAATTGATTGTCTATTGTTTTACAAAAATCTAATTAGTTACCTTTTTGGATTTGCATGAAGTTTTTATGAATGAAAGTTTTTAATAAAGAAATTTTCTTGGAAGGTTTCTAGAAAAAGTTTCAAAAAGGAAAAGCCTTACAAGAAAAAGTTCAAAGCAAGTTTTCTTGAAGAAATTCTAGAGTGATCTAATTTACCATATTAGAGAAGAATTAAAAAGGTAAAACTTTGAGCACAATCCGTGGGATTTCTACAAGCTATCGTGCATATTTATATGTGTGCAAATCATGGCAAGAAAAAGAGAAGGAGACTCAAGGAAAAGTTGAAGAAGAATTTAGAAGAATCATGTTCCGTGTCATATTGCAACACAGTCTGTTTTGAGTACTTATTGTTCAGTGTTGCAACCTAGTCTATGACAGTGAGTCATGAGTGAATTGTATTAGGCTTTGAGTTTTTCATTTATTGTCGTTCTCCTTGTTCATTCTTCGGGAGAAAAAGGTGTAGTTCTCGAGAGAGAACGTCGCAAGTCAAGAGGAGCTCGCCAAACCGAAGTTCATTGAAGAGTTCACCATCAAGGCGTCAAAGGTTAAGAGGAAGTCTTTAGTTGTGTAAGTCTATTGATATTGTAACTTATTATATTTCTTAATGAACAGGTTTGTTGGACCAGGAGAGGTCCCGTAGACGTAGACCGCATGGTTGAACGACGTTAAATCTTAGTGTTCTTTATTTTTGTTACAGCTTTAGTATTTCCGCTGCTATTTATTGTCACTGACTATGTTGGAACATTGAGTGGAACAACTCCTTAATTGACTAGAGAAACAAACTGTTAATGAACTGTGAAAGAAGTAATGATCCAGTTAATATTGCAACATCACTTGTAACAGATTTACTTTACACCAAGTAGTTACATTAGTTGTTTACCTACATCACAGAGTTCTGTCAATTGAACGAATTTGCTATATCGCCTTGAAATTAATCCATACTTATACTGCACAAACTCTAACAGGATTGAAGACTTGTATTTGATCAAGAAATTGAAAGGGTACTTATAAACCGAGTGTTAAGAATTTTGTCTCAAGTCTTTAGCAAAAAAGAGAGCATGTCGTCTATATACAAGTCACGCATTGTCGAAGTCGCAGAGAAATTTTGCACATATTAGTTTTTTTTTTTCTTTTTGGGCAGAAGAAGTTTTATTAATCAAAATAAATGTACAAGAATTAACCAATTCCCCTAAGGAAAAAGTCCAAATTCATGTGTTGATAGAACAAAAAAAGGGATATTAAAGACCTAGTCTACAAGCAAAGCTTTTATGAGTTTCTCTTTGACAACCCAATAAATAGGTCTATTAATTGTTCTCCTAATGTAACGAATCTTACAATAAGAGATTCTTGCAACAATCTTTCGAACATGTTGTACAATGACTCTTACTTTTTAATTAATAGCAATATTCAGGGAATTGATCAATGCTTCTGGTTATCACTCTTTAGGTGTTTTAATTTTGGTGCACACTCTTGGCAACCTCGCGAGCACATTGGGCTATCCTTACCAGGGGTTTTTAAAATGTAAAACATACTAAAATTTAAAAAATTTTAGAGACTCAGTTTCTAAAAAATATTATTAATGATTTAAATATATATGAGACCCATCATTTTTCACAGGCAAAATAGAGACCCAGTCTCTATTTTGGGCTCTAAATTTGAAGACCAAAATAGAGACTGGGTCTCTATTTTGCCTCAAAAGTTATGAAAAGTTGTGAATCTCATGTATATTTAAATCATTAATAATATTTTTTAGAGATTGAATCTCTAAAAATTTTTAAATTTAGTATGTTTTACATTTTAAAGATCTTTGGTAAGGATAACTTTAGTCCTCTAAAGAATTTCTGGGATGTGACTTTGATGTGACGCACTAAAGCAGTCCCATTAATTTTAAAGTTTTGTCCTGCTCAATCAAAAGATTTGAAGAACGAGATGTGACTTGCATTTGGACCAGTTGGAAAGGTTTTATAACGTGTGGGCTCAAATTAATCAATTATTTTGTTTTTTTTTGTAAAATGAGTTGATGAATAATTTCTTAGTGTTAAGTCCATATATAAGTTAAGTCCATATATAATTATACGGTTATTGAACTTAGCATTTTGTTCATTAAAAATTTAGTTGGATAATTCAATATAAACTATTAGTTTGTTTTACTAAAAATTCGTGATAGGAGATTTTAGTAGAATTCGTATTTGAGTTAGATTTCCTTCCTAACCCTGACATTATATAAAGGTCTTATTACACGTGTGATAGTATTCCCATGAATTGGGCTCATTAAAAGTTACTAGAAAGTAAGGGTATAAAATATTGATTGATTTAGAGCACGCAATAGGGTGTATCCGATGTGATTCTACAATGAGTGAGTTTTTTGTTATAAAAGAAAATATTATTTATCTTTTGAAGCTTTATTCTCTGGCTCTATCTTGGATTGATTTAGGTTTACTTACGAATGTAGGTATGAAAAGTACAACTTATATGCACAGATATTGGAGAGGGAGATGGGAAAGAGGACGTTGCCTAGGCTGCAAGTACCATGTCTCTTAAGAATTGAATTCAGCCACTCGTAAAAAATGAATAACTGTGATCTTATCATGACTATCAAAATATAGAGTAGTAGTTTCATTTAAGAAAAATTCTCTATCACTTTTTTTTTATTACCCATTTATCTTCTTCTATTATTATACTTAAATTGACATACAAACTTAATAAATAAATAAATGATGACATTTTTTTTTTTCATTACCTGTTTATTATCTTTTTTCTGAATATCTAATTGACATACAAATTTAATTAATAGATAGGTAGTGATTAATGTACAATCTATCAATTAAATATTGCACGTAAAATGTAAAAAACACAGACACTTATTCATTTAAATCCCTAAACATAATAAAGGTTGGTGCAAACCTACTTCTAATTAATCAAAAGCAAACATTGACCACAAGGTATCTTCCTCGGATGCATAAGAGTTATAACTCTGACTACCACAAATCATTGGTAGCATCATTGACCCTCTAACAATTCTCCACTACCCATTCTTTTTGGGACCACCTTGTGGGGCCAAGATTTAACACTTATGAAATAAATAAAAAATTATAGATATAAATTTATTTGAATAATGATATCACCAAAAAAAAAGGATTTTCGACCTTAAAACGCTCCAATATTGATCTTTATCATTCAGTTTATAGAAGTTTGAGTTGTAAACTTATTGACCAAATTTAATCTCGATCAAATAAGAAATACTATTCGATTATCCGTTTGATGAAGACTCCACAGTTTTTTTTTTTTTTTTTTTTTTCCTTTAACACTAAAACGAAAAAAGAATTTTCAACTCAGAATGTGCCTATGCACAGAATTGTATATACCATCGCCAATGGTTACATCTATTAGAGTTTAACATGAATTAGAATAGTTGCTTTTCTACAAATGCTCCATGACTGATACATGCATCTCCTCGTGAAATGCAAAAATTGGATTGATGACAATTTGTGAAAGCTTTACACAAGAATCTGGAGCTAAGGGGAATCAAGCTTTACATAAATTTCATGTTATGTGAAATGCAAGTGAATGGATGACAATTTTGGATGATTGTATCTGTTTAAGGAAGGGATTTGGATGATTCTAATTTTGGTTGCTTGGAATTCTCTCATTTTCATTCTACCTTGGTGCTTCAAAAACATTTGAATGTAATCGAAAGGGAAAATTGCACAAATGGCCTGTGATCATTCATGTTGAATGTCCAGTTGGATTGGAGCTTATTTTGTTTTATTGAGGTTTGAATGGCACAATATTTCTTTTTTCTTTAAAAAAAAAAAGGAAAATGTCTTCATGCTTCTTTGTTTTGTGGACGTGAACAATAAAAAGTTTTACAGGGAAAACAAAAACAAAAAAATTTCAATATTTAGATATAGGGTGTATTTAGGGATTCTTCTCAGTGGAAGTTAAAACATATTATTTTTCAACTATATGAGTATATTTTTTTCGGATGGGGCTATTTAATTTTTTTAAATAAAAATACATTGATATTTATTTTTATTTTTGAAAAATACACTAATTTAATTTATTAACGTTTTTTTGGATCAATAGGAGTTGCAGCCCCTACCGTCCGGAACGTACATCCGCCCCTGTTTAGATACATGAGATGTCATAAGCAGTACTATCTGCCGTGCACAGATTAGATCTTCAAAAAATAGAAATTGTATCCATTTTTGTTGCAGTGATATATACTGTAGCTACACTGGAAGTGAATCAACCTTAACCATAATTTTCCAGTATAACAAAAGCCACAATGTGCAGAATTTGCTGTATAGCAAGTCACCTCCTGAAAAACAAAAGGGCAGCAGATACAGAACGGGACGGATGGAGTCTGGGAAAAGAACAGAGTACAGAGACGCCATTGACAGAGTAGCAAAAAATACCAAAACTTTTTGAACAATTTTCGCATAAGAATGGCTGAAATTAATGCTCAACGGAATTTTTAAAATAACATTATACGACAAGCAATACATGAGCAAACTTGTAATGGCTACAAACATTGTTTCCGGATGGGTTTCCAATGGAGACTCATTTTTTGCTTGATACTTCAATTCCAGAAAGTTGAGCAGAATTGGAACGATGGATGCAAGAATAGTAAGGTGAGTCACCAAAGTATGGTAGTTTTGCAGACGAAGACACTTCATTTTCATGCATATGACGTTAAACTGGTCATATAAAATTTATCCCAAGAGGTGGAGAAAATGAATTGTTCTTGTAGCCTCTGCCATAGAAGCTCTCTCTCACCTTTGGAAAACAAGAATGAAGAGCAAGTTGTTGGATTACTGGCAGACGAAGTAGTAGATAGGTTTATCACGTTATTATGTTACTATAGGGTATAAATCCAAATTAGCATTATTTGCTGTGTGCAGAACTAACCAAACCTTCAAACACTAAAAATTCAATCAACAAGTAAATCGAAGTTCCAGAAAGTGGATATTGTACCATTTTGTTGCCCTGCTCATCAAACTGTCAAAATGTGGAATCATATAATCTATCCATTAATTTGTTACACCAATACTACAGTCACACACTATAGTAAAATTTCATCGACATGAGGGTGTGCTCAGAGAACACCCTTAATACAGGAAAAAAACTTATTTTTTGTTCCCACAAAGATGAACTTATTATATTGGATCATTCACACAATATGAATACACACACTGACCCTTTTTACTATATGAGTATACACCCTTGCCTTAGGATCGTAGCCCAGCCGCCCCTTGTTATACAAGAAGGGAATCTACTTGGTACACATCATTCTGTGGCAAAAACCTAGATTGGTGGATCAATAATACCGATCTTCTGAACCTTTGTTGCACGTGTGACTGCAGGAGGATGTTAGCCAGAAGTACTCTGCGGTATAGTAAACTCCAAAAAGAGCAAAATTTGGAGTATAGAAGGTCACCTGCTGAAAAGCATATGGGGAGCAAATATAGAAAGGGACGGAAAGAGTCTGGAAAAAGAATCGAGTACACAGCTGTCACTGTCAGAGTACCGAAAAATGCCATACCTTTTTGAACGGTTTTGGCATAAGAATGGGATGAACTGGTGGATGAAAATCTGGATGAAACATAACATGCCAAGCAAAATATGAGGAGACCAGTAATGGCAATAAACATTGTTGCTGGATGGGTTTCAAATGGAGATTCATTCTTGGCTATATATTTCAATTGCAAAAAGCTGAGCATCATTGTGATAATGAATGCAAGAATAGTAAGGAGAATAGGCAGAATATTATTGTTGCTTTGCAAACAAAGAGTGTTGATTGTCATCCTATACATCACATTGAACTGCCCATACATGTTTTCTCCGGAAAGGTGAAGAAAATGGCTTGGTCTTGTGGCCTCTGCCATGGAAGATCACCTATGTAGAAGAAATATATTGAGGTGAGGCTGTGAGCGATTGATTATTTTATTACTGAGTAAAATACACCATACCCCCCTGTGTTTTTACAAAGTTGCATCATAAACCCTGTATTTTAAAAAGTCGCGTTATAAACCCTGTGTTATGGAAAACGTTACATATACGCCCCAAACTCAAATTCTGTTTAACTCTGTTAGTTAGCCTTGTAAAAAGACAAAATTGTCCTCGTTTAAAGATAAATTCGTCAAATGAGGTATTTGCAACTTTTTTGATATCAGAAGGGGGTATTTATCACTTTTTTAATATTAGAGGGAGGTAACAATATTTTTCATTTTGCAATATCATAACCATGTGCTAGTCTACATTCTAAGGAGATCTACAACCTTAAACTAATAAATATCATTTAATTAAAAGAATAAAAAAACTTATAGCTTATATAACAGAACATTGATGTCCACCATAAAAAATATAAATCTTATGCTTGAAGTTCAAAGTCATATTGCAACTAGTAATAATCGTACCTTCACTTGGAATCACGTTCTTCTACAAGTAGATTAAAATCTTTAAATCAGTGCAAAATCAACTTCAAATCGAAGGAAAATCACTTTGAAATAGTTTTTCTCTCTAGGATTGTCAAATTTTTTTTTATTTTTTTATCTTTGAAGGGGCAATTTACATCTTTATAAAAAAACATAGGGGCAATTAGAAACCTTATAAAAAACACAAGGGGCAATTTACAACCTTATCGAAAACACAAGGGGCCATTTACAATCTTATCGAAAACACAAGGGGAAATTAGCAACTGATGTTAAAAAGGGTATTTTCGTCCTTCTGCATGTGTTTTAAAGCTTGATAAATGTCATACTTGCATTTCAAGCGTGTGTATTACACTCACGTTAAAATTGACAGAAAAATAGACGGTGGGGGGGTTATATGCCACGTTTTTTATAACACAGGGTTTATAACGTAATTTTTTAAAACACAGAATTTATGATACAACTTTGTGAAAATACAAGAATGTATAGTGCATTTTACTCTTTTATTACTAGTAATCTGAGTGCACGTTTGACCAAAAAACACCCTTGTGCACACTCATATTGGAAACTAACAAAGCTGACCGCGTACGTGCGCCAAAAACTGGCAGGTCACCGGGTACAGAACGTAAAAGTAACGGGATCCTGCCATCCTGGGATCCAGGCCTAAGAGGTGACCGGGAACTGCCGGTTGAGCAAGATGCTGAAAGGCGCCAATGCTTATATGTTCTTCTCTTGAAGAAAAACCGGTTTGACCTGCTTAGCAAAAGAAGAAAAAAAAGCCGGTTTGACCTTCCATGATCTCTTGTCAGTATTAATTGTTTCTGCTTTATTTACATAGTGTTCGGAACTATTTGAGGTGTAGAATTCATTTGATAATTGTGATAATTTATATTTATAAATGAATTTATTTATTTAAAATTGTAAAAACAGTATTAAGGCTCTATTTGATCTAATTGTAATATTTCAGTTTTTCAGTTGTTGAGTTTTTATTAGAAATGTTGTTGAATAAAAGTCGTTGACTGCTTAGCCTGTGTTAGATAACGTTGAGCTTTTAAAAATTTTGAAGGGTAATAATAGGAATTTAAAAAATATAGAAGGGTATATTTGAGAAAATAAAAAAGAAAAACAGCTTCCTGCATTATGTAAAATAGTTTCGCAAAAACTTTTTTTGAAAAGTTTCAATTTGGAGCTTCTCATTTTTTAGCTTTTTTCAGTTTTAACTTTTACCTAAAAACACTTTAAAAATGGGCCAAACAAGTTAATTCATCTTCTAAACTCACAGAAAACACTTTTGAGTGTCTAAAAGTTATATATTGTAATGTTCTGGCATAGGTTTAGTTAGCACAAAATCATAATCAGAATAATATGTAGGATTTCTCTAGAAAATCTAGTCAGGGTGAAATCCAATTAAGGGTGCGGATTCTGTATGAATACTTCCGGAGGCTTCACAATTGAGGAGCTTTGGATTGTTCAATTCCTATATCAGATTCAACAAGGTAAAGCTAATTTTGATACCTTTCTATGCGTAATTAATGTCGATTATTTATGCATGATTATAATTTACGTAATTAACCATGAACGTCTATATTAGTATTTATTTATTTACGATGCATTTTATTTAATTAAAAAATTAAAATATCATGCACAATTCCTAACATAAAACATTATTAATCAAGCACCTAGTGTGCTCAAGATCTTTTTGGGAAAATGATAGAAGGGTAAAACATCATTTCTTTAGATACATAAGTAACTTGATTCGTGCCACTCCTATATTTACTGATATAATCCACAAGGTATCTCTTCAAATTCAAGATGATTTTGGCTTGTGGCTAATTAAAATCCGTACCATTCGTACTCCATTCTACATCGCAAATCATTGTGGAAAAACAATATTAAACGAGAAATTGTGACAAACCCTCAAACACCACTTTGCCAGTAGAATATCTCTTCTGAAAAATCGTCAAACCAAGGGCTATAATTGCAAATACATTTAGTAGTTATTGTAGTATATAAAAAATACTTTTAGAAAAAGAACATTGAATATATTTAATATTTACAAAAATAAAAAACCAGCTCGACCTAGCACGAGCTGTTTTCATTGTTGTTTTGGCTTTATTAAATATATTTCATATATTTTTGTAGTCGAATAGTAGGGATGACAATGAGTAAGGTTTAAATTCGAATTCGATGGGTATTCGATCTAATTATAGACCCGTTTACAAAACCAATAAAGTATCCATTAGGATTTGATTTTTATAAATGGTTATCAATGAGTAGTCTTATAGGGTTTAGTAATAGTAATTTAAAAAAAACCCAAAACTCGAGAACTCGATTAATAATTTAGTAAAAATAAATTCATAAAAATATTTATATATTTACATACATATACAAATAATATATTATTTAAGAAAATATAATTTTTTAATATTTAGTCCAAGAATAATAGTTGTGGGCTATAGCCCAACTCTTATTATCAGTTGTTAACTCTCATAGTTATGTTTACCTATTCATTTATCTAATTTAAATAATACAACTGCTTAATTGCTGAATAGTTCAAACGAGAATGATAATTTACAATTGTGACAAGTACTTTATGTTTTTTTTTTCAGGTTATTTCATATTATTATGAAAGGATGATAACTTCTTAGCAAAAGATTTTGTTGAATGTTTCTATTAAATTTGTTTATAGACAAGAAATTTTTTTTTTACTCCTTTGTGATTTGTCATTATTTTAAATAGGACTTCTTTTCATTTCTTTTAAAAACCTTTTAAGTTTTTCTTTTAAAAAATTATTATTTTTATTCATTAACGTTTCGTGACGGGTACCCGCGAGTTTTCAAATATTTAACAGTTTCGGGTTTGATAAGCAAAATTTAAATTCGACAGGTTTCCATCACGGGTTTAATAAAATATAATTTAAATGGATTCAGGTTTGGTTTTATTAATTTTAGCGGGCATCTGACCCGTTGCCATTCTTATCGAAGAGAAACGCTATTGTGCTTTGTATGGGACATTTTAACTCTTTGGAAAACTGAAATTTAAAATAAAAATTGATTGTGGGCAATTGGTAACTTATTGCAACGTTTTTTTAACTTTTGTATTATAAACTAATAAATGTTTTTATAATGATTTTATTTAATTGCAACAATTATAATCATTTTATAATTTTTTAGTAATAATTCTTCATGAGATTATTTTTTGAATAATTAAAATTATCCTTTAATTACAACAATTTTTTTAAACTAGTGCTTATTATTTACAAAAAACTATTGCACTAAAAACTTTGCAATGGGACCATATGAATGATTTTTCAACCATTCCATAAAGTCATTAACAGCAATAATTTCAACTTTCTTGCAACAATTTTAAGTATTGTAACAAATAAAAAATGTGTAAATCTCTTCATACTAATTTATTTCTTTTTCTACTATTACTTCCATTTTTTTTTTTAGGTCAGAACTATGGATTTCATTTAAATTCAGCGTATATGGTAATACCTTCTAGGCCAACATGATGTCAGAAGTTTGACTAACGAAAAATTCAACACCATTAAGCTTTAGGCAATAATTTGTATAATTGTGGTACTTATAATTGTGGTACTTTAGATAGATGTTTGGGAAGTATGCTAAGTTCCAAGGGGTTGGAATGCAGACTCATTCTTTCCTTGATACTTCACTTTCAGAAAGTTAACCAGCACTGGAACAATGAAGGATATGATAGTATGGTGATGAGTTGCAAGAGTATGGTGGCTCTTCAAACAAAGACACCCTTTTTCAAACCTTACCTCTTCCGGCAAATTTACACAATGTAAATCTGCAAAGCGCACTGTGAAACCAGCAACATACCAATTTGTGGCAAATTTAATGACACACTTCGAAACAAACGAGTTGATGCCAGAAGAGGTTTGGTCTATGTTTGCATCATAAACAATAATAATGTGCTCCACCAATGAACAACAAAGATGTAGGAAGGCTCGGCTTATGATGCAAACTTTTCACGTATTTTAAATTCCCGTCTTTAGAAAAGTTTAGCCTTATGCTAAGGGGCAAAGAAAGCATTTCAGTGACTAAATTGTGATTTTCCCATTTTTGCAAATCGTTTTTCATTAGTCTTGCTAGCATCTAATTTATGAATTACAACGTGTAGGGCTTAAATTCAAAATTAATTGATATCCAACCGATAATCCAATATAACGTAATTAATGAGTATCTATCCTATAGTTGAATTTTATAAAAAGTAATTGACATGTAATCCGATAGATTTTGATATTAAACGTTTAAAAAAATTGAAACATGAAACTCAAATATATTTATAAATATATATGTATACATATTGTATTTGTGGGTGTGTCTACATATATAAGACATGACACATATATAATATATAATTGAGTAAAATGCACCATATACCCTTGTGTTTTTAAAAAGTTGCGTCATAAACCCTGTGTTATAAAAAGTAGCGCTACAAACCCTGTGTTTTTTAAAACGTTACAAATAAAATCCAGCCGTCAATTTTTTCGTTATTTTTGGTATTAAAAAGTAGCGCCACAAACTCTGTGTTTTTGAAAACGTTACAAATAAAACCCTGCCGTCAGTTTTTTCGTTATTTTTTGTATTAAAAATAACGAAAAAAACTGACAGCAGGGTTTTATTTGCAACGTTTTAAAAAACACAAGGTTTGTGGCGCTACTTTTTAAAACATAGGGTTTATGACGCAATATTTTAAAAACACAAGGGTATATGGTGCATTTTACTCTATATAATTAGAATTGACAAAATATAAAAAACAATAACAATGTATAGTCTAATAAATTAATACCCAAAATTACACTTCTAAATCTATGCTGACTAAACCAATAGTATTTTCTCAATGATTATGCAATTTAGTTTTGTTTTTTAAGTTAGTTTTCACTATAAACTAAATTTTCATTTTTTTTCCAAAGTAAACGATTATGGGCATTGGTACGAGTATTCGCAATTGTTTAGATACTTAACAGTTGAGTTATGGTCAATAATTTTTGAACCTGTTGAGCTTTGGATATTATTTTGGTAACAAGTGAAACTAAAGAGTTACGATTACAGTTAACTTAATTTTGAGATTAAACCAACCCACTGATATAATCTAGTTGAAAGCTTTTTCATATATACTCTATTCTACTCCCACGGTTTATTAGAGAAAATAAAAATTTAAACAAGAAATTGCTTCAGACCTCAAATGAAGATATTTTGACAACCACCCTTACGCCGAGAGACACTTGCAAATGTGATTCGTTTGTATCTTTTTACTTTAATAAAATAAAAGTTTAGGTGTAAAGACTGTTCTGACCGAAAAAAGGTGCAAGAGTTTTTTTTTTTTTTTTTTGTTAATTTAAAGGTGCAATAGTTTATCATGATTGGTGTTTAGATAGTCACAAAATCAAAATCAACAATATAAACTGCAAAGAGTTGCCCCCAAGGGATAGCTTAGAGGGCAATGGAGGAGTGGAGCAACTGGTGGTGTGCGCGTTCGACACCTGTTGTATTTAAGGGTTTTTAATTGTAATCAATTAAGATCAAATTTTTGACTGAATCGGTACATGTATTGGAGCGTATCGTTGCACCCGTTAGTTTACCAATTAGTAATTGGGTTCAGTCGAAAAAACTAGTGGTCGGGATTCGTTGGAAAAGCTAGTAGTTGGGATTCAAGTAGAGTTCTCACGGTAAAAAATAAAAAATAAAAATAAATAAAAAACATAAAAAAGGTGCAAAGAGTTTTAGCATGATAGACTTGATTTAAACAAATACTTGTCTCGTAATCTATTTTCCTTTGGAAGTTCTATCATCTATTTAGTCGTTGTTAATAGAGTGCAACGTACTAGTAAAAGTGAATGGCAGGGAATGATATTTTAATTGACAGACGAGGAAGTAGATAGGTTTACGTATAATAAGCAAAGATTAGAGAAAACTTTGATTTGTTTAGTTGTTTTATAGAATTAATATCTTATTTCGTTTACAATTAACCAAGCAATCTTGGCTTCATCTTCTGCATAAACTAATAATTTTCCCCTTTCTCTTCCCAATCCCTTCCATCTCCACAAATTTTGAACGGGTAAGTTACCTGTTTAGTTTTAGTTGCATGTTTGTCTTTTCATTAAAACATTATTGCTTCCATAAACACGTACCTTTTTTTTTTTTTTTTGGGTCGGAAAGAAAACTTTATTAACACAAACACTAACCATTGTTTGAAGATTAATCATCTAATTGTTAAAACAAAAATAGATCCAAGGAAAAATTGTACTCTTCTTAAAAGAAGGGAACCTATCTAATTGTCATACCAATCAATTCGCCACATAATTGGCTAGTCAACGAACATACAGAAATGTTTGGTCGTGATAATTAGAAGATAAGAGATATAGAGAGTTCTGAATAATGTAGGAAATCCTCCGATCGTGAATTTCCAAAAGAGGTTTGATGATTGTACAAGCATCAGACTCTATAAAACACGGTGGAAGACCATAAGATATATGCAACCATCGCACATTTTGCTTTTATTGCAGGGACTGGAATGGAACTATTCAATCTGGGCAAGCATCTTCTGTTTACTACTCGTCGGGGTTTGAGGCAAGGCTTTGGCTCTCTTGAACACATGCTTGTTTGCGAAGTAAGTTTGTTGCAATTGCATCATCATTGAATGTGATGCAGAAGCAGTATTCAAAGCAATTGAATCCCAAATTTATGCATGCAACTGGCATTCAAGGCGCATCATTGAGAATATTCAAAAGATTGTGACAAATGCTTCACATGTGAAGGTTCAATGCATTAAGAGGACCGCGAATAAACTTTGTAATTTGGTTGCTAAATGTAAACTTAAGAACGACTTGCCATTAGATTGTATTGCTAATAATATTCCTACTCATTTGTTGCATCTCCTTAATTTAGATATTCATCCTACTGGAGTAAGATGACACTGTTGTATTTTCTGATATTTAATAGTTAATATATTTTCTTTTTGACCAAAAAAAAAATAGCGAACTCACCATACATTGTAGCTGCAATATCGTCAATAAAAACGCCTATGCATAGAGACCAGATGATCGATTGAAAACAAATAGAACACTCCTCTATTAAAACGGGTTGGATCGTGTTATGAAGAAGCGAATTTAAACTCCAAGCATGCTAAAGTCCACATGCATAAAAGCGGTAATACATTCGATTATCATTTTTGAGCGTGACCCTAAGTTAGTTAACAAAAGCCATTTAATTATGCTGTCTAGGAATTAGTGTTTGCCCACAAAGAAAATGATTATGAAGGTGGAAACTACATGATCTAAATCCACCACTTATGAGAAATCATTAGATGACACTTTAATCACGCATATAGCATAATTTTGCAGGACAAGCAAATAACCATTTATGTTAATTTAAATGGCATAAAGTAACAAATACTTTGAGCATAAAAATAAGTTTTCAACATATCAGAGAGTTCAGTACCATCTTGAATTGATCGTCGAATTATTCAAAGTAAAACTATGAAGATGCAACCATATGAAATAATACAACTATCAATAACTGAATCACAATAAATACTGCCTTATAATCAAATTGGACACCATCATCCATAAGCAACCTAACAAAGTTGGTCTGGTTCATTCTTCAAGTTCAGCAACTAACACAAGGGAAACTCATACTACTTTCCTTCCATTATGTTATATTTTGAATTATGATAAATTTTCAATTGGCTTAACAGATTGAAATCATAATTTCCGCATAACATGTACGAAAGATACATCCCTAAAGTGTATAAATTCAGTATGTTCCATTACAATTTTGTGGATAATAAATTATATCACAAGCTATCTGTATGCAGCAAGTATATTTCTACTTGAATTTTTTAATAAATCGTATAGAGAAAAGAATTATACTCACTACCTGAGTCCTAATTGATTAATGAGAAAGTAATACATCACCATCTTAATTCTTTCATTCTCTTCTGTTATTTTACAATTTTCATATCAGGATGCACAAATATATTACGAAACATGCTCAAAAGAAATACTTCAGCATCACAAAGACCTAAGTATAATGAATCTAACGATATATGAACCAGATTCTTCTAACTGGAAGCCATGTGACCTATGTCTATTAATGATAAAATAATAAGTATATGCTACGATTAAAATGAGAAAAGCTTATGGATCGGAAATGATGATTAAAATCTTTTGGGAATGGCCAAAGGTTGCTAATGTTTCCATAGACGGTGCCAGATTGTCGACTCTCGAAATCTACAATTAAGATTATGTGATTTGTACCTCCATAGATCTATGATTTAGATCACGTAGTTTCCACCTTCATAATCCCTTTCTTAGTGGACATTACCAAATTTGCCCTAATCCAGAAGACTCAAAGGTCATTCCCCATATCGGTGTGGTGAAGTTAGAGGCTATTTATAGAGATCTCTTGATTTGTGGCCTAAGTTGGTCCTTCGGCCATATGGGCTTCAATTAACCCTAACCCAATTCATTATTAAGAATTAGGCCAAGCCCTTGGCTAGATTTTAGCCATTACAATTAGTACACTATAATGAATTTGGATATGAATGTAATGAAATTGGGAATGGAATGAACCTGAGAATAAGAATGACATGTTTGGTATGTTTTAGGAATGAAGAGTAGTAATATGAATGACTTGTATAATATGACATAATTGGCCTTTTATTTTTATAGTATTAAAAATAAGAATAAATATAAACATAACCGTAAACAACATAAACATAATAAATAATAATAATAATAACAACAAAATAAAATAATAATAACAACAACAACAATTATTATTATTATTATTATTATTATTATTATTACTATTATTACTATTATTAAAAATAAAAACAAAATAAAAAGAATAATAACAATAATAATAACAACAACAACAACAACAATTATTATTATTATTGTTGTTGTTGTTGTTGTTGTTGTTATTTTTGTTGTTGTTGTTGTTATTATTATTATTATTATTATTATTGTTATTATTATTATTATTATTATTATTATTATTATTATTATCATTATTATCATTATTATATTGGTATTATTATTATTTTTGTTTGGATTTTTATCATGATTATTTTACTTCTTTATTATTATTATTATTATTTTAATCACTATTATTATTTTTTACTTTTTTTATTATTTTATTATTTATTGTTATTATTATCATTTTTATTTTTATTTTTATTAGTATTATTATTTTTATAATTATTATTATTATTACTTTCATAATAATATTATTATATATTTTTATTATTTTTGTTATTTTTTATTTTTTTATTATTATTTTAATCACTATTATTTTTTTTGTTTTTATTATATTTTATTATTTTATTTAATTATTATTATTATTATTATTGTAAAACAAACTATTTATAAAAGTTATGTTATTTAGGGGTATGGTAGTCAAATATATTGTCAAACACATGAGAATGGGCTAATCCTATGTGTTTACTCTGGAATGACTAATCCTATGTAAACAGGAATGTGATTACTTTAGGAATGAGATTCTCAAGTTCATTCTTTCATGTCAAGCATTAGAATCGAAAAGAGCTGGAAATGTAATTCCATTCACAACCCCATTACAATATATCAATCACTACTTTCAATTGTTAGAATATAACACTTATCTCATATCGAAAAATTAGAAACTCTAATGCCACTTTATAAGATCTTGGGCTACTCTACCTGATACCAATTGGTTTTAGGATGAAACCTCAAGTTTTTTAGCATGGTATCAGAGCTGGGCCCTTCGTCCAGTCTTATTCATACGTGTGTGACCCATCTCAAATCAGATCCACTTGTATTATTCAATCTTTTGTGTGTCATGTTGCACGCATCTTCAATTTTTCACATGTGTCTCATGTGTGTTCAATCTTTCACATGTATTAATCTACTATATGTAATAAATATTCCAAATATGACTCATTTAAAATTAAGTCCACACATGATCTTCTACATGTGATTGTACTCAAATCAAGTCACACGTGAGGGAGAGTGTTAGAATATAACATTTGTTTCATATCAAAAAATTAAAAACTATAAAAGTACCTTATAAAATTATGTGCTACTTTATTTCGTACTAGATGATTTTAAGATGAAATTTCAGTTATCTTAACATAAATTTCCAAAGGGCCCCGACATGGATGACATTGATGGCGCTAATTAAATACAAAGGGTCTCCCATCAATCAGGAAAGGTTTAAAAGCACATAGATTCGACAACTTTTGTTCCTGCATATTGGATACGATATCATTCGATATCAAGTGGTATGTCCAAGATAGTTTAATACTAGAATATTGACAAAATGCTAATCGTTGATTTTAATAATCGATTAGACTTAAAAAGTAGCTTCGGACATGGTTAACTGATGTTGTTTGAACGGTGACATGTTCTTTTTCTTAATATTTATATACTTCAATTCCACAAAGTTGAGCATCATCAATTGAATGCCATAACGAAGATATGTCTTGTTCTGTAAATATTTCTCCAAGCTTCTAACTAGAACTGTTTCCATGTATATACTCCATTGACTTCCACCATTCACTATATAAACGTTAGTCGGTAAGTATATAATATCTTGAAAGAGGAGAACCCTAAGTGAGAGCAAGAAAATTTTAAAAATTTGGAAAAAAATAAGGAGCACTAAGCGAAGACTATGTGAAAATGAATCCAGCTCCATTATTGATTAGCTAGCATCTAATCAAAACTTGTCTTGTATGTACGGTAAGTTCGGGTGTGATTTATTAAGATATCAGTAATTCACTTAAATTAAAATATTAACTACTTATAACCCAAACTCATTTACTTGATGGAAGTAACTAATGTTCCTATATATACATATTAATTATTCATCGCCCTACCTATAAGGTAGATAAATCAATAAATTACTACCATAACTTGGTCTTTCACTTCAAGTAGTACTTGTGGCTTTAGTGATTTACTGTGATAATTACATAGTTTCTGATAAATTCAATTGTTATATGTTTTCGTAATAACTATGCTTACATATAGTATTATAGACTATATATCATAACATCATGTATTGTCAAATTTGATTTTTCATGTGTTGTCTCAATCTTATGATTTACGCATCAGTTATTTTTTATGCTTATTATTGGAGCTTTATAGTGAAATAGGCGACATTGAATGAAAAATACAAAAATTGAGAGTTAAATGAAATATGTATACATTCTATATGAATGCCAAGCAAATTATGATACAAATCGTATGTATAAGAAATTTGAAATTTGATTCTTCATGTGCCTTTGTTTGCTTGTGATTAGTTCATCTGATTGTGAAATAACCGATACTGTTTTTGTTTGATAAATAATTATTAAATCTGAATAATCTATCATTGCCAATTTTTGGATTTATGTGTTATTATAATCACCTGTAGCCGTCAATCGCGGTCCCTCCGAGATAACAACATTCTGTGACACAGCCCACTTAAGTAACAATATTGTCACTTCCGACTATAGTTGTCGAATCGTGAATCGAAATGTCATTTTTTTAAATCGTGAATCGAATCAAATCGTGAATCGTACAAATTCGGTCACAAATTTGAAACTAGTTGATATTTGACATATTATATTTCTAGTAACAGTTTTTAGTTGAGATTCTTTATTTGAATTAATATTAATATATGCTTTTGTTACTTTTCTAGATTGTTCACTACTTCACTTGTTCCTAGTAGCCCAAACAATTTTTGCATCACAATATCACACTATTTTTTTTGGTCGGAACAATATCACATTTCACAAGTGTCCAAACTAGTGCTCAAAAGCTATTGTAAACACAAGTAGTCCAATCAGTTACGAGTTTTGTGTCCCATTTTTTTACTAAAGTGGGCTTATTTTGTTAGCTACTTTGAAATATTTTGGGCTTTAAAAAAAAAAAAAATTGACCCGAATCGCGAACGATTCAATGAATCGTACGATTCACTAACGATTCACACAATTCAGTACCGATTCACTTGCGATTCACGTCAATTCACGATTTTTCTATCCGATTCGTATCATTTTTTTAATGAATCGTATCGAATCGTACGATTCTGATTACAGTGCTTCCGACTACGTTGGACTACGTAAAAGTAGTTGATCATGAACAATGCAACTCTTCAACTAGTGCATGTCTTTGTCAAAAAAAAAAAAAAAACTAACGCACATATCAACTTGCGTATTATCGAAGAAAACGCGTATGCAGGATTCTTCTTTTATTACATTTTTATGTGCATTTGAAAGTCACTCTCTCATTCATATGTGCCTAACCAAATTATTGAAATTCAAACTGGCAAAAAAAAAAAACATTTTTATATATAAAAGGGACTTTCGACTTGGAATTGTAAGTTTTTTTTTTTTTTTAATACTTTCTGTGGTTTTAGGCTTGCAATTACATCCTTAATTTCCTTTCTCATAATCAAACTGTAATTTTACTTGAGAAAATAATTGGAATATTTTAGTTATTAAATTGAAACAATATTGTGCAAGCATATATAGGTATTTTCAATTTGAAAAGCTATGACGTTAAACAGTGGCGCCAGACACCCGGGGTCAGGGGGTGCACTATAGTGACAAGTCAATAATAGAGATTCGATGACACCCATCAATGCATAAAACAATACTTAATTTAAGCATATTATAGCATAAGTGAGATCTTCAAGTAACTCTTTCTCATTTGACGCACATTATAACAATTAAAAACATGTAAGCAGAAATGCATATATAATGACGACTTAATATATAAAACAAAAAAATAAAAATAACTATAGTTAGTGTACATAGAAAAAGTACCTTTTATAATATTAAAGTAACTAAGTAAATCTTACTTTGAAAAGATATAAGACCATGGCATTACGAATATTTATAAATAAATAAATAAATATCTCGAATCGATTCTAAGCGGAAGTGTGCGGATTGGAGAACAATAGAGTGGATTAGAATAGCTTTAGTGGTGAGAGAAAGAAAAGAGTAGAGTAAAGTTTTACCTTTTGGAGTTTTGTGCTTAGTTTGTCAAGTTTTGCCTTTTGAAGTTTTCATGCTTAGTTTATCCGTTTGTATTAGGTTTTTATTTTTTTGTTTTTGCTAGGTAATGGTAAACTTTATGTTTGTTTTGTCGAATTTAAAGGTTCTTTTTCTTTTTTAGATCAAAGCTATTTGTTTAATAGACCATTTGCTACTTTTAGGGTGAAAACTTGTTTTTATAAATTGTAAATAGTAATATATTTTATACAATTGAATCCAAAGAAATATTAACTCGGGAATTTTAAAAGTGGTCAACATTATTAGTAATATATAAGCTACTTATAATAAAGATTTTTCACCACTAGCTAATAGATTAGGATCTAACAACATAACAATAACCTTATTAATTAAAGAGATTGATAGTGATGAAATGATTTGAGTTATTCACTATCGTTGATATTATAAGATTTAAAGCAGTAAATCCCAATTAGTACCATCTGTTGTACCCTGCACAACTAACCAAACCTTCAAATACTAAAAAAATTATCGACTACTAATCCAAGTGGATACATCAAACCAGCAAAACGTTTGACCAAACACAAAAACATAAACCCATCAAAACTTCAAAACATATCATTTATCCATTAACTTTGTCACACCAATACTACAATTACACACAACATGACTAAAGTTACATAAACATGATAGGATGTGTTAGGGAACACTCTTAATAGGGCAAAGAAAAAAAAAGTTATAGCTCGGCCCCTAGTTACACAGGAAGTGAATCTACTTGGTACGCAGCAATCTGTGGCAAAACCCTAGTTTGGTGAATCAAGGGTATTCTTTTGAATCTTTGTTGCACGGGTGGCTGCTGTAGGATGTTAACCATAGCTCTCCAGAATGAGCAAAATTTGGAGTATAGAATGTCACATGCTGAAAAGAAAATGGGGAGCGAATATAGAATGGGACCGAAAAAGTTTGGGAAAAGAATGGAATATAGAGCTGCCACTGCTAGAGTACCAAAAAACACCATACTTTTTGAATGAGTTTGGCATAACAATGGGAAGGATTGCTCGTCGATGACATTCTCGACAGAACATGACATACCAAGCAAAATATGAGAAGACTTGTTATGGCGATGAACATAGTTGCTGGGTGGGTCTCAAAGGGAGATTCATTCTTGGCTGGATATTTCAATTGCAAAAAGTTGAGCAGTACGAGGACAATGAAATCAATAACTGTAAGGAAAGTAGGCAACACATTGTAGGTTTGCAAAGCAAGACAGTTCATTATCATCATATACATGACATTGGACTGGCCATTTGTTGGGAAAGTTGATCTCTGAGTACAACAAGAGATTACTCTCAGAACCTGTGACTAACATTGAAATCAAAGAAGCCATGTTCTCTGTCAATAGCTCCAAGAGTCCGGGTCCAGATGGGTATGATAGTTTTTTTCTTCAAGAATGTCTGGGACATTGTTGGTGCTGATGTTTGTTGTGCTGTAAGGGATACTTTGAATTCTGGGGTTCTGCTCAAAGAAATTAATACTACAGCCATCACTCTCATTCCGAAGGTTAGTAACCCTTCGGGACCTAAAGACTATAGGCCCATTTCTTGTTGCAATGTGATTTACAAATGTGTTTCTAAGGTGATTGCAAATAGGCTGTACAAGGTGCTTCATTCGATCATCTCTATTAATCAATCAGCCTTTATTCCGGGATGAAAAATTCTCGATAATGTGCTTATTGCTCAGGAGTTGGTCAGAAATTATGGAAAGAAGAACACAACATCCAGATGCATCATTAAGTTTGACATTATGAAAGCCTACGATTCTGTTGACTGGAGCTTCATTTGATCATGTCTTGCTCCCTTTGAGTTTCCTGGAATCTTTATTAATTGGATTGATATGCGCATCTCCACGCCTTCTTATTCTGTGATGATAAATGGTCAAATGGAGGGATTCTTTCAGAGGAAAAAAGGACTTAGACAAGGTGATCCCATTTCACCCTATATCTTTGTGATTGTTATGGATGTTTTGTCTTGTTTACTGAACCGATGTGGTAACTTACGAGGCTTTAATTTTTACCCCAAATGCAAGAAGATTAAGCTTAATCGCCTTGCATTTGCGGATGACATCCTCATTTTCTCCAAGGCCAACCCGAGCTCCATTGCTATCATAAAAAAAGTCATCGTTGTCTTCTCTAAAATGTCGAGCCTCCACTTTAGCAGCGATAAAAGTGAAATTTATTTTGCGGGCTGCCCGGATAGCTGTAAACTCTTTATTTGTGTGTCACTGGGTATTAAAGAGGGAAACTTGCCAGTGAGATACTTGGGTATTCCCTTTATTATGGGTAGGCTCAATAAATCTGTTTATAGTACTTTGATGAACAAGATCACCACTAGAATTGCTCACTGGACAACTAATTGGTTATCCTATGCTGGCAGACTTCAACTTATCAACTCGGTGCTGCAAAGTATTTCGAATTATTGGTGTAATGTGTTCATGCTACCGAAAGGTGTTGTTGAGGAAATCAAAAGAAAGTTCGCTACTTTCCTTTGGAAGAATAGAGGGGAAAATGCGAAAAGGGCCAAAGTGGCGTGGTCAAAAGTTTGCAAGCCAAAGAAAGAAAGAGGCCTTGGTGTTCGAAGTTTGTGGGATATCAACGTTGTTGCTATACTCAAGTAGTTTTGGCATACATATTGTGATAGTGACTCGCTTTGGGGCTATTGGGCTAATCGAGTTTTACTTGACAGTTGCAATATTTGGAGTGTTGATATTCCAAATAACGCTTCGTGGACTTGGCGTAATCTTTTCCAAATTAGACAGGTAGCTAAAAGTTTCATTCGCCACCAAGTTGCAAACGGGTGTAATACCAATCTTTTTTGGGATACTTGGCTGCCTTGTGGTAATCTTTGGGATTTTGCACATTCTAATAATATTGTTATTCCAGCTGATTGTGGAAGCTTGAAAGTGGCTGACTGTATTAATGGCCTCTACTGGAGTTGGCCTAGCAATCTCAGCTAGATTGGAGCCTTGGTTGACTTTGAACCAAGACCTGACATGCATGATCAACTACTTTCGGTTGTTGGGACTCAAACGGATTTCAAGTTCCATTTGACTTGGGATTGTATTCGAGCCAGAAGTACTGAAGTTGTTTGGGACGAGCTAGTATGGAACAAATCTATTATACCTAACCACAACTTCTGCACTTGGCTCACGTTGCTTGATAGGCTTGCTACTAAGGCAAGAATCTTATTGTATGATTTCTAACGCAAGTGCACGTATCGCAACAAGTAATAAAGTGATAAGTAAATATTGTTCCCACGAGGACTGTGATTACTAACTACCGAAATTAATTTAGCTTTAACTTTATTCGAAAAATCAAATATGAGAGATTGTGAGTGAAAACTAATAAATAAAGTACTTTTGAAATTAACAACTAAAGCAAATAGGAAATTACTAAAGAGGATAAATCAAGAATTAAAATGCTCTAGGGGTTCCGATTTCACCAAGATTAATCATACTTGAAACTATTGATCTAAATCAATTGACATATATTCCCTACGTTGCCAGCAATTTCGCTAAGGTAGATATTAATCTTTCTCAAGCATCAATAACCTATCCCAATAAGTAAGCTAACTACATCTCTGTAATAACTGTGAACTTATAGAACACATTAAGCTTTAGAAATTCAAACGCTACACTAGATCTCATAACTATCTATAACTTATGATAATTTAATGGTATTTTACCATGGGATAATTTAGTTATCACTTCTCAGTCTCAAACTAAATCACGACTCATGTAATTGTTGATCAGGCAACTATAAGCATTAAACTCAGCATAAAATACTCAACGCAGATATGGAATAGTTCATCAATTAATTCAAATCAAAAGTTTCAAATATTCAAAATCCGGTTACATCGTAGCCCTAGAAAAATAACTTAAAACATCATAAAGAAATTAAATAAAATCTCAATTGTAACGTAAAACATGATAAGAGATATAGAGAAAACTAGAATTTGGAGAAGAATTGGGGCAGAAGTCTGTCTCCGAATCGTTCCTTCGTCTTCAACTCGCGAATCCTCTCTTTCTCTTCCTCTGGAACGTTGCTTTTTTTGCCCCCTTGATGGCTGCCTCCAAAAGCTCCTTTTTCTAACGTCTGATGTCTTCTTTTTAACATAGGGTTTCTTCTTTTCGCGCCTTTTACAAAATTGCCCTTAAAATTTCTGCGATACTGCGCAACTGCACTATGACTGCGCTACTCTATTTGTTCCTCAATTTCTCCACAAGTTGCATGAAAGCCAATCCTTTGCAATTTTTCTTCAATCTTTGCCTCAAAATCCATGTCTTCTTATATAATTCACCTACATCGCAAAACAAATATGGAACCAATCAAATTGCTCATAAATTACTCAAGAACTAACCAAATTTAAGTGAAAAGGTACTGAAATCATATATTAATAATACACCCAACAAATCTCAAGCTGGGGTATCTCTACTAATGTGAATTGTTGTTTCTGCGGACTGGGTGTGGAATGTAGAAATCATCTCTTCTTTGATTGTCCATTCACTCGCCGTATTTGGAAATAGTGTGCCACTACAAGAAATTTTGCGTTCGGAGATGGCACATTTCCATCTTCGTTCCGTCTCCAATCTGAAAATGAGACGAAACAGAGACGAAACTCGGGTGTCACCTTTCGACCCGTCTCCGTTTTTGAATTTCGACATCATTTCGTCTCAAATGGAGACGAAAAGATATTTCGTCACCTTTCTGTCTTGCTCACATTTCGTCTCCAATTCGTCTTCCTCACATTTTGTCACCTTTCCGTCTCCCTCACATTTCGTCTCCATTCCATCTCTCTTACATTTTGTCTCATTTCCGTCTCCATATAATTTCGTCTCATTTCCGTCTCTGTTCATATTTCGTCTCCGTTCCGTCTCCCTTACATTTTGTCTCATTTCTGTCACCCTTTTAAATTTTTTTTAAAAAAATATTTCCGAAATAAAAAAGTTATTAAATTGTGACTATGTCATATTTTTTATTTTTAAAAATATATAAATAACAAATAAAGGAAAAAAAATAAAAAAATGAAACTGAAAAATAAAAAATTAAACAAAACCCCCCCAAAAAAAACTAAGATCTACCATCAAAATTTAGGTATATATGCATATACATAAACATACATATATTTAGGTATATGCATATATATATATATATATATATATATATATATATATATATATATATATATATATATGCATATATGCCTATATTTTTTGAATATGTAGATGTAAATTATTTTTCGATATAAAAAGAAAAAAAACTGAAAAAAAACATCTACCCCAAAAAAACGAAAAAAATAATTTACATCTACATATTCAAAAAATAGGCATATATGCATATATATATATATATATATATATATATATATATATATATATATATATTTATATATGTATAAAAAATATATGTATAAAAAGAAAAGAAAACAGAAAAAAATAAAATAGAAGCCCCAAAAAAATGAAAATAAAAAACAAACTTACATGTAAATATTCAAAAAATAGGTATATATATATATATATATATATATATATATATATATATATATATATATATATATAACTATATATTTATATATGTATAAACAGAAAAACAAAACTGAAAAAAAAAATAAAACAAAAACCCAAAATAAAAACGAAAATAAAAAATAAACATACATCTACCAACAATAAATAGGTATATATGCACACACACACACACACACACATATATATATATATATATATATATATATATATATTTATTTATTTATATAAATAGTCATAAACATACACATACATATACATATATACATACTACTATACAACTATATCCACAATTGCAACTACATCTATATATACATATACGGGTAAATAGCGTCTCGGCCCCCTGTGGTTTACCATAAGTACAAGTCGGGTCCCTGTGGTTTCATAATTAGCTTATAACCCCCTGTGTTTTTTCAAAATTGAAGCATGCATGCCCCCTCCGTCAAACAATCTGTCAATTTTAATAGAATTTGTTATGCACGTGCTAGTAACGCAACTGTTTTTGTTTTTTACACGATTGACCAATATGTATGAGGTGTGCAATGGCCCCTTGTGTTTTAATGATGGTGCGCAATAGCCCCTTGTGTTTTTAATGATGGTGCGCAATGACCCCCTATGTTTTTAATGATGGTGCGCAATGGCCCCTTGTGTTTTTAAAGATATTTGATATGCTGACATTATCTCAGGGGCATTTGTGTCATTTTGATATTGCCGTTAAAATTTTAAACGGACTTGGACCAAAGGGGCACGTGTGTTTCAATTTTCAAAAGCACAGGGGGTTATAAGCCAATTATGAAACTACAGGGACTCGACTTGCACTTATGGTAAACCACAGGGGACCGAGATGCTATTTACCCTACATATACATATACAAAAATATACATATATATCTAACCTTAATGTGAGGGGTGGTGCTGGTGCTGGTGCGGGTGCGGGTGCGGGTGCGGGTGAGGGGTGGGGTATTGGGTGTTGTATATAAGGGAGGAGAGTTTGGTTTTATTTAAAAAAAATTGGCTGAGGGCACAGACCAATTTCCCTTTTTGATTTTTAATTTTATTACTAATATATATATATATATATATATATATATATATATATATATATATATATATATATATATATATATATATTGTCTTTGAGACGGATCACTCCTTTCTCCTTTTTGATTTTTTTTTTGTTTTTTAATTTTATTACTATTTTTTTTTTGTCTTTGTGACGAACCACTTTGGTCCGTCTACTTTAAGGAAAGTGGTCTGTCTCCTTTTTATTTTATTTTTTAATTTTATTATTAATATTTTTTTTTTTTTTTTGAGACGGACCACTTTGGTCTGTCCATTTTTTTTATTTTTTTTTATAATTATTTTATTAGTAATATTTTTTTTTGTCTTTGTTTATATTTTTCCCATAAAATTCAAAAAAAAATACATTTTTAGAGACGGACCATCCATTATGTCTCCAATTTTAGAGACGAACCTTGGTTCTGTCTCCATTTTGGAGACGAAATGAATGGCCCGTCTCCAAAAATATATTTTTTTTTTTTTAAATTTTTTGGGGTAAATGTTTAAACAAATTGAAAAAAAATGTAAAGGGTTCATCTCCAAAAGGAAGACATAATGGAGACGAACCCATATAAACATTTTTTCAATTTGTTTAAATTTTTTCCCAAAAAAGTCAAACAAAAAAAAATTATATTTTTGAAAATGGATCATCTATCCCGTCTCCAATTTTGGAGATGGACCTTGACTCCGTCTCCTTTTTGGAGCCGACCCAAAGTTCCGTCTCCAAAATTGGAGACGTAACCTTGGGTCCGTCTCCCTTTTAGAGACGGAACATTGGGTCCGTCTCCCTTTTGGAGATGAAATGGATGGTCCATCTCCTTTTTGATAAATTTTTTTTATTTTTGGGAAAAAGTTAATCAAATTAAAAAAAATATGTCAACAGTTTGTCTCCATTCCATCTCCAAAAGAGAGACGAAAAGGAGACGGATAATATATCTTTAAACATGTCATCTCCTTTTCGTCTCTTATCGGAGACGAATTGGAGACGACATTCATGTTCCGTCTCCAAATCGTCTCTATTAGGAGACAGTTTGGAGACGACACACCTAAACCGTCTCCAAACCGTCTCAAAATGGTCACTATTCATGTAGCTAAAGTTTCGTCACTTTTTTGGCGACGAAAAGATGACGGTCCGTCACCTTTGACAATTTTTCTTGTAGTGTGCGAAGCGCATGAGATGTGGTGGCCTTAATGCTGACTGGGACATCATTGTTGAGAAACTGTGTAAAATTAGCAAAGGACGCAGCTTAAAGGCAACCATTGTGAGAAATGCTTTCAACGCTTGTATTTACAACATTTGGATGGAGCGCAACACAAGAGTATTTGGCACTACTCCATAAACTAAAGAATAAATTATTGAAAAAATTAACTTAGATGTGAGGGGCAATGTTAGTTTAATTCGTAAATATCCTAACACTTTAGAAAACTCACTCTTTTGTAGAGATTGAAATATTTGTATCTCTTGAAGTTACTTTTTTTGTTTGTAACCTTGATGTTTTGTTTTTAATGTGAAAATGAAATGATTACTTTTGCCGAGAAAAAAAAAAAAGGTGTTCTCTAGTAAGGTGGTGAACAAAATGGTTTGTCCTAGTTTCGGCCATGAAAGATGGACATGTTAAGAAGAAATATTAATGAGGGGAGCGATTTAGATGAGTATATGATCAAGAACTAGCCTTTCTTAAATAGCTTAGTGTGGCCCGCTATACCTAACCTTACCCTATCTAAAGAATAAGTTACCAAAAGGGTGAAGGCCTATCGCACTTCACTATTGTTGCGTAAAGGGTTATATATTCTATTGGGAAAATTTCACATTTAGTCTTTATTATTTATAAAATATTTCAATTAAGTCTTTTTTGTTTAAAATATTTTAATTTAGTCTTTATTATTTTATTAAAAATTTTAATATCATCCTTATTGTTTAAAATATCTTAATTTAGTCTCTATTATTTCTCAAAAAGTTTTAATTTTGTCCATATTATTTTTAAAAAATTTCAATTTTGTCTCTATTGTTTTCTTAAAGTTTTAAATTAATCCATATTATTTAAGAACTAAATTAAAATTTTTTGAGAAACAATAAGGATGAATTTGAAATTTTTTTAAAATAATAGGGACGATATTAAAATTTTTGGAAAATAATAAGGATGAATTGAGAAATTTTAAATAATAGGGACGAAAATGAAACTTTAAAAAAATAATAGGAACTAAATTAAGACATTTTAAATAATAAAGATTAAACTAAAAATTTTCGTAAATAATAGGAACTAAATGTAAAATTTTTCCTATTCTATTCTCGTATTTGAACTATATGTTTAAAATGTCTTAAAAGCGAATGCATACGGCGCAACAAAGACTTGACCACAAAAAAAACCTAATACAAATGAAAAGAAACAAGAATAAATTCTTAGCAAAAAAAGAAACAAGAATAATGAGAAGTTTCTCTTTTTCTCTGTATCTATTCAATACATATTGGTTATAATTTATAATAATTCTTCAATGACTATTTACAGAAAATCCATAGCAAATGCAATTAATGAAGCTATTTACAGCCATAAAAGCCGCAACTAATAAAGCAAAAAAGAGAAACTTCTCATTATGAATCAATCACAGCATATTTACATTTATTTTTTTTAAACAATATCTTGTTGGGGGACCTCTTAGGAATCAAAGACTTTCTGACCAGCTGTTTTTGGGTAATGGTGCATATAGACGTTGACATGCAGACAGTTCATTATCATCGTACGCAAAGAAAGTAAAAGGTGACAAGGGACCAAGAGAATATAGAAAAAAGGCTAACAAGTGACACGTTCTTTTTCTTGATATATATGCTTACATTCCACATGGTATTGGAGGAGAATTTTGGCTATTAGGGACCAGTTCAAACTTCATATTATTCATAACATCGGGGACAGAAAAAATACTTGTTTTTGGCTTGACCCATGCCACCCCCATTGGCATTCTCAAGGATCTCTATTTGGTCAACTGATCATTTGGTCAACTGATCATTGAATCTGGCCTCAAAATGACCCTGTTTTCGATCTTATTGCTGATCAAGTTGGTAGACTCTACCCGCAGCCTAATGTCTCTAATCGCATTCTTTGGACCACAACCTTTTTTGTAAGAGACCTGTGGTTACGATTGGTGCATATTGTCAAGGACTCCCCCCGCAGGACTCCATAAAAAAACTTTAGTGGGTCCTTTTTCTGCTAAATCTCTGTTTAAAGAGACCATATTCTAATTAAGATAATTCCTCCTTTTTCGATTCTTTTTTTTTTTTTTTTTATCGTTGGAAACGCCTCCACTCAACTAGCCCTACAACACATAAACTAGATTAACCACCACTCAAAGATGGGATACGCCAGCATCCTCTTGCTTGACCAACAACTTTTTTTGTATAGACCTGTGATTACGATTGGTGAGGACATCAGTTATTTCAGACTTATATCATCACCAACATATATAGTGCTATATTCAAAATGTTTTATTCATATATATTTCAAACTTCCTCAAATATTGTTTGTAGATATTCATGTAAATCCTGCCAAGAGCTCGATAATTGCGAGCTACAGTTTAATTGAAAACCTTGTTCTTTCACATATGACCCTATTTTAGTGTAATTTCTACTAAGAATAAACAAAAAACATATGGCCCAGGCCCTCTTTTTTGGAGATAGATATATTGATAATGTTATGACATTATGAAGAAGTTTAAAACTATTGCAAATTGTTAATAAAATTATAATAAAATAATGTGCAAAGTTTACAACCGTTATGATGTTATGATTAGAGTTTTCTTACTCCTCCGAACTTTCTGACCAGATCTTTGATTAAGAGTCTAATCAGTAAATTGTACAGATTAACTATTTAAATTTGGTATGAGGCAACTTTTGGATTTATGTGTCATTTATTAATCACCTGTAGCCCTCATTCCTTTACCATAGGATGACAACAAGTATGAGACATTTTCTAGGAAAAATAATAACCACTAATTTTGAATTATTATTATTATTATTATTTTTTTTTTTTGCTAAGCCAGTAAGAAAATTTTATTTAATATCATAAACATTGGTGTATACTTACAAAATCCGACAAAAAAACATGTTCCTACTCAAGAATAGCACTAATTTTTCAATAAGTACAAATGGCTCGATTACTACAAGTATTCTTAAATTTTCTTCCCGAGAACATGTTCAATCTAACTGTATCACTAATTTTTGCAACAAGTTGTTCTTCCATTGAGGTGCCATTATCAAAGAGTCTATTGTTCTGCTCGCTCCAAAGATAGTAGATGCAAGCAGGAAAAATGATTTTGAGAATATCAGCTTTGATAGTCTTTTTCTTGCAGCCTTTGATGATGTAGTGAAGGGTTTGGTCCCAACGTATGCTTCCAACAGTGGCCATAGCAAAATTAATACACCTTCTCCAAATTCTTCTACTAAATGTGCATTCAAAAAAGATGTGGTCACGTGTCTCCATCCCCATATGACAAAGCTCACATCGATCATCAATTTGAACACCCCATCCAACAAGCCTAGCTTTCGTTGGTAATCTATCCAAGATAGCTAGCCACAAACAGAAGCAATGTTTAGGGATACAAGGGTTTTTCCATAGAAGAAAGTCCCATTCCACCTTCGCATGCCTTTCTCTAATAGCCTCCCAGGTGAAAGCAGTTGAGAATTTACCATTGGATCCAAGGGTCCAGGTAATAATGTCATTATGTTCATTGCTCAAGGGAGAAGGAAGACCGATATTAAGATCTGCCAATTGTCTTGGCCAGTGGCAGCTGCCATTGCGAATAACATCACGAACCTTACTTTGTAGGCCAAGCCGAGAAGCATAGATGGCAGAAGCATTCATAGCATTATTCAAACAGCCACTTGGGTGCCACTAATCCCGCCAAAGGAAAATATCCTTACCATTTCCAATTTTATGCCGGATGAACTGAAATGCCAGATTCCAGAACCCCATAATTTTCCTCCAAGCCCATGAGGCATTTTTAGGAATATCAACACTCCAAATAGAATTATTTTTAAGAAGAACAATGTTGACCCAAGAGCCCCATAGAGATTCTTTGTCAGTGTAAGCATGCCATAACTGTTTAAGCACAACAACTTTGTTTACATCTTCAAGGTTTTTGAGTCCAAGTCCTCCTTCATCTGTTGGTCTACATATGTTTTTCCAAGAAACTTTAGGGACAACTTTTGAGTCCTCCTTTTTACCCCACAAGAAATTAGAGAGGCATTATTGAACTCTTTTGATGACATTCTTGGGAAGAATAAAAATGCTACTCTAGAAGTTGAAAATGCTGTAAAGAAATGATTTGACCAGAGTGAGCTTACCCGCAAATGAGAGCCATGAATATTTCACCCAGCTTTTTGTTCTAGTCATCATTTTCTGACAAAGAGAATCACAATCAATGTTTTTGATTCTACCAGTGATGAGCGGCACACCCAAATATCTAACAGGTAGTTGCCCCTCTTCCACATTGAGAATGTCGCATATGAGCTGCCTGATGTGGGGAGGAGTATCCGCAATGAATGCCTCACTTTTATCTGAACTAACATTGAGACTTGAAATTTTGGCAAACAAGTCAAGGGCTAATTTTATAGCTCTAGCTGAGTTGCAATCTGCCTTGAAGAACAACAAGAAGTCATTTGCGAAACTAATATGTGTGGTGTGCTGTCGCAGGCAACCAAAAATAAAACCTGTACTCTGAAAAATATATGTAATAGTGTGAGTAAGGATCATTCCCACAGAGAGTATCTAGCCTAATTTTATGCTACATAAACACGGTTGGGGGGGGGTTTGAGTATATAAAGTAATCTTAAGAAAAATTACTGAAATTAAAAATATTGAATTTAATCAAGAAGACGAACCTTGGTCTAAGTCAACATCCGCCATCGGAATCTTATAACTGATCATTGATGCAAGTATATATCAATTCAAACTTTAAATATTCACCGTTGGAATTATTTTTCTATATCTCCTTAGTCGTAGTTAATTAGAATACACGTGACCTAATTAACCCTAACCACTAAACAACTCCAGACACGCGCTAAAGATTTAATCTAGTAGCAGCCTTAAGAATTAGAGGGATTGATAAAGCTAAACAACACAAGCACACACGGTTGCATTTAATTTAGTTGAACGTTCTTCTTAAAATCTAATAATTTTTGACGCAGCAAATTATTAAATCTTAGTTGCTTCGCAAATTAGAGGGATCAAACAATTACGGATTTGATATCTAACTTAGCAGTAGATTATAACGAATAATAAACTAGTTGGCCACCCTAGCAATTAAACGAAAGAATCATGAAATTAACACAGAAGAACATTCAATACTTAAAGCATAAATTGAATAATAAAAACTAATTAGATCTCACAGTTTTCTTGATTCCGAGGCTTCAATTTCCTTCGACCAAGAATAAAAGTTTAGCCACGCAGAGCCATGGAGAAAACTTGAAAACTAAGAGGATAGAAAGAGAGGAGGTCCAAATCTTATGATTTCTCCCCTTATTTATAGTTCGTGAAGCCTACAAAATCCCATAAGATAATGGAATTCTAATCTAAATAGAATAAGAAAATATTAAAGGTAAAGTAAACTCCTAATATGACTAGGAAATCTTAAAATAACTAGAAAAGTCCTAATACAATTAGGATAGCTGAAATTTTCGTGCACCACCTCTTCTACCATCAACTAGAAGCTTCTAGATAAAGAACATTCCAAAACGTTCAACAGCACAGGTACAGCAACTTCATGTCCAATTTCTACTTTGATACAGCCTTTATTTCTCAAAACTCAAAGCATGAAAGTTGTAGATCTTCTTCTTGTCTTTCCAGAACATCTTGAATCGCCTCAATCTGAGTTCATATGAGAGAGTTATGCCCAAAAAAAATAGTATTGGAGCTGTCCAGAATTGCGCAATTTAACTTCGTTCTGCTCCTAACGCCTCCATTTACATCCTAAATCAAAATATAAAAATAATGAGTGTGTTTAGGCATCAAATAGGTGTAAAAGATTAAACATTAAGGGAGAAAAACATGACATTTTGCATTCTTATCAATGTGTAATCTTTTCTCTTTGAGCACTTTGGGTAGAAGGTGAAATCTTTCATCTTAGCTGTATTGTAAAGTATTTGGCTGAGCACCTCAATGGAAATCACAAATAAGTAGGGCGAAAAAGGGTTCCCCTGTCTAAGCCATTTACAACCTTTAAAATGGCCCTCGAGGTAACCATTGATAGCAATGGAGAATTTGATTGTTGTGATGCACATTTGAATCCACTTGACAAACTTGTGTGGGTATCCCAGAGCCAACGAGGATTTAATGATGAAACTCCAGTCAATCGAGTCGAAAGCTTTCTTGATGTCAACTTTGAGAATGCATTTCTTGCCAATATGTTTTCTACCATAACCTTTCACAATGTCTTGAGCAATTAGAATGTTATCCATCATCCTTTTTCCCTCAACAAATGCAGTTTAGGTTGGAGAAATAACTGTGTGCAAAGTCCTCCAAGGTCTATTAGCAATGATTTTGGCAAGACACTTATAGATTGTGTTACAACAGGATATAGGCCGAAATTCAGTAACATTGCTTGGGTTATCAACCTTAGGAACCAGGGTGATGATAGTTGAGTTGACTTCCCCGAGCAACTTTTGATCACAAAGTGATGATTTGATTGCATTATAGACATTTGCTCCAACAATGTGCCATGCACTTTTGTAGAAGATGGAGGAATACTCATCCGACCCTGGGCTTTTATCCTCATGAATGCTCTACATTGCAGCTTTAATCTCCTCATCAGTAACAAGTTCAGTTAAATGAATTGAATCCTCATGGCTAATTGATTTACCAAGCAGGGATTGAAGACTACCAATAGAGACATTTGAGATGTTCCCACAATTACTACCAAGTAAGGTCTGATAGTAGTTAAGAATTTTCTTGCAAATATCCTCTTCCTGAGTAAGAGAGTTACCATTGCCAGAAATAAGCCTCTTGATTGTGTTTCTTGATTTTATCCCTTTGATTACTTTATGAAAGAAGCTAGAGTTGCAGTCTCCATCTTTCAACCATTTGATCCTAAACTTTTGTCTAAGACAATTCTCTTCTGCTAGGGTGATAGATTCAAGCTGCTTTAAGAGGTTCTTTTATTTGCTTGAGAGATCAAAGGTGGCATCTCCAATGAGGATAAGCATCTGGACTTGGTAGAGTTCATTCCTGATGTGATTAGCCTGATCAGGGAGGTTTAAGAAGTGAGCTTTGTTGAATTGCTTAAGAGCCAGCTTCAAATGTTTTTGCTTCTGATAGAGGATGTACATTGGAGTTCCATTAATAGGGATAGCCCAGTTATCATGAACAAGCTGCAAAAAATCTTTATGCATAGCCCATGCATTATAAAACTTAAAGGGTTTTGGCATTTGACTTACAACCATTGAAGTTCTGATAACAATAGGACAGTGGTCAAATGAAGAGGGGGGGGGGGGGGTCAACATCGACTGCAGAGAGACCAAAGTGGTTCAGCCAGTGCAAATTCACCAAAGCTCTATCAATATGGCTAGCTCTCAACCCTGTACCAGTGCCTTTGTTGCTCTATGAGTAGATCAGGTCAGTCCAGTCATGCTCAAACAAGTCTGAATCCTCTAAACATTTCCTAAACTCAAGGGCTCCTTGAGGAAGGTTGTTGTTTCTGAGTCTTTCTTCAGGCTTGAGGATCTTATTAAAGTCACCCAACACACACCAACGTGCAGCCACTACAGTGCATTTCCATTGGACAAGTTTACTCCATAGTTCTCGTCTGGCCATATAGTCATTGCATCCATACACAAAAGTTGCAAATAATTTCTCCCCAGTGCTAAGGATCTTAATTGAGCCGAAAATAGCTTGTTCATAGGACTCAATCTCCTCAACTAGCACTTTGTTTTTGTTCTAAAGGACCCAAATACACCCTCTCGGGGACCAACTATAATTGTGTATAAGCTCCCAGGATTTAAATCTTCTAAACAAAATCCCCTTCATGCTATTCTCTTTGATTTTAGTTTCAAGTTAACCAATGACGCTAATCTGATTACTATTGCAAAAATTATGTACATCCAATTGTTTAAGGGGTTAGTTTAAGCCCCTTATGTTCCACGTTGCAATATTAATCATCGGGGGGGCTAGGTTGAGAAGAGCATAGGAATCCCCAACAAGGCCAGAAGCAGATGGGTGCCCAGCCACCAAATTAGCAATAACACTGTCCACATCTTCACCACTATTATCAAGAGCTGCAAAACTATTCCGGATACCAATTGAATTTGTAGGTGACTGACTTACCGTTGATGTGCTAGGAACAGGAAGCTTATCAGGGTGTGAGTCTTCAATTTGCACTTGTTTATCAGTAGGACTTGGCTTCCTGGTGTTGACTGTTTGCCAATTGGATGTTTTCTCTTCATCAGTCTGCACTATTTCCACAACTTCTTTATCTTTAGCTTGCCACTTTTGTTTAAAATTATTGCACTCTGAATCTTTATGGCCAGCTTGCTTAGATTTCTTGCATACCACTGGTTGCCATGTATATTCAACCTCAATATCAGCAAAATTATTTTCCCCAAGATCCAAAGGAACCACATCTGGAAGATCCTCGTAGAGATTGACTTCAATGCAGACCCTTGCATATCCCAAACGAGTTTTCGACTCCGTTATAGAATCCATTTGAACTCGCGTACCAATGTAGCTGCCAATCAAATTGAGGCCTTCACGATTCCACATAACCACCAGAACATGATAGAGCTTAACCCATAAAGGAACTGAATCAAGTTTGAAGGTTTCCCATTTAAGATCTGGCTTCCATCTTCTTAAGAACAATGGCCTATCTCCCACATGCCATAGGTCCTCCATAGCTACATTGCATTTTGCAGTATCAGAGAACTTAAAAATATAAAGTCCTTCAGCAGTGGTTTTGATGACAACTTTACCAAATTTCCTCCATTTGGTTTCTACTATGCCTTGAACAAGATGAAAATGTGGTGCCTTGTCTAAAAATTGACCCACAAGGCAAGACTCCCGGAATGTATGTTTCCATCAAAAAAATTCTTCCAATTTTTACCTTTAGTTTGATTAAGGCTAGTAACATCAGGAAATTTCTTAACTTGGTCAACATTAGTTTTTTCAACATTAGTTTGGTTAACAACAGAATCCAACCCATTCTTTAGGGAAGAAGGGCTAACGTTTGCAACAGTAACATTATCAGAATTTTCTGCTGTAGGTACCTTCTCGGAATGAACGACATTCAGTTTAGTTACCGGCGAAAAGCAAGGGCTCTCTGTCGACGGCGACTTGGGAGATATTGCAGGAACTTTAGAAGGTGATTGAAAGTCATTACTTGATGGGGAGCCAAGAGGCGTTGAGAGGCAGCCTCCACGGCGACCGGCGAGATCAGGTGATGGAGAGGAGCTCTTGGATGGTCCAGATCTCGCTGATTGTTTGATAGTAAGACCCGGCTTCGTCCGCGCCATGGCAGCTCACGAGAGCCAGGAAGGAGCTAGGGGATGGTAGGGTAAGGAGTTTGGGTTACAATGTCTAAGGCTACAAGAAAATGGGATATCGGATGTTAGCAGTCAACGGTGGTCAAAGGCTATGTGAGGAGGTTTAGAGAGAAGGGAGAGGATTGTTAGAAGATAAACTTGATTTGGATTAGGACTCTATTAAATAAGTTCTAGTTAGATTTAAATTGTTTTTGACTAGATAGTATTTCCTAGTGGGTAATGGTTTCCTAGAACCATATCCTAATTGACATAGGTTTTTTGTGAATCTATAAATAGAGGTCAGTCCTTTCAATTGTAGTCATACCAAATACATACCAAATATTAGAGCAATAAAGATTTTGTTTAGAGTCTCCATATTATTTCTTTCTACGATAAAATAGCCTCTTCCATATTCCAACAAAGTGGTATCAAAGCTAGGTAAAGATGATAGGGAATAGTATGTTTCATTTTCAATTTCCTCGCCTCACTAAAGACAATTATGATAATTGGTCTATTCGTGTGAAGACTCTCCTTGGCTCACAAGATGCTTGGGAGATTGTAGATAAATGCTACATTGAACCTAACGAAGATGAAGTTTTGAGTCAAAATCAAAAAGACGCATTGGTGAAAAATCGCAAGAAGGATCAACAAGCTCTCTCTATCATCCATCTATGTTTGGATGAAACTATGTTCGAGAAAATCTCATGCGCGACTACTGCCAAACAAGCATGGGAAACTCTCCAAAAATCACAAAAAGGGGTAGACAAGGTGAAAAAGGTTCGCCTACAAATTTTAAGAGGTGAGTTTGAATCTCTCCATATGAATGATGGTGAATCTATTTCAGATTATATTTCAAGAGTTTTGGTAGTTTCTAACCAACTAAAAAAATATGGAGAAGATTTAAAAGATATTCGTATTATAGAAAAGATCCTTCGTTCTTTGCATCCAAAATATGAATATATTGTTGTAGCGATTGAGGAATCAAAAGATTTAGATGACATGTTCGTTGATGAACTCATGGGCTCGTTACAACCCCATGAAGAAAGACACAAAAAGAAGAACCAAGAAGTCTTGGAAAAAGTTCTTCAAAGTAATCTTACTTTGAAAAAAGAAGAAAATTTTGGCAATGATGGAAGCCAAAAAGGACGTGGTCGTGGATATGGACATGGTAGAGGCCGAGGCCAAAACCAAGGACGAGGATGAGGACGTGGTGGAAGAGGAGGATTTAATCAAGAAGAGAAAAATCAAAATTCGCATAAACCTGGGCATGGAAGAGGCAATTATTCAGGACAAAGGTATGACAAATCGCAAGTTCAATGTTACAACTATCAAAAATATGGTCATTATGCTAATGAATGTAGGAGTAATCCTAAAGTTGTGTACGAAAAAGCGAATTTTACTGAAAGACAAGAAGGGGAAGAAGAGATTACTTTGTTGATGACTCATCATGGAGAACAAGATGGAGGAGATACTTCATGGCATCTTGATACAGGTGCAAGTAATCATATGACTGGACAAAGGAGCATATTCGCAGAACTCGATGAAACTGTCAAGGGCAATGTTAAATTTGGAGATGCCTCTATGGTCTCAGTGGAAGGAAAAGGTAAAATTTTAATCTGTTTGAAAGATGGAAGGCATCGTTTTATTTCTGAAGTTTATTATGTGCCAAAATTAATAACCAATATTTTGAGTCTTGGACAACTTCTTGAGAAAAATTACACAATTTTATTGGAAGATAAACATTGTGTAATAAAAGATGAAAATAATTTTTTGATAACAAAAGTGCCCATGACAAGAAATAGATTGTTTTTATTAAATATTCAAAACGATGTTGCAAAATGTCTTAAAGCTTGTGTAAAAGAAATTTCTTGGTTATGGCACTTGAGATTTGGGCACATAAATTTTGAAAATCTTTCTTTAATGTCAAGAAAGAATATGGTGCATGGATTGCCTTTCATCAATCATCCGAAACAGATTTGTGAGGGATATCTTTTTGGAAAACAAGCTAGAAAAAGTTTTCCAAACGAGGCTACATCAAGAGCAACGAGACCACTAGAACTTGTCCATACTGATATTTGTGGGCCAATTAATCCTTGCTCTTATGGTAAAAATAAATATTTTATCCTTTTTATTGATGATTATAGCCGTAGGACTTGGGTTTATTTTTTAAAAGAAAAATCTGAAGCTTTTTACAAGTTCAAGAAATTTAAAGCTCTTGCTAAAAAAGAAAGTGGTTGGGAGATCAAAGCCTTGAGATCCGATAGAGGTGGAGAATTCACATCAAAAGAATTCAATAATTCTTGTGAAGAGAATGGCATTTGACTCCCTGTGACAGCTCCTCGATCACCTCAACAGAATGGAGTTGTTGAGAGAAAAAATAGAGTTGTTCTTGAGATGGTTCGAAGCATGTTGAAGTCTAGAAATATGCCTAAAGAATTTTGGGCTGAAGCAGTTGATTGTGTAGTTTATCTGTTGAATCGTTGTGTCACAAAGAGTCTCTCTAACAAGACACCATTAGAAGCATGGAGTGGAAGAAAGCCAACAATCAAGCACTTAAGGGTTTTTGGAAGCATTGCTTATGCTCATGTTCCTGATCAAAATCGAATCAAGCTTGATGACAAAAGCCAAAAACTAGTTTTCATTGGGTATGAAAAGAGTTCCAAAGCATACAAGCTCTACAATCCTACTAATGGGAGAATTATTGTGAGTAGAGATGTCCTATTTGATGAAGAAGCTGAATGGGATTGGAATGTCAAAGAGCAAAAAGAATACAAATTCTTACCCATACAAGAACAAGAAGTAGAAGTCAATGAAGACTCTATATCTCCAAATCCATCTCCAACTCCAACTCAAACTCCATCTCTATATCAAGCCCCAACTTCATCTCAAGGAGACATAACTTCAACAAGTTCAAGTTCACATGAAAAGACCCCCCCGTTTCAGAAGCTTGGATGAAATTTATGAGGTAACTCGAAATTTAAATGATGAACTGACTCTCTTTTGTCTACTTGCTGATTGTGAACCAATAAGCTTTGAGGAAGCTAATAAGAATGAAAGATGGAGACAAGCCATGGATGAAGAAATCAAGGCAATAAAGAAGAATGACACTTGGGAGCTTGCAACTTTACCCAAAGGCCACAAAGCCATTGGAGTAAAGTGGGTTTACAAGATAAAGAAGAATGCTAAAGGTGAAGTTGAAAGGTACAAGGCAAGACTAGTTGCAAAAGGCTATAGTCAACGAGCTGGCATTGACTATGATGAGGTATTTGCTCCTGTTGCACGCTTGGAAACTATAAGATTTATCATATCTCTAGCAGCCCAACACAGATGGAAGATTTATCAATTGGATGTTAAATCTGCATTCCTGAATGGTTTTCTTGATGAAGAGGTATATATTCAACAACCATTAGGCTATGTGGAGAAATGGTGTGAAAATAAAATTTTAAAGTTGAAGAAAGCTCTCTATGGCCTAAAACAAGCTTCAAGAGCTTGGTATAGTAGAATTGATGAATATTTCCGTCATAATAATTTCTCCAACTGTTCGCACGAGCATACTCTCTATACCAAACATGAGAATGGCGATGTGTTGATTGTTTGCTTGTATGTGGATGACTTAATTTTTACTAGCAACAATCCAAATTTATTTGAAGATTTCAAGAGGACAATGGCAAGAGAATTTGAGATGACTGATATTGGACTCATGTCTTATTATCTTGGAATTCAAGTGAAGCAAACAGATGAAGGAATATTTGTTTCTCAAGAAGGCTATGCAAGGGAAATTCTCAAGAAATTCAAGATGGAAAATTGTCAACCTGTTAACACCCCTATTGAATGTGGAGTACAATTGTCAAAGGTTGATGAAGAAGAACATGTAAATCCAACATTTTTCAAGAGCCTGGTTGGAAACTTGAGATACTTGACCTGTACAAGACCAGATATTCTTTTTGGTGTAGGACTTGTGAGTCGCTTTATGGAGTCCCTTACTAATACACATCTGAAGACTGCCAAAAGAATACTTCGCTACATCAAAGGAACTGTTGATTATGGACTTTTATACTCCCACTTAGAGGATTTCAAACTTGTGGGATATAGTGACAGTGATTGGGCTGGTGATTTTGATGATCGAAAGAGTACTAGTGGATATCATTTCTTCATGGGAGATACAACATTCACTTGGAGTTCCAAAAAGCAACCCATTGTCACACTTTCTACATGTGAAGCTGAATATGTAGCTGCTACTTCATGTGTTTGTCATGCTCTATGGTTAAGGAATTTGATGAAAGAACTTAAGATGCCTCAAGAAGAGCCAGTAGAGATCTATGTTGATAACAAGTCTGCAATTGCCTTAGCCAAGAATCCAGTCTTTCATGAAAGAAGTAAGCACATTGACACACGTTACCATTTCATCAGAGAATGCATCACAAGGAAGGAAGTGAAGATAGAGTATGTGAAGTTTCAAGATCAAGTTGCAGACATTCTTACAAAGCCACTCAAGAGTGACATGTTTATGAAGCTTAGAGCCTTGCTCGGAGTTACGAGAGTCAAATCAAGTTTAAGGGGGGATGTTAGAAGATAAACTTGATTTGGATTAGGACTCTATTAAATAAGTTCTAGTTAGATTTAAATTGTTTTTGACTAGATAGTATTTCCTAGTGGGTAATGGTTTCCTAGAACCATATCCTAATTGACATAGGTTTTTTGTGAATCTATAAATAGAGGTCGGTCCTTTCAATTGTAGTCATACCAAATACATACCAAATATTAGAGCAATAAAGATTTTGTGTAGAGTCTCCATATTATTTCTTTCTACGATAAAATAGCCTCTTCCATATTCCAACAAGGATTTTCTCTCTCTTCCATCGGGTTATAATTACTGTAAATGAAATTTTTTTTTCCAAAAGGAATAGATGAAATTCGTAAATTCAAAGGGCATACATGAAATTCCAAATATTTTAACAATAAACATTAACTTTGAATTATTTTTTTTCTCCTACAAGTACCTTTTACAATTGTGTTTGGCTCGTTAAGTTTACTAGTCCATGTGATATTCACTGGTGGCCTGAGATCTTTGATACCTTTGGGAATTATAAAATAGAAAATTACAAAATATTGTCAACCCTTAGTGACCTAATCAGAACTTTCTAGAGTAAGTTTTGATCATCCTTTTTCCTTTTTCTTTTTTTCGTTTGAGGTAGTGATATGACACAAATACTCATTGCTTTTGACTAAATGAATTAAAGAATAGCTAGAAATTAATTGTTCTCCGAAAGATAGTGGAAAGGAGATTTATCATTAGCCAAAACTTTTAATTGCATATATATATATATATGTATATATAAGCCTGCATTGAATCCCAAGGTTGTGAAGTGGGAAAAGCCTGCAAAATACAGCTACAAACTAAATGTGGATGGAAGTGTACAGGGAAGTAATGGTCAAGCAAGAGAAGGAGGTGTGATCAGAGATTTTAGAGGGAATGTCATTCTCTGCTTCTATAAAAATTTTGGGCATCAAACACCCATCAAAACAAAGATCCTAGCTCTCATATATGAACTGTCACTCTGCAGAGATATGGGATTAAACAAGGTTTGGGCAGAAATGGATGCCCTTAGGGTTGGTTATCTCATAAACCAACAGGGGAAAGGGTCATAGGACATCACATATGAGCTGGAGAAAGCAAGAAGATTATTACATAAATGCAATGCTTGGTTGACTCATATTTACTGGGAAGGCAATGAAGTGGCTGATTACCTTGCAAATCTGGGAGCTATTTCTAACAAGAATGATTGCTTTGCTTCTCTCCATCAGCACAGGTACTTAAAGGGGATCATGAGGATTGATCAAGCAGGTCTACCAAATTTCAGAATGTGAAGGAAGCAACTAATAAAGGACAGCCCTAGGCAACTGGATGAACTGAAAATATTTGATTGCCAAGTTCTATGTAAAAGTAAGATAAAGCTTCACATGTCAAAATTAGATAGGAATAAGAAGAATTGTAAAAAGAGGCGACTTGTGCCTCTTTTAGAGTAGTAGAATGATGGGGCAGGTAAGTCCTCTGCCCTCTTTTGGAGGTAAGGCTTTAAGTCTCCCTCCAAATTTATAATCTTTTTGTTATATCAATAAAATCCCGGAGGAAAGTACGAGGGATTCACCAAAAAAAAAAAAAAAAAATTGGTTACCTACTCTAGGCCAGTTAAGGCCAAATAATATTTATGATAATATATGTTCAAACACGAAGAATTTTAGTCATAATAAATATTTACACGACTACTCCATTTTACCCGTCACATGCACGCTATAGTTGTAAGATTAAATTGCAATAATTATGATGAGATGAATTAATTTGAATTTGGGTATTTTAACTACAACAGAATATTACGAGCCCTTTATACAACCGTCCAAGGCTTTTTTCTTCTTTATTTTTTGACATTCTTGTGTCGATCTCTTTCCCTTATTGACTTAATTCAGTCTTGTTGAATGGATTATGCTAGTTGTAATAGGACAAATCAGAATTTGCATAATTTTTTAATAGCACGCGTACCCTTGCTTAAATAGCTTAGTGTGGCATACTAAACCTTACCCTACCTAAAGAATCAGTGGGACAAATTTGTTTAAAATGTCAGAAATTTAAATTCTTCAATAACAGAAATCAGAATATATACACATATGAATGAATGCATATATAATATATCATATAATCAACCCTTTCAACTTAGAATGTTCACTCAGCTAGCTAGAGTGGGCTCAACAGTGGACCCGAGTGCCTCTTAAGGAGATCAGGTTAGAGTTGGTGTGGGCATCGTCTACTATTATTTTATACACTTTTTTAAAGTGTTAGTTTTACACGTCTCTATAATTTTGTACATTTTTATACACTGGTTATGCCTTTTGAACTCATGAATGCCCTCAACAAAGTGATCACTTCTTATTCGTCAAGTTTTATTCGATTTGATCATACTCTGAAAAAAAAAATACACCTAATTTGAATTTTCATGAAAAAATTATATAATCAACCTTGTGTTCTGTTCGACCAAAAAAAAAAAAAAAACCCTGTGTTCTGATGAAAAAAAAAATCTCTAATTGTTTAGCGTTGATGCGAGCATTTAATTTCTTCTCATCTAAAAAGAATTGATGATCAAAGGATTAAAGAGAAATGTCTTTCTTTTTTTCCTTTTTTTTGTTCCGATCCAAGTCTTCTGCTGAAATATCGCCATATCGTGTTTCCAACGCGTATACATTATGAGCACTGACTTAGAACATATCACGTATCACTACAAAAAAAATATAATTTTACGAGATACAGTTCCCCTTACCGTGCCGTCGCCAATTTGGAATTTGCGACGGCACGGTGAGAAGAAACGCCCGTCAGACACGAGGTGGTTGTCAAAATCGTACCCCTCACCAAGCCGTTACCAATTTGTCGACGGCTACGAAACTATCTCCAGCCCGTCTCCAATTCTTCCATCACCAAGCCCTCGCCAAATTTCCCGTCTCTAAGCCGTTACAATAGTTTGTTGTCAGTGTGCCCTCGTCAACTTAACTCATCCCAAAACTGTCACAGAAATCATCCTCGCCAAGCCCTCGCCAACCTTTCCCGTCATCCGGCCATCACCAATGTTTGTCATCACCGAGTACTCGCCAACTTAACCTCTCACCAAACCGTCACTAAAATTGTCGTCGCCAAGCCCTCGCCAACCTTTCCCCTCCAAAATTGGAGAGGGAGCGCCTCCCGTCACCAAAATTGTCGTCGTCAAGCCCTTGCCAAACACTACAAGAAATTTTGAAAAAGGAGATGACATATTTTCGTCTCCTTTAAGTCTCCAATCTGAAAATGAGACAGAAAGGAGATGAAATTCGAGTGTCACCTTTTGAATCGTCTCCAATTTTGAATTTCGTCTCCGTTTTGTCTCAAATGGAGGAGACGAAAATATTTTTTGTCACCTTTCCGTCTCCCTCACCTTTTGTCTCCAACATTTCCGTCTCCGTCACATTTTGTCTCATTTCTGTCGCATTGTTTTAATTTATTTTTTTTAAATATAAAATAAAAATGTTATAAATTCTGATTATGTCAAATTTGTTATAAAAATTTAAATTCAAAAAAAATATAGTAATTATATATATATATATATATATATATATATACACACACACATACAATATATTTATAGAAATTCAACAACCTCATAATTAGAAGAAAACAAAAGAATCCTTCAAATGAAGAAATACCCATGAATATATACATATAGAAGAGCAAAAAGAGACCATCAAGTATAAATATAAGCCAAAACTCTAAAGAAATAAAAAACCCAATAATCATTCCATCGACACAAACAATCACCAAGAAGATTCATAAAAATTAACCCATCATCAAAATAGTAAGCTTGAAAAAAAAATCGATGTTGCTTATTATAATTAAGAATTTTAAAGATACATCAAGTGCCTTATTTTGTTTTAAGGATGTATAAATCTTCTAATGTATTTAACCAACCTGCAAGATTAAAAGCTGCAACTTCTTAGATAATTTGTAATAAAGACTCAGCATTATAAAGGAAAAATAAACGATAACTCCATAATCATTATAAAACAGAGGAAATTCTAATCACCAAAAGGACCAAATAATTCAAGTTATAATGCATACATTTATATCTATCCTTTTTCGTGCATGGAACGACCTCTAACAAGTAGGACGAATTTATGTTACATAGTGCAAATAATGCTCAGTGCCCACACTCTTGGGGCATCATGCAGATTAAGTAACATAACAAGCTCAACAATCTCATCAATCCAAAGAACATAGCCTCATAATTTACCAAAAAAATAAAGGACAACCATATACATACGGTGGAAAAATAAAAAACTATAAATTTTAACTAAACATAAATATAATTAAGGCATATATGAAACAATTCCAGAAAACTAAAATTCTGGCTTCTGAGGCTTTTTGAGTTTATGGGCAATTGACAGAAGTTCTATTAGAACACCATACCCATGACAATCAATACAACTCCTCAATGCAGATTCTTTACTACAACAAAGAAGCAAATCACAGGACATACAAGTATTTTAGATACTTAAATATGCCAAAATGGAGAATAAAGAAAAGATAGACCACCAAAAAAGAAAGAAGTATTAGAGAAATAATTCTAATGTTCATTCATCGAGTTAGATATAGATGGCAGTGATAGATATTGCCACAAGTACGAGCTTTTAACTAAACACAAAGCAATATGGGAAAAAATAGCGAAGAGATCCTTTCATCACCTTAGCCACCAACATTCATAGGTCAACCATTTTCACTACTCATCACAAACACACACACATTCATATACAAACAATAAAATCACAAAAAACCAAATAATTATAGGAAATCTTGTGGCTGCCAGTAACTACAAGATTAATACGACACCAAAATCTATAAAGAATCTATAAAGATACTTGCTGCCAATGGCAATGGAAATTAAGAGATTACTAGTCACAGTTATGTATACACTATATGAAAACAATAAATGTATACCAAAAACAACCTTTTTCTTCTTCATTACCATTAAACATTCTTCACATAAAATAAATTTCCAATGTACAATAACAAGGAGGTTGAGCATACCTTTACTCAAAGGTTTTTCACATTGTTTGCCTTGGCAATCGAGCTAAGCCTGCCCAACCGGTCCAAAATCCTATTTGACCTAGGTGAAGGAATCAATAAAACAAGACCAAAAAAAGTTGTAAAAGACTATTCATAATCTAATTTTCATAACAATTATAAAAAATAAAAAAAATGTAATTTTACTCTCCAAATAAAAGTCAACTGACACCAACAAGAAGCAAACGAAGGAAAATCTCAACTTTAACAAAATTAGAATATACTTTATTTAGCTTACAAATAGAATAATTTAACAAACTTAGAATGTACTTTATTTTGCTTACCTAACCTCTGCAATTTGGTTGATGGTGAAGCGAGTGGAGGTGGTGGCGGTGAGATTAGGTGGAAGGGAGTAGGAGGTGTCGAGGAGGGGACTGGGGAGGGCAGAAAAATAAAAATGGGCAAGGAATCAAACATTGGATTCTTTTTACCTTTCGACATCGTATAGTCATATACGTATATACATATATAAATTTACAGATTTATACATGTACATATATGTATAAATGTATAGATCTGTATAAATTAAAAGGGGTGGGTTACCTTCAATGGTGAAGTCGAGGCTAATGGTAGCACGGGTGGTGCGCAGAGGTGGGGCTGCTGGTGCGCATGGGTGGGGGTGACGGGTTTGGGGAGTGGGGGTGTTAGTGCGAGGGAAATGGGGTTGAAGGGAAGGAGGTGGGGTGGGGAGTTGTGGAGGGAATGGTGGGGTGGTGGGCTGCAGGGGACATGGGGGTGGGGGGTTGTTTTTCAAATTAGATCAGCCCCAATTGCAGCTGATCTCGTTTATTTAATTTTTTTTTAAAGATTGGTGGTGGCGGGCCAATTGGGTCGGTCACCCTTTTGGGTATTTATTTGTTTTAAAAAGATTTATTGGAATTTTTGGTGACAAGCCCATTGGTCCGTCACCTTTTTGGGTATTTCTTTTTTTTGTTTTAAAAATATTGGAATTTTCGGTGACGGACCAATTCGGTCCGTCACCTTTTTGGCTAATTTTTTTTTTTTTTTTTAAGTTTATTGGTGACGGACACATTGGGTCCATCACCCTTTTTAGTGATGGATCTATTGTTCCATCACCTTGGGTCCATCACCTTTTTAGCTTCTTTTAAATAAAAAAAAATAATTGTGAGATGAGATTAGGGCGAAGTAATGAGCTTTAGAGGATGAGAAGCGTCGGTGGAGGACCTTATCTTTTTAACAGTGTATGTAATTTAATTTCTTTTATAAATTTGGTATATTTTGTTAATTCAATAATATGTACATTTAAAGACATAAAAAATCTTGTTTTTTTTTTGCTTAGTACCAAATCCCTGAGAAGATCCCTCAAGTTTGAAGGTGCTTTTTAATTTTTAAAAATAGTAAATATATAGTTATTTTAGTATTAGTAAAAGTAAATAAATAAATAAATCACTTTTATTATAGTCATTTCGGTATTAATAAAAATAAATAAATAAAAATATATATACCCATTATATTTAGCTGTTGTAAAAAGCATAATTATCTTAATTCAAAAACATAGATTTATATAAATATATAGTATGGAATATATATATCTATATATATATATATATATATATATATATATATATATATATATATATATATATCACATAAATAAATAAAATTGAAAAATTTAATGTAATTACCACAATGAGGGTGATGGAGAGGGGCCTATAGAGGGGTGGAAGGTGGAAGGGTGGAAGGGTGGAAGGGTGGAAGGGTGGAAGGGTAGGAGGGTGAGAGGTAGGGATGGGGCGGATGGGGTGGGGATGGGGGGTTGGGGTTTGGAGGGGGTGGGGGATCGTGAAAATGAAATAACAGAGGGTTGGTTAGCCCTCTCTTATTTCGTTTTGGGCGAGGGATTGGAGACGGGAGGCCCTCCCGTCTCTAATTTTGGAGACGGCGAAGTATGTAGTCTCCAATTTTGGAGACGGGAGGCGCACCCGTCTCCAATTTTGGAGACGGCGAAGTATGCTGTCACTAACAGTGATGACTTGGTGACGGTTTTTTACATCTCACTGATCGCGTCGTTTTGCGCTAAAAAATAGTAAGGTTAAATGATTAAAAATATTACTTATCTTGAATTACCTCTAGCTGTGGCGAGTAGAGGGTCGATCCACGGAGATTGGGTTATCAAGTTAATTTAAGTCCTTAATTTAGAATTGTTTGACTATCTCCCGTCACGGATAAGTTTGATTAAGTCCAAAAGTCTAAAAGTCCAAAAGTACGGAAGTACGGAAAATTAAGTCCAAGAAATGTCCACAAAATATCCAAAGATACAGTAGTAGCAAGGTCCAAAATTGAATTAATCAAAAGTACTAAATTAAAGAATCACAACACTCAACACTAAAAATCCAAAGGGTTAATGATTCAGGGTGGTTATAGCTCGGTATATGCAAGTACAAAGTTATTGATTCAGATTTAAAGTTAAGTCATTCAGAAATAGGGCTACAAGCTCCCAATACTGAAATGAGCCTTTAATTACATAAGTGAGAAGATTAATTAATTAGCAAGACTGGAGGTGTTGGTACAACCTAATGATATCCAATCTCTCAATTAATCTTTCACTTATGTAACCTGTAGGTGTCGGTACAACCATACTATAATCCATCCGAGGTAGTCTCGTATTGTCACTGGTTTACAAAACCGGGCGTATATGTACTTTCAATTAAATATAACATAACTACAAGTATACGTATAATTAATCAAAGAATACTTAAAAACAAAAATACGAGACTTTACTAAATTTGAATCAAAATATATGTACAAGAATAACCTCACACATACCACCCCGAATATCGGGTCTAGTGTGTCATGATAAACATTAAAGTACAAGAAATCATAACGTAAACCGAAATAAAATAATACTTATCGTGTTGTATGGATTTCGGTAGACCGTTATGATGTCGGTATATTGATAGCTCACTAGATCCTCCCCTCGGGATTAAAACTTTGCACAAAACTAAGAATAATAATTAAAACACTCAAAACTCACTTCACAAATACTAGAGTAGCACAATATATGCTAATAAGAGAAAAATGGTACAAGAAAAAATGAAATAAGAAAGGTGTATTTATAGGACAATTTCGGCACTATTCATGAGCACTATTCACGAGTACTATTCAAGCCGTGATGTCATCATTGTGTCAGCATGACGTCATCGCCTAGGTCATCATTGTGTCAGCATGACGTCATTGTCTAGGTCATCATTGTGTCAGCGTGATGTCATCAAAATTTACTATTCACGCACTGATTTTTACTATTCATGCGTTGACCGTTGACTTTACTATTCATGCGTTGACCGAAAGTTGACCAAAGCTTCTTCAAGGTTTTTCAGCGTCCTGAATTCATTTCCGCACTCCGTTTGGCCAAATTCAATCTCGATTTGCTCATGTCAAAGTCGTTCGACCTTCCTCCTTTAGTATTGTGCTGAACTTCTTGTTCAAGTGTTGGCTTTTGTGGCAATTTTTGCTATTTCTTCTTCAGAACCTATATTGTACTAAATTTGTGTAAAATATACAATTAAGCTTGAAATAATAATGCAATATACATGATTCAATGGGTTAAAATTACTAAAAATATGGATTTATCAACCTTCTCAAACCCATTCTTTGCTTGTCCTCAAGCAAAAGCATTAAGTACTTCATAGATTCAAAAATAATAAATCCAAGCAGTCAATGTATTCATACAATTAGATTTTATAAAACACCAGCTTAACTGTGAATTTGTCTTCCAAATAATTTTACCCCAAGAAATCATTTTGTATCTAGAAGAATAGAAACTAACTTAATTACAAAAAATCCTTTGAGCCTTTTTAAGCACTTGTAACTCAATTAAGAGGTAAGAAAATTAATCACGCAAAATTTGTAAAATCGAAAATATTTTCTATGGATAGTCATGAAATGTTAAAACTCAACTACCTTCCAAATCATGTAGTACTCCCTTCGATTTTTTTTTTTATATATATATATATATAGATGACTCGGATGATAGATGTTGTTTGACTCATTGATTTCTGAAGTTTTGTTTTTCATTGGTTGAATTGTATTTGGTGAAAGAAGTCTTGTCTGGCAGGATTTGTATTGATAGCTTTTTCATAACAAAAATGCTCAAAAATGGTTAGAAGAAAGCATTTGTTATGGACTTCTTTTCTGCCTCTTTTTGTTGAATCAACAATTTTGATATTTGAATGATGTTAAGCGAGTCATCTTCATATTTTTGTTTTGTTTTGTTTTTTTTGTTTTTTTTTTGTTTTTTTTTTTTCAAATGAATATACCGATCTAGAAAAATAAGTCAAATTTTAATAAAACATAACATCTCACATTGAAAACGCCTCAATCTACTCCTTTTTTTATAATTAATCAAAAACCTCTAATTAAATCATGTGACGCTATTGGGATGTAATAATAGTTAACAAGGTTTCAAAAAAATCTAGATACAAACTCAACTCTAGTGGTTAATCATTTTTCCATTCCAAACTTCACAGTTAATTCAAATATTTTATCAAAATCCAACCATATTTCAACACTTGACTACTCAACTTTAATTATCTTGAATAAATGAAGCACGGAAAATGGAAATTGAAAATTTTAAAAATTTGGAAATTTTTTTTAGCAGGTGGTATCAACTATTTGTTCCTCCTCAAACCCGAACCTTACATTGCCCTCAATGTAAGAAAGTGATGCAATGCATTGCAAATTAAAAAGATAGATACAACCTGATAAAAATTCCAAGCATTGTTCCTCAAATGGTTCTGAAAAAAGACTTGTCATTAAAAGCTCCAAACACCAACGTTAGCTATGAGGATAAAAAAAAAAAATGATCCAAAATGAAATTTAAACGGAATGATATATACAATGTGGTTTCGCAAGGACGAAAATTTTTTTATGGTTTTTTTTTTTTTTTTTTTAATGAAAATTTTAGTTAAACAATCTAAATCACACAAAATAAAGCAAACACCATTTTTTTTTCAAAGTTTTTTTTTTAAAAAAAAAGAAAAAAAGAAATTAACAAACCAAATTAAAATATACACAATAAATCTCCTTTAACGGTTTGCTAACAAATGCATTGGAGGAGACTCAGAATATATACACTAATGAATGTATAGCCATAACAGTTGCTGAAACTTATGCAGAGAGGGTTGAAGCCACACCAGATTACCAAAATCATTAGAAGACCGTAGTGACAAGATTAACTAAAGACATTCTCGAGACATATCAAAAATTCAACCTCTAGATCAAATATTCAGAAGAACTAAATCCAAATAGGTTTTTTTTTTTTAGGCCCGCATGTGAGGGAGTTCGGACATTGGCTAGATCTACATCCCCAGTTTCAATAAATCATTATCAAACATCCACACTCCATTTTTTTTATCCCTTCGACTTGTTTTTTTTTTTCAAAGTTTTTTTTTGTTTTTTTTGTTTTTGGTTTTTTTTTTATATATACCAGATTCAACATCAAAACAAAATTAGTGTATATACTAGGTAAATAACCACAATAAAAAACAGATTACCATACTAAAAACCATAAAAATAAAACTCACAAATTTTATTCATGAAAATAGAAATGGTACATTAACTTAACAAATACAACAACAAAACAATTACTTATATTATAAGCCTATTTCTTTCTCTTTTTCCAAGAACTGGGCAGTTCATGATGAACTACCCAAGCCAAATAAAGAAGAATCACAATAATAATACCAAGAACCACAAGCAACGACTCCTCTGCCGTGAGACTTTTAAACAATACCATCTTCGTGGAAATTTTAACAAAAAAAATTGAAGACGGAGAAGTTTTGTGGGGAGAAAGGTAGGAGATGGCGGTGGCAAGGAGGAGATAAAAAAATGGTAGGGTTAGGGTTTTTAAAACCGTTCGGCCGCCCTTTTTTTCATTTTTTTTTCAACAAAACAAACAAAAAAAAAAAAACAACACAACTTATTACATAAGCCTAAAAACTAAAAATATTTTCTTCCTTCATGGATTCGCCCCATCTTAATCACAAGATAGATGAAGAAGATGTACAAGAAGAAGAATAAGACAAAAATGGCCACAATAAGAAGCAAAACTTGGTCGGTCATTTTAAGTTGATGAAACAAGTTTGAGAGATTGAGAGAAAATTGTGATTGTTGTGTGAGAGAGATTGAGGTGTCGGTGGTGGAGAGAAAAAAGAACGAGGGAAAGAAAGATTAGGGTAAAAACCCTTTTTATCGACCCCTCACTTTTTATATATATATATATTTTTTTTAAACACATATTTTTATTTTTTGATTTTTTTTTATATAGATGTAAATTAAAACAAGCACACATAATGACAAGAAAATGCAAACATATTAGAATTCACCCTTAAGATGGTCTCACACAAAAAAGAAGCCCGGGAAATGCAAAAATAGGATCTCAACCTTATTTCAATTTCATACCTATGCAGCAAAGTAAACCACATCCGAACACCAAATAAATGGCATTAAAATCTGGATAGTAAATCTACCTGCCATAGCGTAAGAACTGGCTGAAGCAGAGGTGATGAATCACATATCACATGCCCCTCTGAATGGTATTAGTTATCTTTCTCTCAAATACCATGAGAGCCACTATTTCCATAACGGTGGAAAAAGACCTCCTAACGTTGAAGTTAACGCCAATTTAAAGCTAATTGGTAACCAAACAACAACATCTAGGATGAACCTTGGAATGTTACCGCCACGAGATCCTAGATTACCCAAAGATCACTTGGGTTCATGTGAGGCACACATCCTAGTACAAACAACACCCTATTTTATCCTCAGATAGTTACTACCGAATGTTGCCACTGTGTACCCATCCTCCCACCCATTTAGGATGAGTGCATCACATAAATTGTCAGAGTTTTTCCTTCTAACCGGGAATGGGCACTGGAACCATTTAATGTCAGCCAGCAAGACATGCACACACAGTTAAGTGCCGTAGTTTAACGCCTTCGGGCAAATTTTTTTTTTTTTTAAAATATATATTAAAATCAAGGGACTAGCTCTTCTAGAGGTTTCTGTATTCACGCCATCCAGTACTTTCCTTCGGCACTCACATGGGACCACAGCCAGTTCCATAGGGTCAAGAGCAAGACAGTGGGGTTTTACGTTACAGACAATACCGTTTGGTGAATGCTCTCACTCCTAACTACCTTATCAAGTAGTGCCCAAACAGACCCTAAACTATATTAAGCTGGTGGAGTGGCAAGTACTGTTAGACAGAGTTGCACTGATCAGTCAACCGCACACAGAAACGTACAATGACCACTAGTATCATGACAAAAATACCTGAATGAGTGCTTCTCAGCGTTTAAACCCAAACGACATTTAGCTGGAGAAAGACTCATTTGGTACGAAAAAAATAAAAAAATAAATAAATCCTAGGTTGCCTCATAAGAGCGCTAAGTTTAACGTCTTCAGCCAAACAGAATTACTTTAAAATTGCTACTCTGCAGGGATTGGATTCTTAAGTTCAATTGACTCTTCACCCTAATTTTTTAGCTGGATCGCTGGTTTAAGTCTTTGTCCATTTACAAACATAGTTTTCCCATTTGTTTTACCTTTTATCTTAACAACCCGAGACGGAAAAACTTGTTCAATCTTACATGGTCCATCCCATATGGACCTCAATTTTCCTGGAAACAATCGTAACTTAGAATTAAATAACCACACATCTTCTCCAGGAATAAATGACTTCCGAATAATCATTTTATCATACGTTCTCTTCATTTTCTCACTGTAAATCTTGGCATTCTCGTATACTTCTAAACACATCTCTTCAAGTTCATTTAGATGGAACAACCTATTTTCACCAGCTTTCTGCAAGTCAAAATTCACAGTTCTAATTGCCCAGTAAGCCTTATGTTGTAACTCAACAGGTAAATGACATGTTTTTCCAAAAACTAAACGAAAAGGTGACATTCCTATGGGAGTTTTATATGCAGTTCTATATGCCCAAAGTGCATCATTCAATCGAGTAGACCAATCCTTCCTATCAGGTCTAACTGTCTTTTCAAGGATTGATTTAATTTCCCTATTAGAAACCTCAACCTGTCCACTAGTTTGTGGGTGATATGGAGTTGCAACCTTATGAATGACTGAGTATTTCTTCAACAATTTTTCAAAAGTTCGGTGAATGAAATGACTTCCACCGTCACTAATGATGGCTCGTGGAATTCCAAACCGACAGAAAATGTTTTCTTTTATGAATTTCATCACGACAGTGTGATCATTAGTCCTAGTTGCAATTGCTTCAATCCATTTAGACATAAAATCAACACCAACCAAAATGTATTGAAAACCAAAGGAGATGGGGAAAGGACCCATGAAATCAATACCCCAAACATCAAAAAGTTCACAAACCACGATGGGATTTAAGGGCATCATATCCATTTTTCCCATGTTACCTGTCTTTTGGCATCTTTCATATGCTTTGCAAAACTCATGAGCATCCTTGATTAATGTGGGCCAATAAAACCCACTTTGCAGCACTTTGATAGCTGTCCGTCGTCCTCCAAAGTGTCCCCCACATTCCTGCGAATGACAAAATAACATGATGCTTAGCTGTTCAGACTCGGGTACACATCTACGAATAATTTGATCAGAACAAATACGGAACAAATGAGGATCCTCCCAGAAATAATGCTTTGCAATTGAGAAAAATCGGTCTCTCTCAGCCTTGTTCCACTCCTTGGGTATTTTGCCAACTGCAAGATAATTCACAATATGAGCATACCAAGGAAGTTTAGGAGCAGAAATTAACAGTAACTGTTCATCAAGAAATGTATCTCTCAAGGGTAATTCATTTTCTGTTTCCTGAGTTACAATCCTTGACAAGTGATCAGCAACAACATTTTCTTGACCTTTTTTATCTTTGATTGTTAAATCAAATTCTTGAATTAATAACAACCATCGAATAAGCCTAGGTTTAGCATCTTTCTTTTCCAACAGGTATCTCAATGCTGAGTGGTCAGAATAAATGATTATTTTTTACCCTAACACATAAGACCAAAACTTTTCTAATGCAAAAACTACAGCAAGCAATTCTTTCTCTGTGGTGGTATAGTTTTTCTGGGCATCATCCAAAGTTCGGCTGGCGTAATAGATCACACAAGGAACACGATCCTTGCGTTGACCTAATACAGCTTCTATGGCATAATCTGAAGCATCACACATAATTTCAAAAGGAAGAGATTAGTCTGGTGTTTGAATCACTAGAGCAGTGGAAAGTGCATTTTTCAGTGTTTCAAATGCAGTAACACATTTTTCATCAAACTGAAATGGAGTATCCTGTGCCAACAAATTTGATAAAGGTCTAGCAATTTTACTAAAATCCTTTATAAATCGTCGGTAGAAACCAGCATGTCCAAGGAACGATCTCACCTGTTTAACAGTTGTTGGAGGAGGCAAATTAGAAGTAATATCAACCTTAGCTTTATCAACCCGAACTCCTTCCTTGGATATAATGTGTCCGAGAACAATTCTTTCTTGAACCATGAAATGACTTTTCTCCCAGCTAAGTATGAGATTAGATTCCTGACATCTTTTCAACACCAAAGAAAGATTATTCAAACAAGTGTCAAATGAATAGCCAAAGATAGAAAAATTATCCATAAAGACCTCAACAAATTCATCCATCATATCAGTGAAAATAGACATCATGCAGCGTTGGAAAGTGGCTAGTGCATTACAAAGGCCAAAAGGCATTCTTCTATAAGCAAATGTGCCAAAAGGACATGTAAAAGTTGTCTTTTCCTGATCTTCAGGGTCCACAGAAATTTGATTGTATCCCGAGTACCCGTCAAGAAAACAGTAATAACCTTGTCTTGGCAACCTGTCCAAAATTTGATCAATGAATGGTAAAGGAAAATGATCATTTCTTGTTGCAGCATTGAGTTTCCTATAATCAATACACACACGCCATCCAGTTGTGGTGCGGGTAGGTACCAATTCACCTTTATCACTTGTCACCACAGTGATTCCTGATTTTTTAAGTACAACCTGTATAGGATTAACTCATTTACTATCCGAAATAGGATAAATGATACCTGCATCTAACAACTTCACTATTTCCTTCTTTACAACTTCCCTCATGTTCGGGTTCAGCTTACGTTGCATCTCTCTAGATGTCTTGGCTCCATCTTCCAAATTAATCTTATGCATGCAAAAAGAGGGATCTATTCCTTTAAGGTCTGCAACAGTGTAGCCTAATGCTTCCTTATTCTTAGACAACACATCTACAAGTTTAGCTTCATTCTCTAAAGAAAGGTTAGAAGCAATAATAACTGGAAGTGTTTGATCTGCCCCTAGAAAAACATACTTGAGATGACTAGGAAGTTGCTTAAGTTCCAACTCAGGAGGAGATTGTATAGAAGGAAGCATGGGTTCTTTAGAAAGAGTCAAGGATGGTTCTATTGCACAAATCTGAAATTTTTCATCAAATCTTTGTTTTCTAAAGATTCATCGGATTCCTCCTCAAACCTACTAAACACTACTTCATCATTATTCAAAGCATTTTCCAAAAAATCTTTTTGCATAAGACTAAGGAAAGACTCTTCAATTAATGGATCAATCTTATCAAGAATAAAACATTCAAGACCATCATCTCCATCTGCAAACCTAGCAGCATTAGTAACGTTCAGCTTTACCTTAATATCTCCAAATGTAAATTCCAATTCTCCAGTTGCACAGTGAATTTTTGTATTAGCTGTTGCTAAAAATGGTCTCCCTAGTATAACTAGAGTTTGGAACTTTTGAATTTCTCCTGGTTCCATATCTAGCACAATAAAATCTACAGGAAAATAAAATTCATCAACCTTTATCAACACATCTTCAATCATACCCCTAGGAATTCTAAGTGATCTATCAGCTAGTTAAAGGGTGACAGGAGTAGGTTTCAATTCTCCTATATCTAACTGCTCAAAAAGATTAAAGGGAAGAAGATTTACACTAGCTCCTAAATCAAGAAGGGCACGATCTACACAATGATTCCCAATATAGCAAGGAATGGTAAATGCTCCTGGATCTTTCAATTTTGGTGGAACATGAGAAATAAGAATGCTGCTTACCTTTTCAGTCAATCTTACTTTGTTTGATATCAAAGCTGAATTCCTTCTTTTTTGAGTGCACAAATCCTTAAGAAACTTTGCATAAGCAGGAATTTGCCTGATGATTTCTAACAGAGGTAAATTGATTTTCACTTGCTTAAAGGTTTCAAGAATTTCTTCCCTTTTTGAATCTTTATTAGGTGGATTACCTAATGCATGTGGAAAGGGTGCCTTGGGACTCAGTGTCAATGGAATATTTTCATGTGAAATGAAAGTTTCAGGTTCATTTGCAGTTTCTTTTGATGAATCAACAGTAACTTGAGACTTGGCTTTTTGCTTTGCAAGTCTTGCATTTTCGTAAGCTTCGACACTTACCTTGTTATCAACTTTCTTACCACTTCACAATGTAGTGATAGCTTGAAGATCCTCCACTATTTGACTTGTGGATGCTATATGGGCCTTACCTTTTGGGTTTCTATCTGATTGGGCAGGGAGTGTTCCTTCTTCCCTTTTCTGAATTGTGTTAGCTAATTGCCCAATTTATCTTTCCAAGTTGGCAATTGCCTTTGTATGTGTACTTACCAGTTGCATAGTTGGTTCCCAACTGTGAAGCTTTTTCAAAACTTGTTCTTCAAAAGTAGTCCCATAAGAATTGAAACCTGAATTAGAGCTCGTAAGTACCTGTCCTTGTGGAACTGAATGAAATCCTGGAGGATAACCTCTTGGTCTTTGTTGTTGAACATCTTCCCGATTGTGATCCCACCGGAAATTTGGATGATCTCGTGTACTTGGATTATAAGTGTTAGAGAATGGATCATAATTATGGGGATATCTATAAGTAGCACAAGCTTGTTCTGAAATTGAATTGGGATTTGATGCAAGAACACCTTCACCTGAATCAACTACATGTAATGATTCTTTCCTTTTAACCATTTTTTCCAAGGCAAGAGTTAGATTTTCAATCTTTGATGTCAAAGAATTGTAATCATTTGAACCTACACTTTCTCTCCTTTCTCTAGATGAAGATGCACGCTTTCGTGAATTATTGCTCAGTTTTATGAACAATTCTGTGGCTTCTTCTGGAGATTTTCCAAGAAGTGAACCATTACAAGCTGAATCGAGCAAACTTTGATTATGCTCATTTAACCCTTGATAGAAATTCTGAGCTAATTGCCAATCTGGAATACTGTGGTGTGGACATTCATAAGTTAAGGTTTCAAATCTGTCCCAACTCTCATAAAGTGCCTCTCCAGGTAACTGAGAAAAATTATTTAATTGATTCCTACATTCATTGGTTTTTGAAGAAGAGTAAAATCTTTCAAGAAATTCTCTTTGCAATTGTCCCCAAGAAGTGATAGAACCAGATCGTAATCTGTAAAGCCAATTTTGTGTTTGACCCATTAAAGAGTAAGGAAACAATCTCAACTTAACAACGTCTTCCGAGGCAGTTCTAGTATTGATCGATCTGCATGTATGAACAAAAGTATTAATGTGATCAAACGGGTTTTCATTGGAAAGATCGTGGAACAAGGGAAGCATTGAAATCATGTGAGACTTTATTTTAAAACCATCATCAGTTTCAGGTAAGGCGATAGCTCGTGGAGGAACATAATCTTGTGGTGTGGAAAAATCTTTTATCCTCCTCCTAACATTTCCTACTTCTCTACCTTCCACTTGATCCTGATTTTGGTTTTGATTCAGATTTTGATCAGCCATGATTAGAAATTTATGTGCTTTGTTTTTGAATTTAAAAGTTTTCTCAATTTCTGTATCAAAAACAAAGATGGGTGGCTTTAAAGATCTCCGACCATGCATACAAAATTAAAACATGAAAAAGAAACAAAAAAAAAATGAAATAAAGTCTATACAAAATAGCAAAATTGACTTAAATAAAAATAAAAACTAAAATCTAAAATATATACTTATTAACACTTATATAAATCAAAAACTTACCTTATTTGATGAACACCGATCCCCGGTAACGGCGCCAAATTTTGATCGCGTCGTTTTGCGCTAAAAAATAGTAAGATTAAATGATTGAAAATATTGCTTACCTTGAATTACCTCTAGCTGCGGCGAGTAGAGGGTCGATCCACGGAGATTGGGTTATCAAGTTAAGTTAAGTCCTTAATTTATAATTGTTTGACTATCTCCCGTCACGGATAAATTTGATTAAGTCCAAAAGTCCAAAAGTACGGAAGTACGGAAAATTAAGTCCAAGAAATATCCACAAAATATCCAAAGATACAGTAGTAACAAGGTCCAAAAGTGAATTAATCAAAAGTACTAAATTAAAGAATCACAACACTCAACACTAAAAATCCAAAGGGTTAATGATTCAGGGTGGTTATAGCTCGGTATATACAAGTACAAAGTTATTGATTCAGATTTAAAGTTAAGTCATTCAGAAATAGGGCTACAAGCTCCCACTACTGAAATGAGCCTTTAATTACATAAGCGAGAAGATTAATTAATTAGCAAGACTGGAGGTGTTGGTACAACCTAACGATATCCAATCTCTCAATTAATCTTTCACTTATGTAACCTGGAGGTGTCGGTACAACCAGACTATAATCCATCCGAGGTAGTCTCGTATTGCCACTGGTTTACATAATCGGGCGTATATATATACTTTCAATTAAATATAACATAACTACAAGTATACGTATAATAAACCAAAGAATACTTAAAAACAAAAATATGAGACTTTAATAAATCTAAATCAAAATATATGTACAAGAATAACCTCACACATACCACCCCAAATCTCGGGTCTAGTGTGTCATGATAAACATTAAAGTACAAGAAATCATAACGTAAACCGAAATAAAAGAATACTTATCGTGTTGTATGAATTTCGGTAGACCGTTATGATGTCGGTATGTTGATAGCTCACTAGATCCTCCCCTCGGGATTAAAACTTTGCACAAAACTAAGAATAATAATTAAAACACTCAAAACTCACTTCACAAATACTAGAGTAGCACAATATATGCTAATAAGAGAAAAATGGTACAAGAAAAAATGAAATGAGGAAGGTGTATTTATAGGACAATTTCAGCACTATTCACGAGTACTATTCAAGCCGTGATGTCATCATTGTGTCAGCATGACGTCATCGCCTAGGTCATCATTGTGTCAGCTTGATGTCATCAAAATTTACTATTCACGCGTTGATTTTACTATTCATCTGTTGACCGTTGACTTTACTATTCATGCATTGACCGAAAGTTGACCAAAGCTTCTTCAAGGTTTTTCAGCGTCCTGAATTCGTTTCCGCACTCCGTTTGGCCAAATTCAATCTCGATTTGCTCGTGTCAAAGTCGCTCAACCTTCCTCCTTTAGTATTGTGCTGAACTTCTTGTTCAAGTGTTGGCTTTTGTGGCCATTTTTTGTATTTCTTCTTCAGAACCTATATTGCACTAAATTTGTGTAAAATATACAATTAAGCTTGAAATAATAATGCAATATACATGATTCAATGGGTTAAAATTACTAAAAATATGGATTTATCACTCACACTATGCCGTCACTGTCATATCACAAAATTGGCGCCAACCTTTCCCTTCACCAAACCATCGTCGTATTGGTGACGGGATGGCGACGACCCGTCGCAAAATTCAGATTTTTTTTGTAGTGTATATATATATATATATATATATATATATATAAACTAGATAGTCTTTCCAAGAAGGAGAGGTGTCATATGCTGATTGCAAAAAAATATCGTCAGCAAACCTGAGGTATGCAATTTAGCGGCGTGAGATTGTGGAGATATGCATCTTTGAGTTCCACTTAAATTCCAATCTATCTTTTGGCTACTATGGGATAACATTTCTTTCATCTCATTTGTAAATCCATAATTTCTTAATCTTGGCTCCATGTCGTTAACATGGTGTTTTGGACTGCACTTTTTAAAGGTATAACAAAAGGAAGGGAGTTTAGGAAATCATCTCTGTTGTTTGATGTTTGGTAGGGGAAATAAAAGGTGAATGAATTTCTAATTGCATTTAATACTTTTACATAATAATAATAATGAAGAGTAAAATTCTAACTATGGTTAGATATAATTAATAAAATTCTAACTAACCCACATCATTAATTCTAACCAATAGAAATAGATAAGTTTTGCATAAAACTTATTGTTGGTTCATCTTCTCTTTTTCTATTGGTTAGAATTAATGATGTGGGTTAGTTAGAATATTTTATTAATTAGTCTAACCATAGTTATCCTATTCAACTTTTGGGTAATAGAAAATAAAGATACTGATATTGTAATGATGTGGCAAAGAGTTATTGACTAAGAACATATCCCCACATATAATCTTAGACCAGCCAAGAATTTGCCAAACTGACAACTCTAAGAATAGAAGAACAAGAGATACAAGAAAAGGTAGCAGAGCTACAAGGCCTAACTTTCCAGTGTCCACTTCTTCATTTCACCTAAGCGACATCTCACATATCACACACCTTTAGCCTTTACTTTCTCAGAAAAGGTAGCAGAGCTACAAGCCCCATCTTTTTAGTGTCCACTTTTTCACCTAAGCGACATCTCACATATCACATACTTTAGCCCTTAATTTCTCATACATCTTTAATCTCTTTTTGACATATAAATATACCACGTCCATCTATGCCGAAAGAGGAATACGATGGTACTTGGACCTTCCCATTTTATCTAGTAGGGTCCATTCAAAGATTGAGTGTAAACTGCTCTTTCACTTATATCAAAACATAACTTCTCCAACAAAAATCACATCTTGGACTAGTATTCCACCTAGCACTAGTTCATTTTAAGATAGAATCTGATAATTCTTAGCGCATATTTAATCCTAATGTTGGTAAGTGTTATGTGGCCTATCTTAAATAAGCTTGGCCCTATAGCGATATTTGTGATAAAAGAACATTGATTTGAAGTTGAGATTTTTAGCTCAACAAATCACTATTAAAACAATAAAAGACTAAGAAAACTTGCAAATAGATTAGGATCTAACAACATAACAATAACGTTATTAAGAAGATTGATAATGATAAAACAATTTGACTTATTCACTATCATGGATCTCTAAGGTTATTATGTTATTAAAGCATTAAATCCCTATTAGTATTATCTGTTGTACTGCACAACTAACCAACCTTCAAATACTAAAAAATCTATCAACTAATAATCGGAGTTCCAAAATTTAAGTGGATACATCAAACCATCAAAACGTGTGACCAAAAACAAAAACATAAACCCATCAAAATGTGGAGTCATATCATTTATCCATTAACTTTGTTACACCAATAATACAGTCATGCACAATAGTAAAGTTACATCAACATGAGGGTGTATTAAGGGAACACTCTTAATAGGAAAAAGAAACTTATTTTTTGTTGAAAAAAAATCACGTTACCATTCTGTGGTATAGGAAACTATCACGTTACCTCCCCGTGTTTTCAAAACTATCAAAAACACCCCTGTGTTTTCAGAAAGTTATCACAGCGCCCCCTTCCATTTATTTTTCCTTAGTTTTGCTGATAAATGTGCCATTCACGCGCGGAAGAAGCAATTGTGCAAGTTTTTGAGCGTTTTATGAGGCTTAAATTGACCAAAAAACCCTTAATTTTGGTTTAAAAAGGCCTGCACCAATTTGACCCTTATTTTCGCAGTGTCCTCATCTTTGGCAGGTTCAGCTCTTCAACTTGGTCTTATTATGTTTTTTTTTAATTATTGCTATTATATTATTACTAATTTAACAATGTACACTTGTTTTCGCAAAGTCTCCTTATCTTTGGCAGATTCAACTCTTTAACTTACTTTATTATGTGTTTTTTTTAAAAAAAATTATTGGTAATATGTTATTACTAAGTTAACAATGTTTTGCATTTTAATTATTGTAAGCTCACTTAACCTATTTTTCCAAAGCCATGTTAATTTTTTTTCCGCAGTTCAACTTTTCTCAAATTATTTTATGCTATTTCAAGAGCTGAACGAGCTACTTGTGGAATTTACAAGTGTGATTTCAATGTTCTTTTATGAATGTGGTGCTAAAGCACCATAGGCTTGACCCATATTTTCATGAAATTTGCAGTTGTTTAATTTTGACTAACGTTGTAGTGAACATCAAATTCACTAGTATGATTTCAATGTTCTTTTATGAATATGGTGCTAAAACACATTGTTAACTTATTTTTCTGAAGTCATGTGATCTTTTTTTTATTTTTTACTTTTTTTCATTTGCTCTAATCATTGTATCATTATAAATTAACAATGTGTTTTAAATTTTTTGAAGAATGTCAACAGGGAGTAGTAGAATATCAAGATATGATTCACTCGACTTGCGCTATGTAAATCATCGGTGTCGTTGTGGGCAATGGTGTAATATTAGAGTGGTGTCGAAAGCTTTGGAAACAAGAGGTCAATTGGTCTATTGGTGTCCTGCTTGTAGATCCTTCAGGGATTGGTGTAACCCACGTACTGCAAGTTAGACACCGGGGGGGCCACCTTTAGTTCCACCTAGATAGTTTGATACAATGGAATGTGTTGAAGATGGAGAGGAAGTTAATTGGCCTATAAGGCAAGAGATCCCTAACAATGAGATAGTGAAGTTACAAATGCTTCTTACTGGCACTTGTGCCTTTGCTTTTTCAATGGCCCCAGTTGTTTTTATCTTGTTATTTAAATAAATATTAGCATATGTTGTAAAAAAATGTTACGTTTATCGAATGGTATTTCCTTTAACACCATTAACAACAGTGCATGTGTTGTAAAAAAAATGTTATGTTTATGGAATTGTATTTTCTTTAACTCTAAAGATTGAACAGTCAACTCCTATTTAACTCTACATACATCAAGATTTTAACTACAAGAAACAATGAGCACAACACATCTATGCTATGAACGTGGGCATATAACCATTACCCTTCTTGCACAAATATTCAACTCCTGTCACACTTAATTACTTATGTCTGTAATAAGTCAACATTTCTAGGGATGCAAGTGAACAAGCCTTTACAAACTCATGTTTCTTGGTCTATCATCATGAAGCATCACATATAGATTTAGCCTTTGGCATAATTCTTCATTTCAATCCTTAAGCACATTCCTAAACTGTGCAGCAGATTTAAAGGTCAAGCTGACCACAAACTCAAGAAGATCCATGTCTGTTTGCTCATCAAATTCAGGAAATTGGTCTATCTCACCATCACCTAAATCATTCAAGTTTTCTTCTTCAACATCACTATACTGATCTTCTTCAATTGGGTTTTTGCTTCCATCACAATCTCCTCTGATTCACTTTTTCAAGTCAGACCACTTCTTATATTTGGTTTTCAACCGATTGTATCTTTCTCTCATTCCCTCTCCCACATTACTATCATTGAATACTTCATCTTCACTTGAACCTTCAACATCTTCAAGCATCCAACTTGGTGCGTCAGAATTAGAGTCATACAATGTGCTCTTATCCAGGCCTTCTTCAGTATTTGGTATGTAGTCAGGGTCATCAGAATCTGTATGTTGATCAATACCTTCAGTCTGTTGTTCATGGCTTACTAGCTCACTGTTACCAACTGGTGCAAGTTGTTCTTCTGCAAGTTGTTCATGGTCTTCATGACTAGCTACTTCATTATCACCAACTACTTCATTTTCTTCAACGGGTTCATTGGTACCAACTGGTACAAGGTGCTCTTCTGTAATTTTATCATGCTGTTCATGACTAGTTGTTCCATTGTCACCAACTACTTCATGGTCACAAACAAGTTCATTGTTACCAACTGGTACATGTTGTTCTTCTTCAACATCTCTAGTCTGCTCATGTTGTTCTTCAACATCTTCAACTGCCTCTTCATTTTCTGCAGTAGATTGCCCTGGTTCTTCAGCTGGTCCTTTATATGGTACAATTTGGTTTCCACCCACAACATATCCATAGCTGCAATAAGGTCTTCAATTTTTTGTATGTAAATTGTGGCACAAAGCAAGTCCCGAAAAGTACTATGAAATTTTCTAACAGTTGCATCATTATATATTTGCCTTAACTCATTCTCCAATGAATAACCTGGCCTTAAATAGAATATCTCTATACTGCACTCTTTACTACCACTTAAGTCCTCATATATATCATAAAACTTAAACAGATTTAGGGTATCTAATTCCACAGTGGGAATGATCTCCATTCTACCACCTATATATTTTATTGTAGAATTGTGTACAAATGTACCCCCTACCCATACAACAAGATCACAACAACCTGGAACTATACCAAAACCATCATCATCGTCCATTCTGCATTTAAATACAAAACATAAAAAAATATTTAGTCCATTTTCTAGTTGTGAAAGATCAAAAACTATGTGGAAACAAGTTGTACTTCCAAACTGAAAACCAATTAATATTTTCCGTTCATAACCAACAGCATTCTTTGAGCAATTTCATTCAATTTTAAGTGTTTCTATTTTATTAATCACTTCATGATCAGTAATGAACTTTCAATACTCTTATTTGACAATTTGCAACGGAGACAACAACAGCTTTACACTTAATACGCAAATATATAAATATAGGTTCGACCAAGTAAAGATTTTTGTAAAGTAAATAGAATTAACAACAGATCCCAATTGTACTTTGTCCACTTGATTATAATAAATTAGTTTCAAAGCATATTTTAATACAATGAAAACTACTAGGCTAGAATAAACGAAAAGTTTCTAGAAAACAGATCATGATTTACATGCCAATGTTAGAACATAAAAATTAAACTGCATTTTGTCCAATCACTTTTGATTAGAAAGAATCGAAAAAAGAAAAAGTTCAACTTAAACTTATTAACTTCAACCCAATCATCTAATGGATACTTCAAATTTTTATTTCTCATCTTTCATTCACGTTGAGAAATACACAAGCACTATGGGAACTTGTATATTAAAAGAGGTAACTAGACACTGTTATGGATCATCGTTTAACATTTAAAGAAGCCCTAATTTTTTTTAAACCCTAAATTTTTTAAAAGCCCTAATTTTTCACAAATACCCAAAACCTTAATATGTACCCGACATTATACCCTACTTGCATGGTTGAAATTTCGTTTTCAAATCCAACATTGGGAGGACCGCATGTTGACAACAAATAAACAAACCCAACATAGTTTGCTGACAATACACACATTGATTACAGTAGAAAAGTGCAAAAAATCCAACAATGGTGGACCTCTACTGATTAAACAATAGAAAAGTGTAAAAAAAAAAGTAAATAACCCAAGATTCTCAATCTTTGACACAAAAAAAAGAGAAAAACTAGCACGGATTAAACAATAGAAAAGTACATACCGTGATCAACTTTAAGCTCTTACTCTTCGACGAGAGATTTAGCCTCCAATTACCACAGATTTAGTCTTCGTCGCGTGATTTAGGGCAAAGTTTGGAGTCTGTTCTCTCTCTTCGATTTTGTGAAGTTATGAATTAGGGATTTTGACCTTTTTTCTCTCTCTAACAAAGTATATTAAAGCAGGGGCAATTCAGTCAGTTCGGCTATTTTTCAAACGGTATCAGCGAAAAATAAACGGAGGGAGCAGTGTGATAACTTTTTAAAAACACGGGGGTGTTTTTGATAGTTTTGAAAACAGAGGGGGGTAACGTGATAGTTTCTTTTAACACAAGGGGGTAATGTGATTTTTTCTCTTTTTTGTTCCCACAAAAAAGAATATTAGATCATTCTCACAGTATAAATATACATACTGAACCTCTTATGATCCTCTTATTATATGAGCGTACACCATAACCTTAGAATCGTAGCTCGTCCAATGGTTACACGGGAGGTAAATCAACTGAATACGCATCAATATGTGGCAAAACCCTAGTTTGATGAATCAAGGGTACATTCCTGAACCTTTGTTGCATGTGTGGCTGCTGTAGTATGTTAACCAAAGCTCTCCAGATAAAAACCCAAAACGAGCAAATTTTGGTGTATAGAATGTCGCCGGCTGAGAAGCAAATGGGGAGCGAATATAGAATGGCGCGGAAAGAGTCTGGGAGAAGAATGGAGTATAGAGCAGCCACTCCCAAAGTTCCAAAAAATACCATAACTTTTTGAACAAATTTGGCAAAAGGTTGGGAAGGATTTGTCGATGACATTCTCGACAAAACATAACATACCAAGCAAAATAGGAGGAGACTTGTTATGGCGATGAACATAGTTGCTGGATGGGTCTCGAAGGGAGATTCAGTCTTGGCTAGGTATTTCAACTGCACAAAGTTGAGAATCACTGGGACAATGAAAGCAAGAATTGTAAGGATATTAGGCAGAATACTACTGTAGGTTTGCAAAGAAAGAAAGTCGATTATCATCGCATAGATGACATTAGACTGGCCATTCAAGTGTTGGCTAGTAAGCTGGTGAACAAAAAGGCTTGTTCTTGTCTCCGCCATAAGTTCACGAGTCACCAAGAAACTATATGGAATGAGAAAAGCAGGGCACGAGTGTTAAAGAAGAGCACGCATTGGGCGGTTGTTTAAATAGGCATAATTAGGAATCGTGGGACATTAACATATATGGTTGTTTTTTGTAATTAAGCCATGATATGTCTTTAGGCAACTTTTTGACGTGGTTGTTTTTTGTAAGCCATGATATGTCTTTAGGCAACTTTTTGATGCCTAAAGACATATTTTGTAAGCCAAAAAGTTGCGTAAAGACTATCATGGCTTACAAAAAACAACCATATATGTTAATTGGTGCATAAGACCTTTTGTTTTTTATACAAATTGGTGCATAAGAACGTGGGACCAATTTGTTTATAAAGTCAAAAAAATAAACTCTCTCTAAGATGGTGATTGGTGCATAAGTAGACCGAAAAACAACCAAGTTAATTGGTGCATAAGTTGACAAAAATAAAATAAAATAGGTGGATAAGACCTTTTGTTTTTTGAACAAATTGGTGCTTAAGACGTGGTAAGAATGAAGAAATCATTTGGCCCTACTTTGCATGCCCATTGTCAATATCAACATATGTCGTGTTCTTTGACCTATTTATGGTGCACTTAAGTGGCAAACGAGAAAGCGTGTTCCACAAAGCTACCTGGATCAGATCCCTTCGACATTGAACAAAAAAAAAAATCTCGTCGACAAAGCAATTATTGAGACCAGACAAAAGAAAATGGAAAATGTCAATCGTATTGTTTGCTCAAAATTTTAAATTTATTTTTATTATTCAAAATTAATTAATTTAATTCCTATTATTTTTTAAGAAATTCATTTGTTACTATTGTTTAATATTAGCCAATTTAAACTATGTTGCTTTTAAAAAAAAATTCAATTTAGTCTCTAAATTGGGTCATCTGTAGGGACTAAATTAATTTTTTTTTAAAAATAAAAAGACTAAATTTGTTAATTTTAAATAATAAAAATAAATTTAAATATTTATTTAAAAATAATAAATATTAAATAAATTAATTTTAAACTATATGAATAAATTTAAAATTATAATAAAACAAGAACGACCATTTGTGTAATGTTTCTAGAATCTGGCACCAGGCTCTAAATTAGAAGACAGATCGATTTGGCCCCACATATCAAATGACACAGTTCTAGATCTATTTGACAACACAGTATCATGCATACGATAGATCGATTGCATAGGAATGATATGTTGGCATAAGAAACTTCAAATTGTGTTTTAATATTATATTAAATTATTACATTAATTAAAATTTTATTTAGTCAAAGAAATTTATTATTTTATTTTTTGTCTTCAAGCAGTAATCTTATGGCTATCAACTTTTTCTATTTTTTTTTTTTTGGTAAAACAATTTCAGTCTCTCTTCAAATCAAAAAAAAAAAAAAAGGCTTTCTAATTTGTTCTACTAGGCATTAGTGCTTGAGCACTTTTAATATTAATTAATGATGTTAATAGAGACATTGAATGTCCAAAAGAGTTTTAGCATGATTTCTTTATGCAGACAAGTGCATGAGCAGAGAGTTCAACATGATAGAAATTTCCAACGAAAGAGGATCTTCCCCGTGCTTCCTATTTTGCGTTGTAGAATAGAGTTTTTTGTTAAAAGTTCTGTTAAACAAAAGACCTTGATTGTTTGGCATGTGTTAGGTAAAATTAAGCTTTTAAAATTTTTTAGGGTAATATCAAATTTTAAAAAAATATGAAATGATATATTTGAGAAAAAAAAAATAACTTCTGGTATTATGTACAATAGTTTCGTAAAAGCCTTTTTCAAAAAGTTCCAATTTGAAGTTTCTCATTTTTTAACTTCAACTTTTACTTAAAAGTACTATAAAACATGAGTCAAACAAATTAGTTCAGTTTTTAAACTCACATGAACCACTTTTAAGTGTTTAAAAATTAAGCTAAATAGAACTTTAATTTAAGTATGTAGTACTTCTGCCTTTTTCTATGTTCCTTTTGATGCTCTATACATTACCCACAGAGATTGCATACTAGTAAATTGAATTGCTGCGTACGTTGTTTTCTGAAATATGGAGAGTAAACTCTCTTGGAGAATTTAATTGTTGTACAAGGATAAATTAGGACGTTTAAATATAGCGTATAAGATCATGGACTAATTTATCTAGTACTAATTAATTTTACAATAAAACTTCAAGTTAACTAGCATAGTGTTAGAGATGTGTCTGGATCCAACAATTTCCACCCATGCGCAACCCGTGTTTCAGACTTTGACTTTATTATGCAATTTTAGTAAATTCGATATTTCTTCTATCACGTCATTAATTGGACCTTCAATAATTGATCTTGCTAGGCAGTTCATCCAACTTTAGAAACTATATGTACTTCCTTCTCTCAAGACAAGTAATGCTTCACACTTATGTACACATGAATCTATAGGACATACAGAGGCACTAAGCCAACTTTAACAGTTTTTCAATTTTTTTTTCTATATATAGGAAACTTGGAGCATTTTTTTACATTTAGGGATTTTCTATTTCAATTTTACTCAAACAACTACCATATATTTAATCAATCACTAATTTTAGAGAATTTCTATTTGAATTTTACACCAATAACTTCCCTAGAGCCTATACTAGCGGATGGTTTCTTTCTCCCAAATGTGAAAATGCTGAAAATGAGTTTAAAATCCCTTAAAATTTAACTCCTTTCCTACATTTAGGGTAAAGAAAAATTTAGTTGAATAACTTGTACTCAAAAGTTTTCTTGAGATTGAAGAGTAACTTGGTGGACTACTTTCTCTAATAGTTAAAGATCGAATCTCATTGGCGTGGCATAAAAAAAAAAAAAATAAAAAACTGTGAACTGTACGCTTCTTTCCTTTGTACTTATTGTAAAATCTCAAACTCCCCCGAACTTTTACAATTCTTTCATAAAACTTCACTCTTTTAAAATGAATAGCCGATTATTTTGACTTTATGCATTTACAATTTGTCGATGCACTATAATTACGTTTTTTTAACTTCCCTCTTGAATTATGCATAAAACCAGATTTTCTTACACCAATAAGCATATAGCATTAAACACTGAATAAGAACAGAATAAGAACAAAATAAGCATAACATTAAGCACAAAATAACAAGCAAAAAACAATTACTACTAAAAAAAAAAAAAACTTTGACAAACTACTCAATATGCACAAAAATGCTTTGTATATTCAACGAAAATAGTGAATAAGCGTGGAAATAAACACAATCAAACAAACAGGCTAGACGTCTCCCGAGCTTTTCTCATTATTTCTTTATTCTTTTTGGTTTGGTCTTTTCATTGTTGTTGTGCCTTTATTTAATAAATTCTATTCACTTTTTATTCTCTTTTAACAAGAGTGGCTATTCTTTTAATTTTTTTTTCTTTTTAGTAGTGTTTAAACGTAAATTCAACCTATTCTTAAACATAACAAAAGGCACGAGTAACTATACGTTGACCAATAGGAAAGCACGAAGCAACCAACCCATCTTCGGAGGCTACCGTACAAAAAACAACGCCAAATCCTTATGTATTCCATAACTACACATTACGTATTGCCGTATTGGTGCTCACACATAAACACATATACATATACAGTGAAAAGTCAAGATATAGTTAAGTATTTTACGGTTTTTGTGGTAAAATTATTGCTAAAATTGACTGAAAATGGAGAAATCAGATTAGCTGAAGAGAGTGAGAAAGCAGAATTTTTAACGCTGAAGAGATGAAGATCGTGTGTGCAGGCTCGCGTCACGCCTTCGAAGTCTCAGATCGCCATTCCAAGCTCGTCGCTAATGATCCTGTAATTTTCTCAAATTTTAGTCCAAATGTTTCCTTTCTTTTAGCTGCATTATTACTCTGCATCTGAATTAGGGCAATTATTGAAATTTATGTCAATTTTGTGAAAGACATGTATATATATGTATATGTATGCTTATATGTATGTGTAATTAATGAGACCAGATATTTACTCAATTTTGGAAGAAAAAAAATAATAGATTAGTGTGTGTATTTTATGTTAGATTTTAAAGGATCAAATACTAGAAAATAAAACACTGCAACAATTAATATAATTAACTTGCTTGAATCAGAAGCGTACCTTTATTGTAGCTATTAAAACTACCTTTATGATAATCCTGCAAAACCTTGAGCGACGTGTTATGGTAGACATGTCTAGATTAGAGGCTCCCTCTCCCTTTTCAACTTTTGTATGGTGGCTATCAATGGGGCAAGCCAACTCTAATAGCCTATATATAGACTATTAGTATTTTAGATGGGAAAGAGGGACTAGCCCAAAGACTGTATTGGGCCCCCCCATCAAGCTGTCCTATAATTCAATCAGACTCTACACCTTACATATCACACCACTAAATAAGATAAATATCCATAAGATGGACTTAGGCCCAATTGAAGTGGATCACTGTAATGTATGTATGGGCTTTACCAGTCAACTTCAACCCGTATTTCGAAATAATAAAATATCTCAATTAAGGGTAGCCCACAACTTAAAAAATTCCAATAGTCTCCCACTTGGGCAACACTTATTGGTTTTATATTTTAAAAATATTTTATTTTATAAAATGACTCTCGGGCTGAAAATAATTTTAGTGGCCACAAAATAAACGTCTCAATTCAGAATCCAATCCAACAAGTCATCAGTATCGAATCATAACAGTCGTTATACCATCTTTCGACGTAGGACTCCTATGATCACAAATATTAATGCCCCATCGACATGGATTCCATGTTGTGGTAAAGTGTAGTGTGGTTTTTTTTTTTTTTTTGACACATGTGATCCAACTATAATGATGAGCATGCCAAACCACAATCGACCTCTTTATAGTCTTGTAAGACCCTTTATGAGATTAGATACCTTTTTGCCTCATAAGAAGCCTTTAAACTTTATTGGAGTATATGAACCCCCTTTAATGCTTCTAAACCGAAGCCACTTCAATAATGAAGCCTTTAATTGTATCTCTCGAGATATGAACTTTAGACTTGCGTGAGCTCACGATAACTTTATCTGTGTACACATCAAACAGTGATCACAGCTTAAATATGATGGGAACAAAACTTTAATATACTGTAAATTACTCAAAATAAACTACACATTTGCGCTTTACACTCTAAGCTAGAGCTTCAACATGAGTTCCCAAAATGCATGCATATACAATATTCAGTGCACTCTTATTTGAGCGTATAACCTGCTTACATTTGCATAACCATACCAAGCACACAACTATACCTTTGACACTTGTTGGCAATAAATTTCCATAGCTTGTGCCTTTATAACCCACCAACATATCCAAGTTGTGTAAATAATTAAGCAGGTAATAATAATATGATTGAATCACAATCATAACTATTAGCTCAGATAAATAACTGTACAGTGACAACTGTAAATATCTTAATATCCAAATATGAAAATAATATATAATCACGTATCAACACTTTAGTAAAAGCAAATCATGCTCCCACTAACTAAATATTTCAAAATCAATGAACACCCATGCACTTAATGATAACTATTTTGGTTAGTGACATTATAATCCTGAAAAACATACTTTGATTGTAATCTTTAAACTTTAAAAGTATTGAACTTTTAACTCTCATAAAAGAGAAACTCTATAAACTTTATCTCTAAATAAAGAGACACTTCAACAATATGAGCATGTCAAGGTCTAACAAATTTCATCAATCAATTGCCTTTATATCACTGGTTTATCTCAAATGCTTAAATGATATATATACGTCATGCTCATATAAAAACCATAGTATACTTGAATTGCCTTTTAGGCATGATACTTTATAGCTTCCTTAATGAAAACATACACGTTTACAAGTTAGAGAATGTGACCTCATGAATATGTTACTCCCACTGACCCTAAAGTTCACCTGTCACTTTAAAACTTTATATTCTTTATGACTTGAAACTTGTACTTTGAAAGTGAAATTTTCTAACATGAAATAAGTTTCATTTATGATGAAAACATCAATGAAACTTTTAGAATGCTTAATTCTTAACCTGCATTCTCTGGTAACAGCTATACCGAAAACATATATTTTAAATGCATAATATGAGTACATGCCTTGAAAACTTTAATAGCCTTTAGCATTAAGATAACTTAATATATGTGTATCTAAAATAATATCTGCATTATATCCTTTAGACACAAACCTTTAAATAAACAACATTGCTCAAGGCAATACATTTGATACTTTAAACCTATATAATGGCCATATAAAATGGCTTAATAGAGATTGAAGTACCATGCATGAAAAACACGATTATCACCTTGGAACAATCTCAGAGATAACTTTAAAGAATAGAAGTACGAAAGACAATTATAATAGTGCCCAGTCAACTTGCATGACTCTTTAATGTGCATGCAAATAAGATGTGCAATAATAATAATAATAACTTTAAATATAAACTCAAACTTTACCATTAAGCACAAAATAATGCACATAATATGAGCTTGGAACTTGAACATTCTAAAAGCTTGTCCTCTTTGGAGACTTTAACGTGTCATATAAACACCTTTAAGCCACGTTACACAATGTATTAAAGCCTCTACAAATGAATAGTCATAGAAGACTAACACCTTCAAACACTAAAGGTTTCATAAGATAAAAACTATCACAACACCTTTACTATTCACTCGTACTCCTCAAAAGTTAAGGCTCACAATTACCACCTTCGGGTATGTAATTATGAACTGCAAGTCCAAGAAATAAACCAGCCCAGAATCCCTATTGGACATCTCATTGATCATATAGATAATCCACTTCGGCTAGTTAGCCAACTTAATCTAGAAAATCGTCCAACTGGGATAAAACTTGATATATGTCCTAGAATCCTTATTATAAATCTTCAAGACTTTATGAATAACCTCAAATGGCAAGTTCCTTGTATAGGCTGATGAAGAATCCAACTAGGACAACTTAAAGAAAACTTTATGTTATTGAAAGTTTCCATGTACCTTTTAATATAGTTCATGGAGAGTCTTTAAATAAACTAGGGTTACGTTGTATATATTATCAACCTTTCTTTGCCAAAAGGATATTACTTTAAACATGCCAATCTTGTGATGTCATCAAAACTTTAAGAAACTCATACAAGAGACAAATAAATAATGTGTTATGTTTTCTAGCTTTAGAAATTGTGATGACATAATTAAAACTAACTTGAGAAGGAGTACCAAAATATAACTAGCCAAGCATACAACTTTAATATGGGAGAACACTCTTTTACTTTTAACTTTACTTAATCACTACAAAAGTCAAATTGGAGAAACATTTGCAAGCAAATACATTGAGTTGATCATATCAATATCCCAATCATAAGACAACCTAAATTAATAGTTCACTTTCATATAATTTTAACAAAATATATCTTCTTAATCACCATAGATATATTCAATAATTATAAGAAAAATAATTATATGTAGAAAATAGTAATTACAGGAATAACAAACTTGGTATATCCTAATAGTTCTTTACTAGACATAACAGCTTTGTAGACAAATCAAGTACTCATATAATTTTATCTAACAATTACATGCCCCAAAAGGAGTACCGAAGTGCATCTTTATAAGAAAAAAAACTTTATAATTCCACAATTGGAATAAATCTCAATGTTGGTACATGCAAAAGAAGTCAATAAAGACACTTCCAACTATAATATAATATCTCAATCTTAAAATATCTTTATAATCTTGAAAACTTTAATGGCTTAGAGGATCTCAAATTTACTTTTGAATGAAATTATCTTGAAAGATACCTCATAATCAAACCAACATTTATAACACTCATATTGCATGATAAATGAAAGACAATCATTGTCAGACAGAATCTTAATTAAACATTTTGATTATTCACTACGATGTTGCTAACTATAACATAAATATGAAATAGTGACTTAATCAAAGCGTATAAACTGCAATAGCAACATTATCATGAGAGTTCAAAGTATATAATGCATATTCCCCTTCGGGCATAACACACAACATACTATATGAACCTCTCACTTAAGTGAAACCGTGAGACAACTCTAAAGAGATCTATCCCTTTCGGGCAGACAAACCTCTTTAAAGTCAAATAAAATAACTCTCACTACCACTCTCACTTCCCTTAAACTAATACACACAACTACCCCTTTCGGGCAGACAATTGCATACACTAATTCAGAGAACAAACATTCCAGCATCCTTATCAAATAATTTGCAATTAACACAGAGGTCCGCTTCGGCGTAACCGTCTACATCAATCACAAAATTATTTAACTGGGACAATATTACCTTAAGTTTATAGCTAAAATAAATTTCACCTTTATGCTCATGCATAGATAAAATCAACAAAACCAGTTTATAATGCGTATTTTAGTAGTTATGCAGATAGAAACTTAAAACACCTTACTATAGAAGCGTCTAACATATACAACTTCAACTTTAAGTATAAACAGTCCTCCAAATTTCAGATACCATCACCAAATGCCGCTCTAAAGGATATGATGAGAATCAAACCCAAAAAAGAGTTCTTGAAGTTATACCGCATAAAAATTCCAGACAACCTTAAATGAATACCAATAATAGGCATAAAATAGAAATTGCCATAAGATGATTACTCTATTATTTTAGAAGATGGAACTTGCCCTTAGCAGATTAAAGTTGTGAAAAATATCCAAGCTTTAAAGAATTACATATCGCTGGTAGAAGGGAGAGCCAAGATTTGCTTGCCCATAAATAAATCTTTCAAGAACGATACAATAAACAAAAAATATTATTTATTGACTGGACACTAGTAATTGTATCCCTTATAACTCGTGCCATTCCTCTAAAAAGGGAACCACCAGTAAATGTAGCTAAAGGGAAGAAGTCAACATATCATGAAAATATGTTACTTATCGGAAGCTATAATTTATGGGCCATAGCAGCATTATAACTATCTTTTAATATAAAGAAGGCAAGGGTACGGTTACAAATACATTGTAGTGAGATACAATCACAACACCCAATATTGACTCAGAAACATCCTTATAGCCTTTAAAATTTGTATGACTGAATTGTGTTTATAGTAACTTTGATAGTTTGGCCTTTGTACACTTTAAAACCCATTTATTAAAGAAAGTAGGATGACCAACATGTCAATCACAAGACATTACACACATTGAAATGAACATACAAATCTAAGGCAGAGAAATTCTCATTCTCTCTGTTGCTGTTTATTTTATTTGCATATGAGTCAAAACAAAGTTATTAACATCTTTAGATACAAGCAACATCGAGAACTTATCAGGGCTTAATAGGAAAACAATCGACTTCAGCGCCACTCAAAGACTAAGATATATTCGCACCAACGTCAATTGGATAACATTAGTCCCTATCCAAATTTTGAGACATAAACAACTACCACACTAGAAAAAGATACAAGTTCTTAAGAACTATTGGATTTAATTGTTCTAGCACGCAACGAGCAGAGAAACTATCAGTACACAACCAGGAGTTTTTTAGACTTTTGAACAGTAATTGCAGAATTGCTCAGTTTGTGTTAATACTTTTATTTTCTTTTTCCTTTTTTTTTTTCCTGGTCAAAGACATGCCAAATTCAAACATGCTGGTCTGATTTATTCATTTAAGCATTCTTTATTTGCATCAACAACAGATAGCACTGACTCTATGAATAGTCAAACTTTACCATAGCGATTCTCCTCACTTGAAGAAACACACTTAGTAACAGGTTGGGTTACAAAGTAAAACAAGCAATTTGCCTAAAGCTTATTTGGATCTGATAGGTGAAACAATTATTTATATAATTAACACCTATGTACGCAGTAATTAACAAATTGTCGAAGTTGCAATCTTTTACTAAAAGGTCGATGTAATATTTGTGATGTGTAAAGCTCACTTGGAGAGCATGCTTACATGTTGGAAAAAGAGAAAAACAATGTCATGTTGGGTAATGATGACATTAACATATTAAAAATGACAAAAGAAAACTTTTGCACATGGAACATGGCAATTTAGATCTTGAAACGTGAGAATGAGTTAGCAAAGTTATTTGTAGCGTGTATGTCAACGATGCAATTCAGCTTTTTAACGTGCAACACAGAGATGCAACGCAAGATCATTCAGTTATAAATAGCAGGCCATTTCTTCCGTTCAAGGAATCCGAAATCCCAGAAATCATAGAGAAAATCAGAGAGAAAATATTCAGAATTTTTTCTGAGAGTTTCTCTTCTATATTAATTGTCTTAATTTTGTGAGTAAGAATTAATTTTTCATATTATTTGAGAGAGTGAAATTGTTCTTTTCTTATATAAAGAGAAGGACATTGTAATTTATTTTTACATCATAGTGAATCCTCATATACTTACTCGTAGTTTTTCCCTTAATTTGTTTAAGGATTTTCCACGTAAAAATATTGTGTCTCGACTATTCTTTTCTCAGTCTTATTTTAGCTACGTGATACCGCTTCGCTCCAAACATTCCGTTGCGCCGATACCCAACAGTGGTATCAGAGCCACTGGTTACGGGGTTACTGTTCACGGTTACTATTTACACATGTTGCTATATATGTATATAATACTATTTACAGTACTGTCTACGCGTATAGTGCAATTCCTTGTGAGATAGTGGGAGCCGGTTCGAGTTGAGAAGCAGATCGTCGACAATACCATGGCGGAAAAATATAAAATTGAGAAGTTTAACGGGAGTAGTTTTTCCCTATGGAAATTGAATATGAAAACAATCCTTAGAAATGACAATTACTTGGCAGCAATTGGAGACAGACCGGCAGAGGTGACTGATGATAGATGGAAAAAGATGGATGGTACTGCAATGGCCAATTTGCACATGGCACTGGCTGATTCAGTTTTGTCAAGTATTGCAGAAAAGAAATCTGCAAAGGAGATTTGGGATACGATGACTAAATTGTTCGAGGTAAAGTCACTCCACAACAAGATCTTCTTAAAGAGAAGACTTTATACTCTGCGAATGGATGAGACCACATCGGTAACACACCATATCAATACCTTAAATACGCTATTTTCCCAACTCACTTCATTGGGTCATAAAATAGCAGAACTTGAACGTGTTGAGCTTTTACTTCAAAGTCTACCATATTCGTATGATCAACTCATCATCAATTACACCAACAATGCTCTTTCAGATTTTATAGTCTTCGATGATGTTGCAGCCGATGTTCTGGAAGAGGAAATTAGGTGCAAAAATAGGGAGGACAGATCCAAAAATTCATAAGAAGCAGTGTCGTTATCAATGGTGAGAGGCAGATCAACAGAACGGGGCTCGAGTAGGAGTTACAATCAAGGTAAATCAAAATCAAAAGGGAAGAAAATCCCTAAATGCTTCAACTATGGCAAAAAAGGGCACCTCAAGAAGGATTGTGAGCAACAAAAAGAATCTCGAGGTAACAAATTCTCAGGGGTGTGTTGCAAGTACCTCCGATGATGGGGATCTTTTATACAGTAAAACAACAACTGTATCTAAAGGCAGAAATGAGCTCACTAATGCTTGGATAATGGATTTGGGAGTGACGTGGCACATGACCTCTCGTCGAGAATGGTTCCACACATATGAACCTGTCTCTAAAGGATCTGTATATATGGGTAATGATCATGTCTTAGAGATTGCTGGTATTAATGCCATCAAAATAAAAATGTACGATGGTACAATTCGCACCATTTAACGAGTACAACACGTGAAGGGCTTGAAGAAAAATCTATTATCTCTTGGACAATTAGATGAACTCAGTTGCAAGGCCCATATTGAAAATGGGATCATGAAAGTCATCAAGGGAGCGCTTGTAGTAATCAAGGCAGAAAAAATCGCGGTTAATCTATATATGCTTTTGGGAGATACGTTGTAAGAGGCAGATGTATCAGTTGCATTAGCCAACCAGGAAGAATCAACAATCATGTGGCATCACAGACTAGGCGACATGACGAAGCGAGGCTTGAAGATTCTCACAGAACATAATCTCTTACCCGGGCTCAAATCGGTAAATTTACCTTTCTGTGAGCACTATGTGACTAGTAAGCAGCGTATATTAAAATTTGGTAGATCTACTGCTAGAAGCAAACACATTCTAGACTTAATTCATTCAGATGTATGGGAATCACCGGTTTTACCCCTAGGAGGAGCAAAATACCTTGTATAATTTATTGATGACTACTATAGGAGATTGTGGGTGTACCAATTAAGAATAAGTCAGATTTATTTGTTGTATTTAGGACCTTCAAAGCGCTGGTAGAACTTGAATCTAGAAAAAGGATCAAGTGTTTGAGGACAGACAATGGAGGAGAATACACTGACGGGAATTTTTTGAAATTTTGCAAGCAAGAGGGTATCCAGAGGCAGTTCATAGTTGCATATACACCTTAACAAAATGGTGTAGCAGAGCGGATGAACAAGACTCTACTTGAAAGAACCATAGCTATGTTGGAAACTGTAGGTCTTGCCAAATCATTCTAGGCGGAAGCAGTTAGAACAGCTTGTTACTTGATAAACCGAACACCATCAACAGCAATTGATATGAAGACAGCAATGGAGATGTGGACCGGTAAGACTGTAGATTATTCTACCTTACATGTATTTGGATGTCCTGCATACGTGATATATGGTCCCCAAGAAAGAACGAAACTGGATCTAAAATCCAGGAAATGCATCTTCTTAGGATATGCTGACGGTGTCAAGGGGTATCGCTTGTGGGATCCCACTGCCCGCAAGGTTATCTTTAACAGAGATGTGATATTTGTAGAAAATAAACTGTAAAGTGAAGAAGACAGCAACACTTCAAATGAGACTACTACAAAACATATTGAAGATAAGGAGAAAAAGGAATATGCTTCGTTTGAAGCAGTACTGGAGCACGAGGAACAAGAACCAGACGAGGTCGATGTCGCAGAAGTCCGACGTTCATCGCGTCAGACAGCAAGATCAACATGGCACTCAGACTTTGTTATGGCTAGCAATACTGCATATTGTCTTCTAATAGAGGATGAAAAGCCATCTACCTTTCACGAGGCTGTAAAAAGCCCCGATGTTGCTCTGTGGATGACAGCAATGCAGGAAGAGATTGAAGCTCTGCACAAAAACAAGACGTGGGAGCTTGTTCCACTACCACTCGGAAGAAAAACCATTGGTAACAAATGGTCTACAAGATCAAACATGATGGCAATGATCAAGTTGGGCGATATCGTGCAAGACTGGTGGTGAAAGGATATGCTCAGAAAGAAGGTATTGATTTCAACGAGATATTTTCTCCTGTAGTTAGACTTACAATTGTCAGAATAGTCTTGGCCATATGTGTTGTACTTGATTTACATCTAGAACAATTAGATGTAAAGATTGATTTTCTTCATGGTGAACTTGAAGAAGAGATTTACATGCTTCAACTAGAAGGTTTTGTTGAGAAAGAAAAAGAAAACTTGGTTTGTAGTTTAACCAAATCTCTGTACGGTCTAAAGCAGGCGCTGAGATGCTGGTACAAGAGATTTGATTCTTTCATAATTAGCCTTGGGTACAACAGACTTGGAGTAGACCATTGTACGTATTACAAGAGGTTTAAAGATAATGACTTCATTATTTTGTTGTTGTACGTGGATGACATGCTTGTAACAGGCCCTAGCAAAGATCGAGTCCAAGAATTAAAGGCACAGTTGGCTAGGGAGTTCGACATGAAGAATTTGGGACCAGCAAATAAGATTTTAGGGATGCAAATTCACCGGGACATAAAAGACAGAAAAGTATGGATTTCCCAAAAGAACTACTTCAAGAAAATCTTGTACTGCTTCAACATGCAAGATTGTAAGGAAATCTCGACCCCACTTCCTGTCAATTATAAATTATCCTCAAGTATATGCCCTAGTAATGAAGCGGAGATGATGGAAATGTCTCGAGTACCATATGCATCAGCAGTGGGAAATCTCATGTTCGCTATGATATATACGAGACCAGATATTGCACAGGCAGTCGGCACGGTCAGTCGGTTCATGGCGAATCCTAGTACAGAGCGTTGGAAGACGGTTAAAAGGATATTAAGATACATCAAAGGAACCTCGGATGTTGCATTATGTTTTGGAGGATCAGAATTTACTATCAAGGGCTATGTGGATTCAGATTTTGCCGGTGATTTCGATAAACGAAAGTCCACAACAAGCTATATGTTTACACTTACAAGAGGTACGGTAAGCTGGGTATCTAAGTTATAGAATGTTGTGACTCTATCTATAACAGAAGCTGAATACATGGAAGCTACACACGTTTGCAAAGAAGGAATTTGGATTAAACGGTTAATGAAAGAGTTCGGGCACAAACAAGATAAAGTACCCTTGTTTTGTGACAGTCAGAGTGCCTTGCACATTGCAAGGAATCCAGCCTTTCATTCAAGGATGAAGCACATAGGGGTTCAATATCACTTTGTTCGTGAAGTAGTGGAGGAGGGGAGTGTGGATATGCAGAAGATCCACACTAACGACAACCTAACAGATGTCATGACAAAGCCAATCAACGTTGACAAGTTCGTTTGGAGTAGATCCTCTTACGGCCTAGCGAAAACGTAAGCAACATGAATTGGCAGGTATGGAGAGATTCGAAAGACTACTGGAGTAAGCTTTAAGTGGGAGAATGTGATGTGTAAAACTCACTTGGAAAGCATGCTTACACGTTGGAAAAAGAGAAAAACAATGTCATGTTGGGTAATGATGACATTAAAATATTAAAAATGGCAAAAGAAAACTTTTGCACATAGAACATGGCAAGTCAGATCTTGAAACATGAGAATGAGTTAGCAAAGATAGTTGTAGCATGCATGTCAACGATGCAATTTAGCTTTGTAATGTGCAAGATAGAGATGCAACGTAAGATCATTCAGTTATAAATAGCAGGCCATTTCTTCCGTTCAAGGAATCTAAAATCCCAAAAATCAGAGAGAAAATCAGAGAGAAAATATTGAGAGTTTTTCCTGAGAGTTTCTTTTTTATATTAATTATCTTAATTTTGTGAGTAAAAATTAATTTGTTCTATTATTTGAGAGAGTGAAATTGTTCTTTTCTTATATAAAGAGAAGGACATTGTAATTTATTTTTACATTATAGTAAATCATCATGTACTTGCCCGTGGTTTTTCTCTTAATTTGTTTAAGGATTTTTTACGTAAAAATATTGTGTCTCAATTATTCTTTTCTCAGTCTTATTTTAGCTGCGTGATACCGCTTTGCTCCAAACATTCTGCTGCGCCAATACCCAACAATATTTGGAGTTGAAATCCTTATGGTTTAAAGTGAAACATAGACCTCATAAAGGGCAAGAGTAAAACCAACTGATGTAAGCTCTTTTAGTATAAGAGAACTAGTATCTCTTGGGATTCAAGAGTAGCCCTTGATAAAGACAAACATGCACATGTTATGAACCAATACTGTTTCCTAGATTACATTTGTAAGCAGTAGCATAGTGATCAATAATTCAAGCAGAGAACATGCAAAATCGGATTGAATTACGAAGTCACCAAATTAATCCAAGCCTAAAATAATCGATTAGTAAAATATTCACCACGGGTTTTATTTATAGTATAAACCGGTTCTGATACCACTTGTTAGATTTTAAAGGATCAAATACTAGAAAATAAAACACTGCAACAATTAATATAATTAACTTGCTTGAATCAGAAGCGTACCTTTATTGTAGGTGTCAAAACTACCTTTATGATAATCCTGCAAAACCTTGAGCGACGTGTTATGGTAGGCACGTCTAGACTAGGGGCTCCCTCTGCTCTCCAACTTTTATATGGTAGCTATCAATGGGGCAAGCTAACCCTAATAGCCTATATATAGACTATTAGTATTCTGAATGGGAAAGAGGGTCTAGCCTAAAAACTGTATTGGTCCCCCCATTAAGCTGCCCTATAATTCAAACAGGCTCTACACCTTACATACCACACCACTAAATAAAATAAATATCAATGAGATGGACCTAGGCCCAACTGAAGTAGATCACTGTAATATATGTATGGGTTTTACCGATCAACCCGTTTTCGAAATAATAAAGTATCTCAATCAGTGGTAGCCCACAACTTAAAAAATTCCAACATTTTATACTGGAGTGCTTTTATTCTGATAGGTCTTTTTTATGATTAATCGTCTTAAATTTAGAAAGAAGAATATTGACTTGTGCTTAAAAGGTTTTGCCACTAGAGCTTTACAGAACTCGTCTTTGATCAGCAATTTTTGCGTATTTATTCACGTGTAAGTCACATCTATCTACTATGTGTAAGTATTCATCCACGTAAGGTGAAGTATTAGAATAAACATTTAAGAAAAATCATAAATTGTAAGACTATCTTATAAGATCTTGGATAACAACACCTAACGCCAATTCTTTTTATGATATATAGAATCCTAATTCTTAATGCATACTAATCCTAATTCAGATAGTTTGTCATGTTATGTTAGTGAGTGTTATTTGTTGGCCTATCTTAAATGAGCTTCACTCATGGAAATATTTATAAGGGGACGACATTGATTTCAACTGGTATCTTTAATCGAAATTAATCATTACCCGACCTTCCATCCAACCCTCTAGGGCTCTTTTATTCTTTATTTTTTTTGGCATTTATGTGTCGATCACTTTTCCTACTAGACTTAAAGTCTTGTGGAATGGATTATGCTGGTTGTAACAGAACAAATCAGAATTTGCACCATTTTTTAATAGCCTATCTTAATAATCATGGCCTACATCGTGTTCTTCATTCTTTCTCCAAGTTTGTCTTAGCGTAATTCGTGTTGAATTTCAAGTTGAATCGGAGCTTGTTCTGCTTATAATTGTTCCAATGGCATGATCAATTGTTTTTCCAATAGCAAAATGTCTCTATGCCTTGCGTATTTCGTTTGGTATTTAAGGCCAGCTACTAAAAGTTAGTAGTCTTTAAAGACTATGAGGAAAAGAAAACTAGTTAATATTCGGATCTCCTAATAATATAATGAACAACCATCTACAAATGTCAAGTTATTTGAGCAAGAGAGTGCATCAATTCTTTCTTTTTATACGATGGTGTAAACGAGTATTATCTAAATCCAAATCCAAATCCAAATCCAAATCCAAATCCAAATGAGTATTATCCACTGTGCACAACTAACCAAACCTTCAAATACAAAATGAATCTATCAACTACTAATCGAAGTTTCAAAAAGTGGATATTGTACCATTTTGTTGCCCTGCTCATCAAACCATCAAAACGTGGAATCATATCATTTATCCATTAATTTATTACACCTATTACCTATACTACAGTTACACACAATACGATGTTACATCGACATGAGAGTATGCTCAGGGAACACTCTTAATTAGGGGCAAAAAAAATTATTTTTTGTTGCACAGAAAAGAACTTATTATATTGGAACATTCTCACAATATTAGTTTATTACACCTCGCTTATTATATGAGTATATACTCTGACCTTAAGATCGTAGCAATTTTCAAGAATATAACACGTGTTCTTACAGTTCTAATCTTCTTCATTCTTTCACCACCAAGTCTGGCCTGTGATCACTCATGTTGAATTTCCAATTGGATTGGAGCTTATTTTGTTCTATTGATGTTTGAATGACATGATTTTTTTTTTTTTTTTTAAAGGGAAAATGTCTTCATGCTTATTGTTTTGTGGACGTGAACAATTACAAGTTTTAAGGGTGTCTAAAAGACAGAGAAAACAAAACATAAAAATTTCAATCTTTAGATATATATATGGGCGTAGTCAAGAATTCTTTTTAGGAGGCCAAGACACATTATTTTTCAACTATATGAGTTTTTTTTTTCCCAGTAATGGCTAAATAAATTTTTTAACTAAAAATACATTGAAATTTTTGTTCTTGAAAAATATACAGAATTGTTAACGTTCTTTTGAACTGATCAGAGTTGCAGTCTCCACGGTACAAACGTACATCCGCTCTTGTTTAGATACATGACATGTCATAAGCAGTGGTATTTTCTGTGTACTGATTAGATCTTCAAATAGTGGAAATTCTATCCATTGTTGTTGCAGTTATATATACTGAAGCTACACAGGAAGTGAATCAACTTGGTATGCATCAATTTGTGGCAAAACCCAAGTTTGGGTTTCTCTTCTAAGCCTTTCTTGGGCATGTGATTGCCGACCAATCTTGACCATAATTTTCCAGTATAGCAATCTCCACAATGCGCAAAATTTGCAGTATAGCAGGTCACATGGTGAAAAACAGATGGGCAGCAAATACAGAACGGGGCGTATGGAGCCTGGGCAAAGAACCGAGTACAGAGACGCCATTGACAGAGTAGCAAAAAACACCATAAGTTTTTGAACAATATTCATATAAGAATGGGAGGAATTGCTCAACGAAAATTTTGAAATAACTTGATACGACAAGCAATACATTAGCAGACTGATAATGGCTATAAACATTATTTCCGGATGGGTTTCAAATGGAGACTCATTTTTTGCTTGATACTTCAATTCCAGAAAGTTGAGCAAAATTGGAACGATGAATGCAAGAATAGCATGGTGAGTCACCAAAGTATGGTAGCTTTGCAGACAAAAACACCTCAATGTCATATAAATTATGATAATAAACTGGCCATATATAGAAGTTTTCTCCGAAGAGTTGGAGAAAATGAATTGTTCTTGTAGCCTCTGCCATAGAAGCTATCTCTCATCTTTGAAGAATAAGAATGAAGAGCAAGTTATTGGATTACTGGCAGACAGAAGTAGATTATCGCGTTATTATGTTAGTAAAAGGTATAAATCCAAATTAGTATTATTTGCTATGCACAACTAACCAAACCTTCAAATACTAAAAAGTCCATCAAGAAGTAAATCGAAGTTCCAGAAAGTGGATATTGTACCATTTTGTTGCCCTGCTCATCAAACAATCAAAATGTGGAATCATATCATTTATCCATTAATTTGTTACACCTATTACCTATACTACAGTTACACCCAATAGCGAAGTTACATCGACACAAGGGTATGCTCAGGGAACACTCTTAATTAGGGGCAGAAAAACTTATTTTTTGTTCCCACAGAAAAGAACTTATTATATTGGAACATTCTCACAATATTAATTTGTTACACCCCTCTTATTATATGAGTGTATATCTGACCTTATGATCGTAGCTCAGCTCCTAATTACACAGGAAGTGAATCTACTTGGTATGCATCATTCTGTGGCAAAAGCCTAGCTTGGTGGATGAAGGTTATTCTTCTAAACCTTCGTTGCACGAGTGACTGCTGGAGGATGTTAGCCAGAAGCCTGCACCATAGAAAACTCCAAAAAGAGCAAAATTTGGAGTATAGAAGCCCACCTGTTGAAAAGCAAATGGGGAGCAAATATAGAAAGGGACAGAAAGAGTTTGGGAAAAAAATCGAGTACAAAGCTGCCACTGTCAAAGTACCGAAAAACACTATACCTTTTTGAATAGTTTTGGCAAGCAAAATATGAGGAGACTTGTAATGGCGATAAACATTGTTGTTGGATGAGTTTCGAACGGAGACTCTGTCCTGCCCCCAAATTTGTCGAGGCAATTTCAGGAATGAGATCACCGCGAATTTAAGAAAATTAACTTCCTAAGTTCGCAAGGTTCAAAAATCAAAGAAAATCACATTAGATAATCTAAAGACCATAAGGAAGGCGCAAAGCCTCAGAGCGTCTAATCTGAAAAACCAAAATCCAATAATTCAAAATCTTTAAATATAATTAAAAGATAATTTCCACGGTACATAACTCAATAGGGAATTCCAAGCAAATTTTAAAAGAACTAAAATGAAGTAAATCTTCAATCAAATGGATATCTAAATAATCCAAAGGTACTAAAGAGATCCAGCCCCACAAAAAGGTCTCTTGCCCCAAATTCCCAAGCACAGTGTATCTACTTCTTATATCTGCGAAAACATTATTTTCAAAAAAAAAATAGAAACGACAAGTGAGATAAAAATCTCAGTAAGTAGTGAGACCCAAAAAAAAAAATAACATGAGACTATACCTTTATCCAAATAATTATTATATGTGCAACACATAATGCTAATAAATGAAATAATGACTTGTAAATAGGAAACACAAATTTGGTTTCAAAGGACTTTCATAAAATATGACGAAGAGCAAAAAGAACTATTTGTCAAAAATATGTTTTTTTTTTTTTTTTTAATGTTTGATCATGAAAAAATTAGGTTTTTGGAAGCTTAAATGATTAAAGATAGGATTTTTTTATAATAATTTATAGGTTTGAGCATATGGGTATGGTGTTTTATGTAGTTTTTTAGGGTTTAGAATTATTAAGATTTTAGGGTTTGTAGTTGAATGAGTAGATATTAATATATATATATATATATTGGTGAAGATGATATTTGAATTGGGTAGGAGACCAATGCTTGGAAACAATGAGAATTCGTTTGGAGGAGGAGATACGATTGCTACTTCGCGAACAGAGGCGACAAGAAGTGAAACTGGTCAAGTTACATAAAGGACATTTAAAAGAGGAATCGGTCTTTGTCCGTATATGTTACAAGAAGTGAAACTGGTCAAGTTACATAAAGGACATTTAAAAGAGGAATCGGTCTTTGTCCGTATATGTTACGTATAGAAGTTGATTTCAGGATACATCTTTGTTTCAGGAGTAGTTGTGAGTGTCTTCTTGTTTCCTTTAGTTTGCCTAATACCTATTTGTTTTATATGGTTTAAACAATTAAAGGATATGGGTAGAGACAGAAAAGTTATAGGCATCAAAGAGGTATTCACATATATTTGCTCCACTTTACTTCAAGCAATTGACCTTTTCCCTGGGATGAATATTGTGGAACTAGAAAAGGCTTACATGATGAGGTAGTCTCACAAAGATAGTGCAAAGTTGCTGATCAATCATTATTATGAGGGGTCTAATTCCTCTGGCTTTGTATATCTTATGCAGGTAGTAAATTTCAATTACTATGGTGATCTCCCAAAGGCTCTTGAACATTTTTTGCAATGTGCAAATTGGCAAAAAGCACACTCAATTTTCATGACTTGGGTTGCTCATTCTCTGTTTTTGTCAGGTAAAAAGGCTGATGCAATTATTTTTTTCTAACTGGTGTATGCTCTATATATCATTGGTGTATATGGTTGGCTATTGCCTAACGTGCATGAAACAGTTTCTTTTCCAAAATTTGATGGTCACAATCTTGTCAGTGGGGGGCCATATTTTCAAATTTCTCTTTTTGTGGAAATAAGTTGAAGAGCCATGTTGCAGCACTTATATGTTATGAATGTAAGCTTAGAAGATCCCTGGGGGCAAGCAAATGATAGTTTTGGTGATGAAATGATTAACATCTTCTATTTAATCAGTATTCTATGTTGTAAAAAGTACAAAAAGTAAATGAATAGATAGCAGGAACATCACGAGTACTCTGGATAAGTAGTTTATTTGAAAATTTTCCTTAATGAAAGAAGTATTCAGGTGAATGTTATGTTTTCTTTTGTTCTCGTTGTCTAAACATCGTATTATGCAGAAAGTCTCCCTTATAATTAAAGAAAAAGTCCAAGTAGAAGCTTCCTTCTTATCATTAACACAATGGAGTGATTCCACCTGTGTGTTGTCAAGATTGCTTATTCTTTAATGCAAATGATTTATATTCTCTGAGAATGAATGCTTTCATTTTGCACAGATTGTGGAGAATATGCTAAGCAAAGTAAGAGTTTGAACATCGGTTAGGAAACCAAAAACAACAGGTAAGTCTAATTTCTTCATCCTTCTCCAAGTGTGCTGTGCAGAGCATATTGTTAATTCTTCATCGTTTATCTAACTCTTTTATTTTTTTGTCATTTATTTGATATATCATCAGTTTCCTAAATCACTATTTATTATTTTCAAAAGCATGCTGTTCATTGGTCTTTGTGCTTTCCCTATGTTTACTTTCGCTAATTTTGCAGATGAAAACAACTTGCAAAGAGTCTGACAACTCTCCCAGAGAAGTTGCCCCTGAATAGATAAATGTATGGTTATTCTCATCCAATTCATAACTTTAAGTGAAACAATCATTTCATAAGACGTGTATGTCAATGTCAAGGATGTTAATATAATTCGCTGTTATGGTCTATATGGAAAATAAAACAACTTCAAGAAAAGCAGTAGGACATTAAGGAAGGGATTCAGAACAGCTAATCAAAGGATCAGATTGTGAGACAACAACTGTTGGTTGAACAGCATCAGAGAGAAATACTGGTATTTGCTGCAAAATTAAGCTCTGTTATTATTTAAACACACAACACACACTTATAACCACACTTAACCTATTTCCCACTAACATGGGACATTACAATAGTTATTTGTTGGACCACCTTAATAAGCTTGGCTCTATAGATTCCTAACTTAAATCTCAGTACTTCCAAGCTGTATCAGCTTATCCGAAAATATTTTTTGACATTTATGTATCGGTCACTTTTTCTGCTTGAATTAAGTCTTGTTTACGTTCTAATTGATTTATGCACCATGTAATAGGACGAATCAGAATTTGCATAATCCTTTTACTGCCCCATCTTAATAATCATGTACCACATCGTGTTCTTCATTCTTTCTTTGAGTTTGTCCTGGCCTCAATATTTATGTTGAATTTCAAGTGGAAGGAGGAGGGGGGGGGGGGGGGGGGGGGGGGGGGGGGCCCTTTCTCTTCTTGGTAGCTAGCTGCTTAATTTGTTTGGTGCCTAACGCATTTTGGGGCTTTGGCCATCTCAACTAGTCTTCCTATTTTTTCTCTAAAATAAAGAGTGAAAGAGGTGTTCCTTTATTTTTAAGAACCCCCTATTTCAGTTACTCTTCTTGGTTTGCTGCTTTGATGACATGATTAATTATTTCTCAAAAAGGAAAATGTCACAATGCCTAGCGCATTTTGGTGCTTAGGCCATCTCAACCAGTCTTCCTATTTCTTTTTGTAAAATAAAGAGTGAAAGAGGTGCGTCTTTATTTTTAAGAATCCCCTATTTCAGTTTTACTTCAACAGTCTCTCTATTTCTAAGGTCACTTTTTATTTTAACTAACACATTGTTAAATATTTTTTAAATATTAATAATTATGTTCCAACAATAATTGATAATAGTGATATAATAAATGGAAAATTTTGATATTATTTGTAATTTTTATATTAAGTTTGGTTTATTTTATTCAAATGTAAAGCTTTTTCTATTATTATATCATATTTTGAAACTTTTTAAATAATATTCTAATTTATTTAATCTTTTAATTATATTTTTTAATTAATTGAAAATATTTAATACTGAATAGGGAGTCATACTTGGCTCCCTACATTTAAAGAGCCAAAATAAAAATTTCGGGAGGCTGTTGGAAACAAAAAGCATGCTTTGTATAGAGAAAATAATAGGCTGAGCAAGAGCAAAAGTTATAATATTAATGTATGCAGTACATCATTTTATACAGATGAGTATAAACGGATAAGAGTAAGCAGTTACAAGCATAAGCTACAACACTCTTTGAGATAGCTACAATACAATGACTAATCATTATCTAATGGAGAAGATCCTTTGTAGAAGAGGGCTCTTTCCTAATATGCCCCCGCAAGAGGGTGTTGCCGTTGACAACGCCCATCTTGACACGAAGATCTTGAAAACGTGCTTTTGGAAGAGCCTTGGTGAGACCGTCCGCTAGCCGATGGAGAGTAGAGACATGCGCAACTTGTAAGGAGCCGTCAGCCACTTTACCACGAACAAAGTGATTATCTAATGCAAGGTGCTTCATCCGAGAGTGAAAAACTGGGTTGGCGCAGAGGTATGTGGTGCCAATATTATCACATAGGAGATGCGGAGGATGAGGCAATATGAAATGCATTTCTTGCAAGAGATTGGTAAGCCAACACAACTCAGTAGTTGCAGAGGCTACGGACCTGTACTCTGCTTCAGTGGAGGATCAAGCAACAGTTTGTTGTTTCTTGAAGCACCACGAGATAGGAGTATTCCCAAGGAATATTACGTATGCCGAGATAGACGTGTAGTCATTGCGATTTCCTACCCAGTCAACGTCAGAGTAGGCAATGAGAGATTGAAGCGGTGACTTGTTAATCAACATACCATAATGAACAGTATGTTTCAAGTAGCGAAGTAGGCGTTTCGCCGCAATCCAATGGGGCTGCATTGGAGCATTCATGAACTGGACGAGCTTGTTCACTGTATAAGCAATGTCAACTAGTCTTCCTGGTAGCTAGCTGCTTAATTTGATGCCTAACGCATTTTGGTGCTTAGGCCATCTCAACTAGTCTTCCTATTTTTTTCTCTAAAATAAAGAGTGAAAGAGGTGTCTCTTTATTTTTAAGAACCCCCTATTTCAGTTACTCTTCTTGGTTTGCTGCTTTTATGACATGATTAATTATTTCTCAAAAAGGAAAATGTCACAATGCCTAGCGCATTTTGGTGCTTATGCCATCTCAACCAGTCTTTCTATTTCTTTTTGTAAAATAAAGAGTGAAAGAGGTGCCTCTTTATTTTTAAAAATCCCCTATTTCAGTTTTACTTCAACAGTCTCTTTATTTCTAAGGTCACTTTTTATTTTAACTAACACATTGTTAAATATTTTTTAAATATTAATAATTATGTTCCAACAATAATTGATAATATTGATATTAATAAATGGAAATTTTTGATATTATTTGTAATTTTTATATTAAGTTTGGTTTATTTTATTCAAATGTAAAGCTTTTTCTATTATTATATCATATTTTGAAACTTTTTAAATAATATTCTAATTTATTTAATCTTTTAATTATATTTTTTAATTAATTGAAAATATTTAATACTGAATAGGGAGTCATACTTGGCTCCCTACATTTAAAGAGCCAAAATAAAAATTTCGGGAGGCTGTTGGAAACAAAAAGCATGCTTTGTATAGAGAAAATAATAGGCTGAGCAAGAGCAAAAGTTATAATATTAATATATGCAGTACATCATTTTATACAGATGAGTATAAGCGGATAAGAGTAAGCAGTTACAAGCATAAGCTACAACACTCTTTGAGATAGCTACAATACAATGACTAATCATTATCTGATGGAGAAGAGTCCTTTGTAAAAGAGGTCTCTTTCCTAATATGCCCCCGCAAGAGGGTGTTGCCGTTGACAACACCCATCTTGACACGAAGATCTTGAAAACGTGCTTTTGGAAGAGCCTTGGTGAGACCGTCCGCTAGTCGATGGAGAGTAGAGACATGCGCAACTTGTAAGGAGCCATCAGCCACTTTACCACGAAAAAAGTGATTATCTAATGCAAGGTGCTTCATCCGAGAGTGAAAAACTGGGTTGGCACAGAGGTATGTGGTGCCAATATTATCACATAGGAGATGCGGAGGATGAGGCAATATGAAATGCATTTCTTGCAAGAGATTGGTAAGCCAACTCAACTCAGCAGTTGCAGAGGCTACGGACCTGTACTCTGCTTCAGTGGAGGATCGAGCAACAGTTCGTTGTTTCTTGGAGCACCACTGTAATACCCCGATCCCTCTCGAGATCGGGAGTTCTATCAATCAATCTAATCACAACCCAAATCCAAACCCGGGCATAATTTTCAGGTAAAACGGACGGAGTCTCCCCTGTTTCTAGGCAAAATATAAAACCTGCAATAGCATTTAAATGGACCAACGCCGTGTCCAACCATACAAAACTTCATCAAGGCCATCCGAGCCTCGGTTTTCAACAATTAAACACAGCATATAAATATACATTTCCAGTTTAAAAACTAACCTATCTCTTTACATCTTTTACAAGAACATTCAAACTTGACATTTAATCCATACTAATCTACTACATAAAATATACTATCATACCATTCTCACTATTTTCTTTTAGACAATTACAAACATGCATCGAGGTTAACTATACTACTGAATACATAACTAGCTTATCAATCTACCTCAACTACTTAGCTAGATTAAATTACATTTCTTTTAACAATAATTGCATACAACATATGAAAGCACATATCTTTGCAACTTCGACACTCAAGCCACATAGGCACGCAAGATAACTCCTCAGGCACAAACTTTCACATAATCACGAACTTTCCAGCTAACATGGCATTTCCTGAAATGTGGTGGTGAGGAGTGAGTATACACAACACGTATACTCAGTGAGGGCGAGACAGATATCGAATTGGAGAGAAAGAAAGTCGTGCAATGCAAATAAGACAGTTAAGCAATATAACTGATAAATAAGCAATCAAAACAAATAATCAATACAATAAGCAATTACTAAAAGCATTAACACAACCATTCAAAGCTATACCACACTTTGAAGGCTATGGTTCACTCATACGAGCAATGTACCATTTCACGAGCGATACATCAATCTCGAGCTTGATGTTGACAACGATGAGAATAAGCGCGCATCCACCTTATAACACCAGTTTGGAATACCCCGGAAGTATCCATCAATTCTACGACCCAAATCTCCCTGGGAGGCAACCCAAGCGAGAAAGGGAATAGCAGCGGAGCTAGGGCAACCAACACTGGCAACCCGAGGCTACCCAGAGAGGCCCATCACTCACGCGCTGGACACTATGCAATGCAAGACTCGATACAAGGCGATAAACGAGCGATAAACAAGATATCAAGCATTATCAACAATTGATAAACATTTCAATCAATAAACAACTCTAACAAGCATAATAAGCATTAACAAGCATTTACAATCCAACAAGCAACAAGAACAACACCAATTAACCTTATCAAGCAATAACAAGTATCCTATAGGCATTATAAGCATTCTATAAGCAATATATACATTCTATAAGCATTATAAACATTTTATAAGCATTATAAACATTCTATAAGCATTATACTATGAAAACACACAAAATCCCAAAAATGACCCCAACTTTCAAACGCTACTACTTTCAAATGAGCCACGAGCTTTGGAAACCGACTTCACCAATCCTCCTAGGTCACCATAAGGCACGTCTAAAGACCCCGAAACCCTACTTTACCCTAGAATTCACGCAAAGTCCCGATTTCCCCCTTTGCTCGTTTGAACTACAACTATACTAACCAAACACCCAACCAACGCCATAATTGCACCAAAAGTGCTTCCATGGCCTCCCGAAACATTGCCAACACGCAAAACGAGATAACGTCAAACTCGACCTAAACGACCCCGACTTTCACTAAGCCGTTTTTCTCCATTTTTCCATTATACATTCCAATTAAACCACACATTTAGGCATTCTAGCATATCTAGCATCTTCCTATATCAACAAAACGCGTAACGGAGCAACTTCATCGAAACGGGGATTTACTATTCACTAATTACTATTCATTAATCAATTCCAATTTTCAACCGCAGAAAATGTTAAAAAGCTACAAATACATGTTCTACAATCAACAAGGAACATTCTTTAAGCAACAAAACGATTAAAACAACAATCTACGCATAAGTTCTAAAAATTAAAGTTTAAACATACATTTTTCAAATGCGCAAATAACGATGAAACCCTCACCTTAGACTCTCCTAGACGCTAGGAAAACCTCGTAGAGTGCCTCGAAAACCACCCCGCACAAGCCCACGCGAAGAATCAAAGATTTGAAGTTGAGATTTTCTTTTTTTTTCTCCTTCTTTTTCTCATGGTTTCAAGCCTTTTTTCTCTGTTTTTTCGTGTGCATTCTGCTTATTTAGAAAAAAAAATGACCAGAAGTCAAAGGTCAAAATTCGGTCAACCCGCTAAACCAAAACAGCCAAATCCACACATTTAGGCATTCTAGCATATCTAGCATCTTCCTACATCAACAAAACGCGTAACGGAGCAACTTCATCGAAACGGGGGTTTACTATTCACTAATTACTATTCATTAATCAATTTAAATTGCAATTTCAATTTTCAACCGCAGAAAATGTTAAAAAGCTACAAATACATGTTCTACAATCAACAAGGAACATTCTTTAAGCAACAAAACGATTAAAACAACAATCTACGCATAAGTTCTAAAAATTAAAGTTTAAACATACATTTTTCAAATGCGCAAATAACGATGAAACCCTCACCTTAGACTCTCCTAGACGCTAGGAAAACCCCGTAGAGTGCCTCGGAAACCACCCCGCACAAGCCCACGCGAAGAATCGAAGATTTGAAGTTGAGATTTTCTTCTTTTTTTTTCGCCTTCTTTCCCTCATGGTTTCATGCCTTTTTTTCTCTGTTTTTTCGTGTACATTCTGCTTATTTAGAAAAAAAAATGACAAGAAGTCAAAGGTCAAAATTCGGTCAACCCGCTAAACCAAAACAGCTATGCGCGACCTCACGAAAACGGCCATAACTTCTTCTAGAAAAATACAATTCACGAACGGTTTGAAGCCTCATAAACTAGACTCATAGAGCTTTCCAACCATATATAATTTGCTACCTAAATCTTCCCCAATTGGTTCAGATTTAATTCCAAAGTTGACCCAAAATTTGACTAACTTAACATTGCATTTTTTTATTTCTAATCCCAAGTTTGCCTTTTATTAAACATTTCAAAATTTTCCACCTTGTCCTAGTTGGTCAATGTAGATGAAAAGTCAACTAGTTTGGTCAAAGAAGGTGAAAGGTCAATAAAATGCAATTTAAATGAACTTTAAATGCTATTAAATATATGCCAAGTTCGGGGTATCACAACCACGAGATAGGAGTATTCCCAAGGAATATTACGTATGCCGAGATAGACATGCAGTCATCGCGATTTCCTGCCCAGTCAGTGTTAGAGTAGGCAGTGAGAGATTGAAGCGGTGACTTGTTAATCAACAGACCATAATGAACAGTATGTTTCAAGTAGCGAAGTAGGCATTTCGCCGCAATCCAATGGGGCTGCATTGGAGCATGCATGAACTGGGCGAGCTTGTACACTGTATAAACAATGTCAGGCCTCGTTAAAGAAAGATATTGCAACCCTCTAATGAGGCTACGAAATTCAGATGCATTAGACAATTGAGGGCCAACATTCTTGGTGAGCAAAATAGATGAACTGATAGGTGTAGACATTTCCTTTGTTTTATCCATTCGAAACTTGGCTAACAAATCTCTTATATATTTGTGATGTGTTAGTAGAAGTCCCTCTAAACAAGATGTAGCCTCTACCCCAAGAAAATATGCAAGGTGGCCAAGATCTTTTAACGAAAATTTCTGAGAGAGTGTAGTGATAATGTCCCGAACAAATGAGCTTGAATTGCCTGTAATCAACAAATCATCGACATATATTAAAATATACGCCGTGATTAAGTTAGTACCATAAACAAATAAGGAGGAATCAGACCGTGTGGAATTAAATCCAAGAGAGAGAATAAAATTTTTGAGTGTTGTATACCAAGCGCGAGGGACCTGCTTCAGCCCATAGAGTGATTTCGAGAGATGACACACATGATTAGGGCGAGATGGATCAAGAAATCCAGGAGGCTGAGACATGTATACAGGCTCGTGAAGTTGTCCGTGGAGGAAGGCGTTATTTATATCTATTTGATGAATGGGCCAACTATTAGAGACAACAATAGTTAGGACAACTCGAATGGTGGAAGGCTTGCACACAGGACTAAAGGTTTCATGGAAGTCAAGACCGGGTCATTGGTGAAATCCTTTGGCAACTAAACGGGCTTTGTATCGAGCAATGGAGCTATCCGGATTGCGCTTAATCCGAAAGACCCATTTGCACCCGACAACATTTTGTAAAGACTTACGTGCCACAAGAGACCAAGTTTTATTTTTCTCAAGGGCATGTATTTCATCAAGCATGGCTTGCCTCCACTCAGGATATTTTAGAGCTTGACGAGTAGAGATAGGCTTAATGGGTGTGACAAAGAGGTGTTTAGTAGCTGCAAGCGTTAGCTTTTGTATAAGGCGAAAGATATTACTCTTTGAACGTGTTTACATATGGTGAGAGGGCTGAATATGTGCAGCTGGAAGAGATGGTGAGTGAGAGTCTTGAGGAGCAGAGTCGCTAGCCACTAAGAGAGGTGATGAGGTCGAATCAAGTTGAGCGTATAAGGGCATCATTTGAGCTTCAGGCAAGCAAGGCGAACCTGGTGGCATGTCAGAAGCAGTACATATAGAGCTGCATGGCACATCATACACATTAGAAGCATTTTTAAGAGATGAAGTGGGGATGTGTGACTTTGAGGAGTAGGGAGAAAAAATAGTAACAGGAGAAGAGCACTCAGACGTGTGATTTTCTTCTGAACATGATAGATGGGGAACGGACTGAGAGATTGTGGGCAGAGCACACCATTGAGACACAACTCGAGCATTGATTACATCTGGTGAAACGCTAGACGCGAAAGAGGGGAATACATTTTTGACAAAGCGAACATGTCTAGAATTATAAAATTTATACGATACGGGATCAAAGCAAATAAATTCATCATCAGTGTTGTTGTAGCCCAGAAAAATGCACGGGGTAGACCTTGGTTCTAATTTGTGATGTGTGTAGGGACGGAGCCACGGATAACATTGACAACCAAAAATTTGTAATTTAGAGTAATTCGGTTGTTTCTTAAAAAACATAGTGAATGGGGTTTGGCCTTTAAAAAGTGGTGTAGGAAGTCTATTTATTAAAAATGTAGCACATTGAAAAGCAAAAGACCAAAATGAAACAAGCAGTGAAGAACAATGTAGTAAAGCCAAGCCGCATTCAACAATGTGCCTGTGATGGCGCTCAGCTGGAGCCATATGTTCTGGAGTATATGGGGGTGAAATAAGATGTTGGATACCGTGAGTTGCAAAAACATTTTTAAGAGTTTGATACTCCGTTCCGCCATTCGAGTAAATAGTCACAATTGAGGGATTAAGTTGGTTTTCCACCATAGTTTTGAACTTGCAAAAAATATCGAATACATCCGACTTAAAAGCTAATGGGAAAATCCATGAGAATTTGGTGTAATGATCCAAAAACAGAACATAATAAGGAAAACCATCAATTGAGCGCACAGGAGATGGTCCCCAAACATTTGTAAAAATTATTCTAACGGACGACTGCTAGATAGACTTGATTTGCCAAATGGCAATTTATGAATTTTGCTACAATGACAAGACTCACAAGAAGACAATTGGGATGAGGAAGAAGGAGAGACACTTTTACTAAGACACAACTGATAAAGAATCTGTGAAGAAGGATGTGCCAAGCGATCATGCCAGGTGCGAAGTGATACTCGCATGCCTACACAAGTTTGCTTGGGCTGATTTGTTGGACTGCTAATTGGCCACTCATAAACACTGTTCCTGCTCTGTCCCACCGCGAGAGGTGCCCCCGTGGAGAGATCCTTCACACAAAAGAAATTTGGATTAAACTCAATTGAAGCATTATTATTACGACAAAACTGATTCACAAATATTAAATTTTTGCTTATTTGGAGAACACACAAAATGTTAGACAAGCAAAAGGATTGGGAAGAAGAAGACAACTCAGCATGACCCGTGTGAGAAATAGGAAGGCCAGTACCATCCGCAATTACAATGTCATCGGGTCCATCATAGGGCTGGCTAAGAGTCAGATTATTGAGACTCGATGTAACATGGTGTGACGCCCCAGAATCAAGGAGCCAGGAAGAGTTTGGAGAAGAAGCAGTAGTGTTGGCAGTGGGCACAGAGTTGGAGAGGAGAATTTTCTTGGCGGAATAGCATTGTCTCGCGGTGTGGTTGTGTTTGTCATAAAACTGACACACAATTGGTTGTTTTGTGGATGCAGTTGATGTAGTATTAAAAGAGGAGGATGAGTTGCGAGATGCACTAATGCCTTTGGAATAGCTATTGTTCTTTTTCCCATAATTGTTATGACCTGTAGAGTTATGGCGCACGACATTAGCAGTAGGAGAACCCAAAATACCAAGGCCACCAGATGCACGTAATTCCTCTCGTTTCAAAAATGCTTCATACTCAATCAACTTATCTTGAAGCTCGTCAAAGCTGATTATGGTATCGCGAGCCCGAACCGCAGCTGCTAGCTCCTTGAAGGCTGGACCGACACCATTCAACGTATGTGTGATAAGATATTGAGGTGGTACTGGGGCGCCAACAAGGGCAAGTTCATCAGCTATGTCACGAACCTGGGCGAGATAATCTGCCATGGGCTGATTTCCATGAGACATGAGAGTTAGCTGTTCTGCAAGGCCCATGTCCGAGAGGAAGAAGGATTGGCGTAATTCTTTGCAAGACGACGCCAGGCTTCAGCGGACGTGTCATAAGAACGAATTACAGGAACCACACTAGGACTCAACGAACCAATAATTCTGAGGAGCAGAAGCTTGTCCTGTCGCATCCAAAAGGCATATGCAGGATTCGCAGTGGTCTTGCCATCAACAACATGTGTAGCCAGCGGACAAGGAAGAGTGCCGTCGATATACCCCGACAGATCGTACCCGTAGAGAAGAGCATCAAATTTACTTTTCCATGAGTAATAGTTCGTAGGTGTGAGTTTTAAAGGTAGCTGATTAACCACATTGATAGCAACAAGAGTTGAAGTGGAAGACACAATAGTGGAGGGAGTGGTTGTGGAAGATGAGGGAGACGAGGTTGTTGATGTTTCAGCAGCCATTCGAGCAGTAAAGCAGCGAAAGACACAGAGGATCGAAGGACTCGTTGGAGTTTGATTATACTGATACCATATAGAGAAAATAATAGGCTGAGCAAGAACAAAAGTTATAATATTAATGTATACAGTACATCATTTTATATAGATGAGTATAAGCGGATAAGAGTAGGCAGTTACAAGCATAAGCTACAAGACTCTTTGAGATAGCTACAATACAATGACTAATCATTATCTGATGGAGAAGAGTCCTTTGTAGAAGAGGTCTCTTTCCTAATACTTTGGCTCCCTATTTTAATTAAAGAGCTAAGAAAATGAGGCTCTTGGAAATGGCTTTAGAGCAACTTCAACAGTTAACCAAAGTAGAGATGTAAACTTTAAATTTGTACTCAACAATCTCTTCAAAAACTTTGCTGAAAAAGGGAAATTTGTTCAAAAGGTCCATATTATTTTAAAAAAAAAATTAAATTCATCAGAAAGTTTGACAATAATGACTAGTAGTGTAACTTTATGTAAATATGGATCTCAAGCAGGCATTTTTGGAACAATTAAAAAAATGAATAAAAGTTTGGGATCATTTGTGAAATAGGTCCTTAATTTTATACACGTCCGAGGAAAATTGGATTTTTGCATGCTGGATGGCATGGCTCGCTACAAAATTATACTTTTAGCAGACATTTTCTTCTGAGAAGTGATATAATTTTTTCTATTTACCACAATATTAAAGATACAACATATTCCAACACAAAAGAAATTGTTGTCCATATGTGATTGTATAGTATAGTTTCACAAAATATCTAACACGTTAGAGTAACGTGGGCTTAGTTTGTAGCATAACATGAGCTCTTACTGTTCCACATATATCCTTCTTCATTCTTTCACTGTGTTTGTCTTGGCGACATTCATGTTGAAAGAAGTCTTATTTAAATGACATGATTATGTATTTTACACAATCACAATCTAACGACAGCAAAATTATCTCATCTCCTAAGCTTCAGAACCCCGCAATGTTCTCGACTTGAACTTACCTTTTATAAATAGTCAAATGTCTCCATGCTTTCTATACTTTTGGGCGTGTGACTACTAATAGTTAGCACAAAGTGTTTGAAACACTATGAGAAAACAAAACCTAATTATTGAGGGAAGATTTCAAAATACAAGACTTGTAATATGAGGTAGCACTAGCATAGTTGCTATACACTGATTATAGCTTACTAAGAGAATCTTTCCCTTATTTGTTGGGATCGTGTTTGATTCTATTATAACCGCTTTTTTGAGGTTTTCGAAATGCTTCTTCAGGACCCTAACCTTGGTTTTATACACCAAAACAGATGATGACGTCCCCGACCTTGGGTTCATGGAGACCTCGGGTCAGGTATCGAATAAAATTCCTTTTTGTCATGTAAAATAATAACTTCGATTCGGGTTGGAATTTATCCCACATTAATCATCATATACATGATGTTAAACTGGGCATACAAGTTTTCTCCGATGAGGTGAAGAAAATAATTTGTTGTAGCCTCTTCCATGTAACAATTGTGATTATAGGATTGAGGACTTGTATTTGATCAAGAAATTGCAGGGGTACTTATAAAACGAGTGTTAAAAAATTTGTCTCAAGTCTTTAGCAAAAAAAAGAGCATATCGTCTCTATACAAGTCACATATTGTCGAAGCCGCAGAGAAATTTCGCACATATTAGTTTTTTTTTTCTTTTCGGGCAAAAGAAGTTTCATTAATCAAAATAAACGTACAAGAATTAACCAATTCCCCTCAAGAAAAAGTCCAAATTCACACGTTGATAGAACAAAAAAAGGGATATTAAAACCTAGTCGTCTACAAGCAAAGTTTTTATGAGTTTCTCTTTGACAACCCAATAAACAAATCTATTAACTATTTTCCTAATGTAATGAATCTCACAATAAGGAATTCTTGCACATATCATTCGAACATGCTGTACAATGACTTTTACTTTCTAATTGAAAGCAATATTTGGAAATTTGATATCACGTGCTTTAATTTTGGTGCACACTCTTGGCAACCTCGCGAGCACCTTAGTCCTTAAAAGAATTTCTGGGATGTGACTTTCATGTGACATTTTTTTGTAAAAACTTTGAAGTGACATTGACCACAAGGAAAGCTCAACCAATCCTTTTCACCTTCTATGTCTTTAATGATGTTTGACGTTTCAACAACCTTAGGCCATATAAATCTCCCACCATTAAGACATCTCATCAGGCAAAAGAGTGATCATAGTAACATTAAGACAAAAACCACGGCCGCTTTTATGACCCTAGCTATGATGGCCTTGTTTGCAACCTATGGAATGTTTATGATCTCCTCTTTGGTTGTTGCCAAGAAAGTGTCCATACCGGACAAATGTGGAAAAATGATATCATTTAAATGTGGATTGGAAATACCAAAAAGTGTATTTAAAAATAAAAAACTTAGTGATCACTATTGTGATGATCTTATGAAATTGGGATTTTACTATTATAAAGAGGTGACTTTTGAGTTATTTAACTTACCTCAAGTCAAAAGAGATGCAAAAAAGATTGTTTTAAAAATTATGAACACATAGGATAGATGCAATTCAAGAAGTGATTTCCGTGCCTCAAGGAACAACGTTTAATTCTTATTAGAACTCTTTCTCTATGTCGTGCGTGTATATTGCTCAAAATAACGTTAATAATTTATACAGTGCAACTTATGTTTGAAATTAATTCATTAAGCACAGGAGAAAAAAATTGATTACTTTTTCACTGTTTATTACCTTCTTTCTTTTTCTTATCTGTTTCTTATATTGGTCTTCCAATTCAGCCTATTTTTTATATATCTTTGTGCCTTCATCCCGGAGGCAACTATTCGTTCAAAGATTAGAAATAATCAATTGGCAAATGTGGCGATTCTCTGAATTCAACCGTTTGCATGATGCCTTTTGTCCACTTTTCTCTTGAAGCTTACTATCAATATTTGTAATCTCATTCTTTTGTTAATTCTATTAGGATTCTTATAATGCATCCAAACCATCCCATGTTACTTCTGTCTTAGCCTTCTATGGAGTGTTAATTTCACCATATCATGCGTGGCTGTTGCTGAAAGAGACCTTTTTTTTTTTCTCTGTTGAAAGAGACCAGACTCCATAAAGAGCTTTAAGAGTGAGACCTTTTTTTTTGGCTAAGCCAGTAGAGTATTTCATTCAACAAGAAAAAGTAAAAAGTCATTTACAATGGCCTGCAAAGGCAGAGCAAAAATCAAAACTATCTAAGAATAGCACTAATGTTCCACTTGTTACAAAGGGCTCTGTTGCTAACAGTATCAGAAAATTGTCCACAACCAAGCATTTGCATCCTAATGTCTTCTCGGATTTTAGCCACAATTTGATCATCCGTTGCAACACCGTTACCAAAAAGACAACTATTACGCTCCTTCCATAAATGGTACACACAAGCTAGAAAAACAAGCTTCATAAGCATTGATCTAATTGTTTTTTTGTTGCAGCTTTTTTGATTGAAGTGTAGCGTCCTATCCCATTTTACACTGCTGATACTTGACATACCAAAGTGGACACTTTTTCTCCAAATGCGTCGACTGAAGGTGCATTCGAAAAAAGATGATCTCTTGTTTCCAGTCCCATATGGCAGAGTTCGCAAACATAGTTAACTTGCATTCCCCAACTGATAAGCCTATCCTTTGTGGGCAAGCGGTTGAGAGTAGCCAACCAGACAATGCTTCGGAATACGAGGATTTTTCCAAATCAGATACTCCTATTTAACTTTGTTGTACTTATCACGAATGTAATTCCATGTAAGTGCAGTAGAGAATTGCCCATTGTTACCTGGTACCCAATTAACAGTGGCAGCACAGTGAGTTGGTCGTGGAAGGGTGTTATCATCCAACAAACTCAAGATTCTTGGCTATCTCCAGTTACTATCTCGAATGACCTCTTGCACTTTACTTTGAAGACTGATTCTAGAGGCAGTAATGATATTGACATCCACCAAATTTTTAAGACAGCCTCTAGGATGCCACCAATCCTACCAAAGATGGGTATTTTTACCATCACCAATCTTGTGTCGGATAAGTTGGTAAGCCAAATCGCAAACACCCAAGATTTTCCTCCAGGCCCATGATGCATCAAACGAAATATCAACACTCCAAATGGATTTGTTATGAAGTAAGACCTTGTTAGCCCAAGCTCCCTACAGTGACTTAGTGTCAGTGTATAGAGTCCAAAAGAGCTTAAGGAGAGATGTAGTGTTGATCTTTTCAAGATTTTTTAGACCTAAGCCACCATCCGATGTGGGTTTGCAGATCTCATTCCACGCTACTTTAGGGATAACCTTACTACCTTCCTTTGCTCCCCATAAGAAGTTAGTAAGATGACGTTTCACAGTACGTATAAAGCAGTCCACTGATTATTGTCGTCTCGGGACTTCCTTCCCTAATCGAATGTGAGGCCTACGGGATCCCTACAACTTGTAGTCAGAGTCTTCCCCGGTATGTCTCTGTAGCAAAGTCCAGCTTTTTCCTTCCAATTTCCCTTTTTTCTCTAATCTACGGGGATCGCTCTAAATAGCTTATGTAAAGTAGAGTTCCATCCTCCCACGATGTTTCTTCTTGTTGAATGAAAGCTTCTTCACCTCTGTCACGCCCCAACTTGACCCCCCTTAAGATCAGTCAGGACGCAATGGAATTTTGGCAGTATAACAACTGTAACCCAAATATCGAGGCTCTAAACCTACCTCTTCGCAACTCATACATCCAACTCCACAAAATATTCAACAATTAAACAACACAACCACAATATTCATTAAACATTCTTTTACCATTGCATCCATAGGTTATACGCCTCCGTTCCAACATCATACATTTACTATATAACATACATTTCCAAAATAAATTATAACCAATTCATCAACCTAACCATGTTCCAAAACAAGACTACTAAATTAGCAATATACATAAGTCTTATAATTGAGTAAGTTATACAATATAACATATTACAACAACTAAGACAAATTCATGGCAACAACTCCGCCACACAAGACTCGTCCACATAAAGCACATTCTCAGCTTCTTGAGGCACGTATCCGTAATCTTGATCAATAACACCTGTATGCATGCAATAATTGAGAGTGAGCTTATATAAAACAAGCCCAGTGAGGATCCGATAGATCTCTAACAGTATTTACTATACTCCTTGGAAATGATCATTTGAGTAGTAAACACACAATAAACATCAATAACAATATAAACACATAACTATAATGACCAATCAATAAAGGATACTCTATTTGGTGTAGCTCCAAACGCCATCACGATCTCAACCAACTTCTTATCACCCCCATGACACACACACCTGAGGTACCTCACTAGCCCTGCCCTCCATGGCATCTCCGCCCATGCGAGATGAGGGTAGCCTCTGATAGCCATGCCGTTTTCAACCTAACGGTCCGATACCGCCCGAGAGGTGGCACACGCATATCAAGACTCAGCAATAATAATAAACAATCAATCACAGGAGGACAACATTTTCCGTTGACTATCTCCCGGTTCATCAATAATCAATGTTCAACAATCAATAATCAATAATGCATCAATCAATTAATAACATTATAATAGTACGACATCAATTACCCAATTAACAACTAAATAACTAAGTTAGATGACAAAGTAGGCCACCCAACTTAACATGCATTAGACACACAACCAAACTCTAATCTAACCATCAACAACTCACAATTCAATCACTTAAACACCACCCGATCATTGAAAGGCATATAACAACATTTTAAAGAAAGACAACCTAAGCTTCTAATAATCATAACTTACATTCTACTAATCCCAACGACTCCAAACCAGTTCCTATCATTCACCCACCCAATCATCTACAATAGTAACCTCGAAAACAACAGCCTTAAAACCTCAATGCACCTAGGCTGAATTTTCTGGATTTTTGCACCAATATCTCAATCAAAATTTCAGCATTACAACAGCACTACCCCGTATTTTACAAACATTTACAAATCGCCGGCAATCGATTTCAACCACTAAAACTCAAAATAATCACCAAATAGCTAATAACTCAACTTTTAATACCCGAAAATAAAAATTCTTGCTACAACTGTTCAAATCTTATATAAACGCATATAAACGATCCCTAGCATGCACGGAGCAATAATAAAACATGAATTCAACATTCTAACGGTTCAAAATGCAATTATACGCAAAAACATAAAAATGACATTTTTAGATCTATAATTTTTCTCTCACCTTTGATGTGTTTTGAAGCTATAAAGATGTTCAATGGATGCTCAAGAGGTGGAATGAAGCGTTTGTTGAAGAAGATTGGCCTTGGATTGCAAGTTCTATTGAAAAATCTCTTTGAAAAACCTTGAGTTTCTTTCTCTTTTTCTCTCTAATGGCTCTCGGCCATGTGTGTATGTGTGATAGTGTTTTTTTGCTTTGCAAGTGTGTGTTGATGCATATTAAGTAAAGGTCAAAACAAATTAAAAGAAGTCAAAGTATTTTTATTTAGTCTTTTTATTATTTCTAGTCTTTTAATTTCATTTCTTGACTATTTCTTGCTCAACTATTAAATTAACACCTAAATTAATTCTAGACATTAAATTTTAGGTGACAAAGAGTTTTACATTAAAACATTTTCACTCGAGTCGGCTTAAAACTTGTTTTCTTGCAAAAGAAAGTGTAAAAACCTTTAAAATTCCAAAACTGATTTCAAATCCGTTTTAATCAAACAAGGGTCTATTAATACCCGAGGACTAGGTTTTAAAATGTTTAAAACACTCTTGTAAAAATTTTAGCCGACAGGTGTTCAAAAATACTATTCACCAAAACTGGCAATAAAATTTCTGATTCTGTTTTTGATGAAAATTTCATGAATGCACATATAGCATGTATTAGGAATATAAATCACATTTCTAACACATTCTGACTCATATAATACATAAATAGGTCAAAGCACGCAAAACGAGGCAAAACACGCAAATCGAAGTAAAGAAAAAAAACTGGGGTTTCACATTCTCCTCTCCTTAAAATAATTGCGTCCACGCATTTCTCGAACTGACAGACAATTAAATCCTCAATCATTACACTTAACAATACTTCTCTTAGTTCCTATTTATCTCTTAGGATGACACCTAACCAAAGACCTCAAACGAACAAACTCTGTTGACTACAAGATGATTATCATAATTTCAAGACAATCTTCAATTCATAATTCTCTCCTACCTAATATCATATTGCATATGAAAGAAATCGCAACTCCAAAGTCTTAGCATGGCACCACTACTTATCAATCATCCTCTACCACATAAAAGGGCTCTATGAACACCCCGAGGGTTTAAAAAAATTCATTCACGATAACATGAATGATTACTGATCAAGGGGATATCTCAAAAGTGACATTGGTCAGAATATGGCTCTTATGAAATTTACAAGGAAATAAGAATATGAAAAGTCATATTCGAGCCAACAATCAAGTGAACAAGAGGTCAAACAGGTTAGAGAATCAAGAGGCTAATAGTTTAATAAGGAAGCATGATAACTAAGATAAGAAATGTCTCGGCACCTATCAGTTAAATAAGTACGAACAAATGATGATGACGGATCAAAACAGTGCTGAGTATGTTGAACAAAAATTCCTGAATAAGTAGACATTTCAATTCTCGATGATTGTTCAAGGAACCAACAAGTAAGTTGTACTTGAGGCGAAATGAAATTAAGAAACAAGAGATGATTAATTCAATAGAAAACATGAGTGACAAGAGTATCTCAGCACACAATACCAAAGAAGTACGAATAAGAAATGATAACAACAGGGCAGTGCCGAGTACTTCGAGTGAGCAATTACAAGAAAAGTAATGGCTCAGCATTTAATAATAAAACAATAGGATTAACAAGGATCAACAAGAATGACAATGATGTACTTAGGTAGGGAGTACATCAAGCAAGTGAAATTTGAACAAGTAAAATGGTATACCAAAGGAAAAATTACTTTCAAATGAATAGTAATAGGATAACATAAAATATTAAAACCAATGGATGGAGATATAGAATAAGATATAAAAGTCTCAAACTTTAACTCAAATAAGCAACATTGCTATAAGAATCAAATATGAATGTTAAGAATAGAAACAATGTCAAATGAGTATAGGATCTATTAATCCAATAAGCAAAACTTTAAAGAAACAATTGATATGCTAGAAAAGCGTAACTCTCTCACAAATAAGTGAGAATAGAGTAGAAAAGAATAATAAGACCAAAATAATAGGAAGCACAAAAGGGGTGTCCCACCTACACATTTAAATACCAACAAGTCAAATCTTACAATCTATCTTCCTCCAAAATAAGTGTTGGCCTGAAAAGTCTATAATCTTTATTTTGATAATAACAAAACATCTTAATTGTGCTTTAGCATTTTTTTAAGACCTTCATTCCAAAGCAAGTCTACATCAACATTGGATCAAGTTGTTTTGGTCAAGAGTAGAAAGCTTTTTGGATCAAAGACCAAGCACTATCAAATTGTATCCAAGCCCTAAAGAATTCAAGTTATTGACTCGTAGATAAAGAGGGAGTCACAAGGAAGGAGAAGTGGTGACATAAGGGGTACCGGCCTTAAAAGTTGTCGCTTGCCTAAGTATGATTTGTATCGCTCAAAATTTCTCCAAAATAAAAATGTTTTCTTATTTCAAAATCTTTCGTAGAAAAAATATTTTTTATTTCAAACTCTTGCTTTTGAAATCATTTTATAAAAATACCTTTCAACTGTTTGAATTTTTTTTTTTGGGATGTTAAAAAATGCTAAGAAATCTCTTTTTCAATATGCCCAAATATTTCTGGGCTAAAAATACCTTTTCAGCATTTTTTATGGCATCCAGGCATTACCGGCATTTTCCGATTGCCCGGATAGAAGGTGCAACGCCCAGCAGAAAAAACCTTTCCGGGCGATACACGTTCTTTCCGGGCGCCCCGGTCAATGCCTCAGCCCCCGGATGAGTTAACGGGAAAATCCGGAAATCTTGCTTAAAATCCGATTTTTGTCTAATCTTTCCCTCTTTTTAAGCCATGCCTTCTCACCTTCAAAATCATCTCTCCAAGCCATAATTTTCAGATTTCCAAAAAAGCTTTCATATCATTCCTATTGAGAAATCTTGAGCTATCATTATCATATCTTTTGAGCATTCAAAGCCATTTTCCAAAGTGTAATATCAAACTCAAATAGGAGTTGCAATTGTCATTTATTCTATCACATAATCTTTGTAATACATTCTTTCACATAGATTGAGAGAATCATTGTGAGAAGAAGTATTGTAATCCTTTATGGACTCAAAGGAAGAGAGAGTAGTAGGTTAAGCTTCACCTACATTTGAAGGAGCTTGTGTGACTCTTGTGGACTCAAGAGTAATTGTAGTTGGTTCTTGCTTCACCAACATTTGAAGAAGCATCATAGTGAAGTGTTACTAAAATCCTAAGGGAAGAGAAGACCTTAGGTGGTGGACTAGGCCTCCGGGAGTGTGAACTACTTGAAAATCATTATGTTTGATTTCTCTTACTCTATTCTCTTTATTTTCAAGTTATTTACTTTCGTGTGGATATTGCTCATCTTAATTGCTTGGTAATTGTTGAGATATCTATTTGAAATTTTACCTTAAAATTTTAATTGCATATTTAGTGTTAAATACTCATATGCTCACCAAGTGTTTGATAAATGGCCTACAAGAGTTTCTAGTGTATTATCAATCCTTACTAGACATTGCCTTCATATTAAGAAATTTTAAATTGCTTAACCTTGCCTAAACAACCTAATTCATCCCCCCCCTTTTTAGGTTATTAAGGACCAACAAGTGGTATCAAGAGCTAGTACTCTACATATAGCTTAACATCTAGTAGAGGATCCCTATGGCAAGCTCATCAATGTCTAATATAGTTGAAGGACAATCTTCCTCTAGACCACCATTGTTTAATGGAACAAACTATTCTTTTTGGAAAACTAGGATGAGAATCTATATTCTAGCAAATGACATAAGAGTTTGGAATGTGATAAAAAATGGACCAATCAATCCTACTTTAACTAAAAAGGAAGGAGAACAAAGTATTACTATCTCCAAACCGGAAAAAAGATTATAATGATGATGACTTCAAAATGTGTGAAAGAAACTATAAAGCTATGAATATGTTATATCTTGCTTTAGATTCAAATGAGTTCAATAAAATTTCCGGATGCAAAAGTGCTAAAGAAATTTGGGATCAATTAGAAGTCACATATGAGGGCACCAACCAAGTTAAAGAAACTAGAATAAACATGCTTGTTCATAAATATGAAATGTTCAAAATGTCTTTTGATGAAAATATAGAACAAATGTTTTCTAGATTTACTGATATTGTTAATGCTCTAAAATCTCTTGGAAAAGAGTATTCTAATGAAGAATTGGTCGGAAAAGTTCTCCGAAACTTAACCGAGTCATGGGAAGCTAAAGTAACGGCTATTGAAGAAGATAGAGACCTCAAAACTCTCACTCTTAGTGAACTTATAGGATCTCTTATGAGCCATGAGTTGAAGAGGAAAGATCGAGAAGAAGAAAATAGGAATAATAAAAAGTCACTTGCGCTTCTTGCATCAAAGGCTTACTCAAGTGATGAAGAAGAAGAAAACAAAGAAGATGATGATGAGATAACTCTTCTTACAAGGAACTTTAAGAAATTTCTTAAATTCAAAAAGGTAAGCAAAGCTCCCTACAATAGGTTTATGAACAAAGGAAGAAACAAATCAAAAGAAGAAGGAAGGTGCTTCAATTGTGACAAGACGGGTCATATAAAAGCAAATTGTCCAAAACTAATCAAAACTAAGGAAGGAAAAGCCTTGAAGGCAACATACGTTGATGACGATGCATCAACCGGTGAGGAAAGTGAAAATGAAGAAGTGGCAAACATCGTTTGTCTTATGACAAAAGAAAATGATGAGGTATGTTCTTCTTTTAACTCCGAATATTACACCTCTAGCTCATTAATTGAAAATGAATGTTCTTTTGAAGAATTACAAAATGAATTCTAAAAAATGCATGATAGTTTTGAAATTGCAATTATTAAGATACATGAACTTCAAAAAGAAAATAATACCTTAAAAGAAGAAAATAAGTTGCTTGAAAAAGATCGAAATTTTGCTCATGAAAAAGCACTTAAAATTCATTTCGAAAATAATAATCTTCAAACAAAAATTGAAAAGCTTGAAAAAGAAAATCAAGGATTAAATAGAAACCTTGTAAGATTTACAAAAGGGAAAGAAAACCTTGATAAAATGTTTGGCTCTCAAAAAATGGCTTTTGATAAATGTGGATTAGGATATGAACCTTCTTCAAAACAAAAATCTCTAAAAAGCTATTTTGTCAAAGCATCATCATCTACAAATGAAGCATCAACATCTAAAGGATTTCAAAAAACATGCACCTATTGTGAAAGACAAGGTCACATAACATCACATTGTAAATTTCAAAATATGATAGGTAGAGACTCCAAAATTCCTTCTTGGCTTAAACCAAAATGGATTATCAAAAGTGTTAAAAGTCAATACTAACAATATAGGACCCAATAGAACTTGGGGACCTAAATTTTGTTTTTGTATATAGGTTACCCTAAGGATGAAGTATGAAGGAAATTGGGTCATTGATAGTGGATGTTCAAGGCATATGACCGGTGATCCATCTCTTTTCTATGAGCCTATCAAAAATTACAAAGGTTTTGTGAGCTTTGGAAATAATGAAAAAGGTAAAATCATTGGTAAAGGTAGCATTGGAAATAAAATATCCATTCATGATGTACTACTTGTGAAAGGATTGCAACATAATTTGCTTAGTGTAAGCCAACTATGTGATAATGATTATCTAGTTGAATTTAAATCATCATGTTGCACCATTTTTGACAAAATGAAAAATGTGTTGTTTACTGCAAATAGACATGAAAATGTCTATATTATTGACTTTGAAAGTATATCATGCCAAAATATTGATTGCTTAATCACAACAAATGAAAGTTCTTGGTTATGGCATAAAAGATTAGGATACATTAGTATGGATCTACTTGGTAAACTTTCTCGAAAGGATCTTGTGAGAGGTCTTCCTAAGACCAAGTTTGAAAAAGATTATTTATGTGATGCATGCCAATTTGGAAAACAACATAGAGTATCTTTCAAAACCATTAGCCATGTGTCTACATCAAAAGCTCTACAAAAACTTCATATGGATCTTTTTGGACCAATGGATGTAATAAGTCTAGGAGGATCTAGATATGTTTTTGTTATTGTTGATGATTATACTAGATACACATGGGTGATGTTTCTTGCTTTCAAAAGTGATGCTTTCAATGAATTTGCAAAATTCTGTAAAAGAGTGCAAAATGAGAAAGGATACTATATTTCATGCATTCACAGTGATCAAGGCACGGAATTCATAAATGCATCTTTTGTGGAATTATGTGAATAAAATGGCATTGAGCATAATTTTTCGGCTCCTAGAACTCCTCAACAAAATGGGGTTGTTGAAAGAAAAAATCGAACTTTACAAGAAATGGCAAGAACAATGTTGAAAGAAAACAACTTGCCTACATACTTTTGGGGAGAAGCTGTCAATACGGCTTGCTATACTCTAAATAGAGTTTTAATTAGGCCTTCTCTAAAGAAATCTCCATATGAATTATGGAAAGGACGTACTCCAAATATCTCACATTTTAAAGTTTTTGGATGTAAATGCTTCATCTTAAATAATAAAGAGTATCTTGGTAAGTTTGATTCAAAGTCCGACGAATGTATTTTTATTGGATACTCTTCTAGAAGCAAGGCATATCGAGTTTACAATAAAAGAACCTCTGTAATTGAGGAATCTATGCATATTAACTTTGATGAAACTAACCCTTTTATGTCAAGAAAGGATGAAGACGATAATATGAGCTTTCAACAAGTTGAAGAACAAAGTCGACCTATTCCGACAAGTGAAGAAGGCAATACATCCACAAGCAATCAAATTGATACTCAAATAGAGGAAGAACAACCAACTTCAAATGATCAAATCATATCAACAAATCAAGATCTTCCAAAATGTTGGAAATTTGTCAAAAATCATCCAAATGATCAAATCCTTGGGGATCCATCACAAGGTGTAAGAACTCGTTCCAATCTGAATACTTTTTGTGAACATGTAGCTTTTATATCTCAAATTGAACCTAAAAATATAAAAGAAGCATTATTGGATGATGATTGGATTATTGCTATGCAAGAAGAGCTTAATCAATTTGAAAGAAATCAAGTTTGGACCTTAGTTGAAAGACCTAGTAATTACCCGATTATTGGTACAAAATGGGTTTTTCGAAACAAACTAGATGAATCCGGTAATGTAACTAGAAATAAGGCTAGATTAGTTGCTCAAGGATATAATCAAGAAGAAGGAATAGACTATGAAGAAACCTTTGCACCAGTAGCTCGACTTGAATCCATTAGAATGTTACTAGCATATGCATGTTTTATGAACTTCAAACTCTATCAAATGGATGTCAAAAGCGCTTTCTTAAATGGATATCTTCAAGAAGAAGTTTATGTTGAACAACTACCCGGTTTTGAAAATACAAATTTATTAAGTCATGTATTCAAACTTCAAAAGGCTCTTTATGGACTTAAACAAGCACCTAGGGCATGGTATGATAGATTAAGTAATTATCTACTTGACAACGGCTTCTCTAGAGGTAAACTAGACTCTACTCTATTTGTAAAAAGAAAAGCTAAAGACATCTTGCTTGTTCAAATTTATGTTGATGACATTATCTTTGGTGCTACTAATGAATCCCTTTGCAAGTATTTTTCTGAATGTAAGCACAAAGAATTTGAAATGAGCATGATGGGAGAATTAAATTTCTTCCTTGGACTTCAAATCAAACAAACAAAAGAAGGGATCTTCATTAATCAAGCCAAGTACATTAAGGAACTCATCAAAAGATTCGGGCTTGAAACTGCAAAAGAAATGAGCACTCCTATGGGAACGTCAATCAAACTTGACAAAGATGAAAAAGGTAAATCTGTTGATGAAAAGTAATATCGAGGTATGATCGGAAGCCTTCTCTATTTAACTGCCTCAAGACCTGATATTATGTTTTCTGTATGCTTATGTGCTCGGTTTCAATCTTCTTCGAAAGAATCACACTTGAATGCTGTAAAAAGGATTATTATATACCTTAAGAGTACCATCAATCTAGGACTCTTTTATCCTAAAGGCACATCTTTTGAACTTCTAGGATACTCCGATGCCGATTATGCGGGATGTAAGATCGATAGAAAAAGCACTAGCGGCAGTTGTCAATTTCTAGGACATGCCTTAGTCTCATGGTCTAGTAAGAAACAACATAGTGTAGCTCTTTCAACAGCAGAAGCAGAGTATGTAGCTATAGGTAATTGTGCAGCACATATTCTATGGATGAAACAAACTTTACTTGACTTTGGTCTCGAATATGATCATGTGCCTATCAGGTGTGATAATACAAGTGCTATAAGTCTATCAAAGAATCCTATTCAACATTCTAGAACTAAGCATATTGAAATTCGTCATCATTTTCTAAGAGATCATGTGCAAAAAGGGGATATTGAACTTGTTTTTGTTGATTCTTTGCATCAATTGGCCGATATTTTTACAAAACCATTGCATGAGAATCAATTTTGTGCTATTAGAAGGGAACTAGGAATGCTTTGGGTCATTTAACCTGATGAAATATTGCATTTTTCGGCAAAATAGTGATCCGGGCGTTACTGCCTTCTTCCGGGCGCCCGGAAGAAGCATGTAACGACCGGAACCTCGCTCTCTGCCGGGCGTTACTGCGCTCATCCGGGCACCCTGAAAAAGGGCCTATCGCCCGGATCGAGCTGTTTGAAAAACCGAAATCTCCTTCTTCTCTCCTCACTTTTTCACATCTTCTCAAATATAAACTCTTTCTTCTCTCAATTTCTCCTATTTAATCACCAACATCTTCACCATCACTCACCATTATTTGCATCAAAACACTCTTTAAATCATCAAACTCTTATATTTTCATCATCAAAGCTTTAAAAATCCTCTTTATCCAATCCTTAAAAAACCTTGTATACAAGGTGTTTGGTGAAATTCCTCAACTAAGCCTTTCTTCTAACAAGCTTCTCCAACCTTCAAATTCAAATGGCACCACCAAAGGCTGACTCCAGGAAACGCAAGCAAGGAGAATCTTCATCCTCAGGCCCTCAGATCATTGTAAATCCAGATGCTTTTCCACAACAAAACATCCTATGGGGTAAGATTTTAGATCCTCCCACCTTGGTTAATGGTACTGGAATTTATCGGCTTTTAGATGCTCAAGGGTGGCTACCTATGTTAAGGTTTGAAAACAAAGGCAATACTGCATGGATTAGAGAATTCTATTACTATGTTAACTTAGACTTCACCACCATGAAACTGAATAGTCAAGTTAAGTCTAAGGAACTAGAATTAACTGCAAGTATTGTTGCTAGAGCCTTTGGGATTCCTAATCAAGGCACCAAACTTTATTCATATAGAGGTATGCCAGAAGGTGTTCTTGATAACTTAGAAGCCAATGTTATAGAATTTCTGTGGGAAGGAACAGGAACAAGCTCCTTAGGATATCCTAAGACTAAGGATCTCACTCCAGAAAAGAAGCTGCTATTTTATATTCTTCATGAGGTCATTATTCCACGGGAAGTTAAGGATGGTTCAATTCCAAAATTCACTGCACTGTTGATGTATTTGATGTATGAAGCTAATCGTATCAATCTTCCACACATCATCATTAATCATATCATTCATACCAAGGAGGCTCAAAATCAACTTGCTTATAGGGTACCCTTAAATCACCTTTTTGAGTCTTTAGAAGTTCCACGAGATCACGAGTTTGAGGCCATTAGTGATAGATCCTATCTTCTCAATGTTACTAGCCTCACTCGCCAAAAGCTGAAAATTCATAACTCTCGAGGTCTCAATATTGGTAATGATACGAGTGATGATCCTCTTGTGTTTGAATCCCTTGATGTTGACCCCACTACTTTTAGAGATCCTATGGAACGGCAAGGCAGCAGTGGTGTTGGCACTTCTCAAGGACAAAGGCCTAGACCCTCTTCTTCTCACTCCTCCTCCCTTGATGAAATTCGTGCACACCTGCATGCACAAGATGTTCGTTTGGACAGAATGAAGCAGATGCTGAAGGCTTTATATGATCACCACATTGGTTCTTAGTCTGTGGATGTTTTAAGTTGTGTTCTCTCCTCAAACAATTTATTTTTTTGCTTTCAGTTGGATCTTTCCTCAAACACTCCTTAGCTGTTTTTCTTCCTTATCTTTTAACATTGGTTGGATATTTTTGCTTTCTTGTCATTAATGCGTTGCATTTTTTCTTGCTTATCTCTTGTCTTATGCCTGTTGTCGCCTACTATTGTCTTCATTTGCTATAGAATGCTCTTTTGTGATGACAAATAGGGGGAGAAACTATTGAAGTAAATATGCCTATCATTGCACTTATTCAGGGGGGTTTTTTGCTTTTCAGGATCAAGACTAAATTTTATCAAGCACAAATTGAGGGGGAGACCTCAATTCAAGTTTTATTCTTTAAATTTCAACTATTTCATGCTTGTTAACTTCAATGTTTTGTCATCATCAAAAAGGGGGAGATTGTTGGCCTGAAAAGTCTATAATCTTTATTTTGATAATAACAAAACATCTTAATTGTGCTTTAGCATTTTTTTAAGACCTTCATTCTAAAGCAAGTCTACATCAACATTGGATCAAGTTGTTTTAGTCAAGAGTAGAAAGCTTTTTGGATCAAAGACCTGCACTATCAAATTGTATCCAAGCCCTAAAGAATTCAAGTTATTGACTCGTAGATAAAGAGGGAGGCACAAGGAAGGAGAAGTGGTGACATAAGGGGTACCGGCATTAAAAGTTGTCGCTTGCCTAAGTATGATTTGTATCGCTCAAAATTTCTCCAAAATAAAAATGTTTTCTTATTTCAAAATCTTTCGTAGAAAAAATATTTTTTATTTCAAACTCTTTCTTTTGAAATCATTTTATAAAAATACCTTTCAACTGTTTGAATTTTTTTTTTTGGGATGTTAAAAAATGCTAAGAAATCTCTTTTTCAATATGCCCAAATATTTCTGGGCTAAAAATACCTTTTCAGCATTTTTTATGGCATCCGGGCATTACCGGCATTTTCCGGTCGCCCGGATAGAAGGTGCAACGCCCGACAGAAAAAATATTTCCGGGCGATACACGCTCTTTCCGGGCGCCCGGATCAATGTCTCAGCGCCCGGATGAGTTAACGGGAAAATCCGGAAATCTTGCTTAAAATTCGATTTTTGTCTAATCTTTCCCTCTTTTTAAGCCATGCCTTCTCACCTTCAAAATCATCTCTCCAAGCCATAATTTTCAGATTTCCAAAAGAGCTTTCATATCATTCCTATTGAGAAATCTTGAGCTATCATTATCATATCTTTTGAGCATTCAAAGCCATTTTCCAAAGTGTAATATCAAACTCAAATAGGAGTTGCAATTGTCATTTATTCTATCACATAATCTTTGTAATACATTCTTTCACATAGATTGAGAGAATCATTGTGAGAAGAAGTATTGTAATCCTTTGTGGACTCAAAGGAAGAGAGAGTAGTATGTTAAGCTTCACCTACATTTGAAGGAGTTTGTGTGACTCTTGTGGACTCAAGAGTAATTGTAGTTGGTTCTTGCTTCACCAACATTTGAAGAAGCATCATAGTGAAGTGTTACTAAAATCCTAAGGGAAGAGAAGACCTTAGGTAGTGGACTAGGCCTCCGGGAGTGCGAACCACTTGAAAATCATCGTGTTTGATTTCTCTTACTCTATTCTCTTTATTTTCAAGTTATTTACTTTCGTGTGGATATTGCTCATCTTAATTTCTTGGTAATTGTTGAGATATCTATTTGAAATTTTACCTTAAAATTTTAATTGCATATTTAGTGTTAAATACTCATATACTCACCAAGTGTTTGATAAATCGCCTACAAGAGTTTCTAGTGTATTATCAATCCTTACTAGACATTGCCTTCATATTAAGAAATTTTAAATTGCTTAACCTTGCCTAAACAACCTAATTCACCCCCCCCCCCCCCCCCTTTTAGGTTATTAAGGACCAACAATAAGACACTAAAGAGATCTAGAGAACCTAAGGAGTCATACCAATCACTCCAAAATTTACATTCCGTACCAGACCAATCACCAAACAAGATAAATTACCGATTACCCAACAAGATTAACTAATGAAGACTCCAAAATCTGATAACACAATACAGATTCATACTAACCCATTATAACACAAGAGAATCCCTAATCAATAATTTAGAAAGTCATACCACCTAAAACTCAAAAGCTTGATGTACGCAAGTAAATGTTCAGTCACCAAAATACTTTTTTATTACCTCAAATAATTCTCTTTCCCAACAATTACATCTTTGAACAAAGTAACTTTAGTAAGGAATCACTCCATTTGTCTCCAAGGTTTAAAGATCAAAACTTCAAAATATCTATTAATAATATAGCAATCCCAAATAGTAGAAATACTCACATATTATACCACACTTCATTCCATTCACAAATATACATCACTAATTTCTCAAATAAATTCATTCTAAAATAACCTCAAGGAAGTATAGTTTGAGTTGAGACTCCAAAAGTGTCTAATCACAACCTCACGGAAACCTCAACTTATGACTCATCTCCAAGTAATAACAAGTTAAACATGGCAACAAAAGTAATTATAATCATCAAGATACATTGCTATTTCCTCGAACAACTTCATTCTTGCTAAATGAACATCAAGAACATATCCATTAAACTGAGACTAAAATCCATAAACATAACAATTAAAATCTCACTGATAAACTACTTGAATAATAATAATTCAAAATCATGGCCTACCTCTATTTCTGAGAGCTCTTTCAGTCATCCTTACTTCACCCAAAAGAATCACCCACAGTTATAGCATATATACAATTATATCTCATGAAATCAAGTACCAACATATTACGTGATTATCATATATTACAATATTATCACATAACACACAATTCAGCATATAAGAAGCCAACATCACATAAACAGGTTATATCACAGAAGTAAGTTATAAACAATTAAAGTCATATAAGCAACAAACTTCACATAAGACAAGTTGATCACGTAACTCACATTAATCACTTAAAGTACATTGAGCACCTAGAGCACGTTGTTTCACATAAGATAGTTATAAACAATTAAAACCACATAAACAACTAACTTCACATAGACACTTCAATCACATAAAACACATTTGTCACATAATACACATTGATCAAAAAACGCATATTAACTACAACACATTGAGTACGTAAGACACGTTATCACATAAAACATATTGACCACATTAGTTCACTTAACACATAAAGCATATTGATCACATAGAAAGTTAGACACATAAATAAATTAATCACATAAACATATTAACATATGTTTCACTTTTCTTTCACTGAATACATACTTGCATGCTTAGACCACTACCCACATTCCGAGGATACCCCAACTGATAGCTAAACATGCGCTCTGATACCACTTAATGTCACGCCCCAACTCGACCCCCCTTAAGATCAGTCAGGACGCAACGGAATTTCGGCAGTATAATGACTGTAACCCGGATACCGAGGCTCAAAACCAACCTCTTCGCAACTCATACATCCGACTCCACAAACAATTCAACAATTAAACAACACAACCACAATATTCATTAAACATTCTTTTACCATTGCATCCATAGGTTATACACCTCCATTCCAACATCATACATTTACTATATAACATACATTTTCAAAATAGATTATAACCAATTCAGCAACCTAACCATGTTCTAAAACAAGACTACTAAATTAGCAATATACATAAGTCTTATAATTGAGTAAGTTATCCAATATAACATATTACAACAACTAAGACAAATTCATGGCAACGACTCCGACACACAAGACTCATCCACATAAAGCACATTCTCAGCTTCCTAAGGCACGTATCCATAATCTTGATCAATAACACCTGTATGCATGCAATAATTGAGAGTGAGCTTATATAAAACAAGCCCAGTGAGGATCCGATAGATCTCTAACAGTATTTACTATACTCCTTGAAAATGATCATTTGAGCAGTAAACATACAATAAACATCAATAACAATATAAACACATACTATAATGACCAATCAATAAATGATAATCTATTTAGTGTAGCTCCAAACGCCATCACGATCTCAACCAACTTCTTATCACCCCCATGACGCACACACCCGAGGTACCTCACTAGCCCTGCCCTCCATGGAATCTCCGCCCATGCGAGATGAGGGTAGTCTCTGATAGCCATGCCGTTTTCAACCCGACAGTCCGATACCGCCTGAGAGGTGGCACACGCATATCAAGACTCAGTAATAATAATAAACAATCAATCACATGAGGATAACCTTTTCCGTTGACTATCTCCCGGTTCATCAATAGTCAATGTTCAATAATCAATAATGCATCAATCAATTAATAACATTACAACAGTACGACATCAATTACCCAATTAACAACTAAATAGGTAAGTTAGATGACAAAGTAGGCCACCTAACTTAACATGCATTAGACACACAACCAAACCCTAATCTAACCATCTACAACTCACAATTCAATCACTCAAACACCACCCGATCATCTAAAGGCATATAACAACATTTTAAAGAAACACAAGCTAAACTTCTAATAATCATAACTTATATTCTACTAATCTCAGCGACTCCAAACCAGTTCCTATCACTTACTCACTCAACCAACTACATTAGCCCCCCTCGGATACCAACCAAAATACATCCAAATCAAGCCCAACAACCCTAAAACCTCAATGCACCTAGGCTGAAATTCCGTAATTTTTGCACCAATATCTCAATCAAAATTTCGGCATTACAATGGCACTACCCCGTATTTTACAAACTTTTACAAATCGACGGCAATCGATTCCAACAACTACAACTCAAAATAATCACCAAATAGCTAATAACTCAACTTTTAATACCCGAAAATAAAAATTCTTGCTACAACTGTTCAAATCTTATATAAACGCATATAAACAATCCCTAGCATGCATTGATCAATAATATAACATCAATTCAACTTTCTAACAGTTCAAAATGCAATTATACATAAAAACATAAAAATGACATTTTGAGATCTAGAATTTTTCTCTCACATTTGATGTGTTTTGAAGCTACAAAGATGCTCAATGGATGCTCAAGAGGTGGAATCAAGCCTTGGTTGAAGAAGATTGGCCTTGGATTGCAAGTTCTATTGAAAAATCTCTTTGAAAAACCTTGAGTTTCTTTCTCTTTTTCTCTCTAATGGCTCTCGGCCATGTGTGTGTGTGTGATGGTGTTTTTTTCTTTGCAAGTGTGTGTTGATGCATATTAAGTAAAGGTCAAAACAAATTAAAAGAAGTCAAAGTAGTTTTATTTAGTCTTTTTATTATTTCTAGTCTTTTAATTTTATTTCTTGACTATTTCTTGCCCAACAATTAAATTGACACCTAAATTAATTCTAGACATTATATTTTAGGTGATAAAGAGTTTTACATTAACACATTTTCACCCAAGTCGGCTTAAAACTCGTTTTCTTGCAAAAGAAAGTGTAAAAATCTTTAAAATTCTAAAATCGATTCCAAATCTGTTTTAATCAAACACGGGTCTATTAATACCTGAGGACTAGGTTTTAAAACATTTAAAACACCCCTGTAAAAATTTTAGCGGACAGGTGTTCAAAAATACTATTCACCAAAACCGACGATAAAATTTCTGATTCCGTTTTTTATAAAAATTTCATGAATGCACATATAGCATGTATTAGGAATATAAATCACATTTCTAACACATTCTGACTCATATAACACAGATAGGTCAAAGCAAGCAAAATGAGGCAAAACACGCAAATCGAGATAAAGAAAAAAAACTGGGGTTTCACAACCTCCGCTTTGAAACTCGGGTATTCCTTTGTACGACAATCGTTCCTTTAGCTTCTGTGCTTGCAGTCTGCCATATAGGTGTAGGGGAAGGAGGTGAAAACAAAGCACCATCAAACTAGTACTCGTAGTGCCCGTTGCTGACTTGGAGGAGTAGGAGAAAGCCCCGATTCCCATTTGATTAGTGATCGTATGTAATAGATTGGGTTGGTTCTTCATTTGAGGCTGCCCGCTCCCTACCCTATTATCTTGGTAAAGTGGCCTGAGAGTGTTGGGACAAATCTCTATTGTCCAATCTCATAGGATGGTCACAATCCCGATAGTAAAATATAAGGAATATATCTTCCACTGGCTGTGACAAAGACATATATGCTAGAACGAGTGCTTTAAGAATGCGGTCATACAGTCTGTCTTTCCCCAAGGCAAGGGCAGAAGGGGCAATTCAAGTCGATTTCTCCTCTATCTCAGAGTTTTTTCTAAAATCAAAAAAATCCACCAATAGCCAACTAATGGATTGAGTTATATAGTGCCACCCAGGTTTGGAACCCACTCTTTAGAAGTTCATGTGCATGTGACATCACCTTATTGGTCGGAGGTCCAAAAAGAAGACAAATTTTCTTATTTTTCTTTTTTGATTTCTATTTTTAGTTGTTTTTAGAAGAGAAAAATAGTAGAAACAATGGGTACGCTTAGAAGATTTGCTTGGAGCTATTCACTTTCACTTGGTCGCCTGGTATCTTGAAACCTCTTTGCTTGCGGGGACAATAGTGGAAACGTCTGAGAGAGCACTTCGTGAAAGAATCATATGGCGCGGTGAAAGATTTCCCGTTGGGGATTTTGACCCTCCATGTCTCTACCTACTTGTGGAAGATGGGGTTACTTGATATTAAGGAATCAAGGCGGTCAAAGAAGGCCACAAATGGAAGCAACCGAGACTTTGATTATTCAGTTGACTCCTTGCTGCCAGTCCGTGCTTGTTGTCATGTTGGCAAAAGCATGGGGCTTCAGTTGGTTTTACCTACTATTGGATTTGAACCAATGACTCTCGCTATATGAAAGCGATACTCTAACCGCTGAGTCAAGTAGGTCAAGCTGAGTCAAGTCAGAGAAAATAGACCCCTCTAAGAGAGAGTCGCGCAATCAAAGTTCCTCTTACTATACAAGGAGGGACGGAGCGCTAAGAAAGATAAAGCGTTACCACTATAAGAAATGAAGCAGCGGCTAGCACGCTAAGCTAAGATCAACCACTTGGAGAACGCGGAGCCTTTCTGACTTAGTCATCTATCTTAATAAGTGGATTCCGATTCATGCGGTCATTCTCTGCTGCATTGGTCTTTTCACTCCCCACCTCCATCATAACAAAATGGTTCCACTATATCTCAGGAGTAATCAAAGGTATGAAGTAAGTCGACTGATAAGGTGTTTACAAGCTTGTTTGATAGAACAAGGTATGAAGTAACTCGACCGATAGGGAGAGGCTAGATGGAATTCAGCTCGACTAATAAGGAGAGAAAGGTAGGAAGAACCGCTTTAAGCCTATTGCTTCAGTTCAGTACAGACAGAGTTCAACCAGAAATCTCTCACTCAGTAGGTGCCAATGTACTGACCTAAGCATGGTGTCACGTGGTCAAAGATTGAGGACGAAAGCCCGACTCCGCGCGGCCTTAGCCAAGCACTGAGGGCTGACTAAGTGTGCATGTGAAGTTATCAGAGTACGCAGAATAAACCTTGTGAGTGTTAGAGGTTGATGACCCCAACACTTAGCCAATGCACAATAGAAACTTGCAAAGGGTGCTTGGGTATGGGCGCTGACCCTTTGGCAAGATGAACACAATTTATGATGTTTGTAGAAAGCCTGAAATGTAGTTGAGAAAAGGGCTGGAATGTATGCACGAAAATGGGCAGACAAAGTTGTTCTTTCATTTACAACTCAACTCATATTTATACATGTACAATGCTTTGATTAATGGCTATCACCTATGCCAAGTGGCTGCAATCTTAGCCATATATTTGTTTATATACAAATATAATTTCTAGAGCTATCTACTCTTAACTATGCTGGAAAAATCCAGAAATCCCGCCCATGTACAAAGATGGAAAATTCTGGACAGTTTCGGGCAGTCTGGGCAGTTTGTCGGGCAGTTGGACAAGTTGGCAGATTTTTTTCCATACTTAGCCATTTTTCTGGAACCTTCTGGGTTCAGTTCTGGTCCCTTCCCTCCAAACTTGCCCCAAAGCTTGCTGAACAATCTCCAATGCCCTAGAAACTTCCAAAACCGAGGGTAAGGGTCTGGCCTTGCCATCGTTCAATTTTCTCACCGTGCACGTCGGTCCCTTTTCGTGCACGTTTAGGCTCCATCCTTGGCACGTCTTGGCTAAGCTGTGGGCATCGTTGGTGCCAAGACTTGCGTACCGTCTCACCCTCCCCCACCTAAATTGGAGTCATCCTCATCGCTAATGCTCGAACGAACACGCGGTGAACTACCTCACACTGCTTGGTTCCCGTCTATGCATGACCTCCGGTTGACCCTTGCACTGGGCTGCAAACTCGAACCTCAGGTGCACGCCTGGGTTGCCGACACACGGACTGGAGGCTGCCTTCGATTATGTACACGAACACAATTGCCTGTACGACGGGCGTTGAATATTTTTGATAGGCCTGTTTTTCACCACTGGGATGGGGTACGGCCCTTTGCTACACACCTACCCTTGAACCAATTGCACTGCAAAGAGAGACTTGGTGTCTGCCTTCGTCTATCGCGTCATCGAGATGGCACAAGGGGGTTCCCTGCTTGTCACCACAATAGAATTTTCAAATGGCAAAATGAAAACACGTACTTCGTCTAGCCATTCTAGGCCAAGCACCACATCGTAGTCGTCTAACCGCACGACTGTAAAATTTACCATGCATTGCCACGGTCCAATCGTTGCTTTCACACCACGAGCAACACCACTGATTGGAATGGCTTGAGTGTTGGCTGCCTTGATCATACCTTCCGATGGACCAACCCGCAATCTAAGCCATCAGGTGACATCTTCTCCCACAAAGTTGTTGGTAGCATCTGTATCTACCAATGCTTTCAACAATTGGCCCCTAATGTTAATGGGGACATAGAGTGACCCCTTATGTGGCTTCTTAGGCACTTAGGGCTTGACTGCACTGAGGAACTGAAGTGAACCCACCTGCACTTCTTGCTCTTAGGACGGTTGGCAATCTTTCTGTTGCTGTAGAAGGGATGCCAACTTGCCTCGCTGTGGGCATTTGGCTACACGATGCTCCTTGCTCCCACACAAGAAATACTCGTAGTTGTACGGCCTGTGTGTGCTAGGCTTGTTATTCCACCTGCCTTGCTGTCTACCACCGTTATATGAGGGATGGGGGGTGTCCTCCCTTCGTTTGGGTAAAGGTGAGCCTTCACCTTTGTGGGACAGAGGTGTGCCCCTGTCCTTGTTGCCTTCTCCCCTACCTGATTCCTTGCCATCATTCGAACCCGTGCCTTTGCCTGTGTGGGATGCCTCGCCTCCCCTTTGGTACTCAATTAGGCCCTCGGCAACGGCAATGGCCAAGGCCAAATCCTGTACCCCACGACATTGCAACTCCTTTTTTGCCCACAATTGTAAACCATCAAGAAACGAAAAAAGTGCCTCTTTGTCTGGCAAATCAGGAATCTCTAGCACCAACTTTTGAAAGTCCTTCACGTAGTCCCGAATGCTTCCCCGCTGGTGCAATCTTCTTAACCGTCCACGGGCCTCATTCTCGGCATTCTCGGGGTAGAATTGCCTCTTGATTTCCCGCTTGAACTCGTCCCAAGTGTTGATGGTGCAAAGGCCCCGTTCCATGTCCTGTGAACGCCTTCGCCACCACAACATAGCCGCATCCGTCAGATAAAGGGGTGTCGTGCGTACCCTGGTAGCATCATCCAGAATGTAGGCCGCTGTGAAGTATTGCTTCAAACTCCACATAAAATTGTCGAGCTCCTTAGCACACCAACTGCAGTTGAAGGGAACGGGTCGTGGCACGTCCAATCTTGGAGCTGACGGGCCTGCCATGCCTGTACCATGGCTGATGGAAGCCTTGCACGTAGCAACATCGGCCTTGATCATCTCCACTTCGACCTTGAGTTTACCTAAGCCCGCGGTGAACTCTTCACGAAAACGATCAATGGTCTGCCTTAGAGAATCTGTGAACGAGTTGAGGGTACCAAGTAGTTGGCCCTCTAAACCATCACCTCATTCTTCCAACGCCACAACACGATCGGCAATGTCGGCCTCCTCCTTGGCCTCGAGTTCCCATACTCGGTCCATGATGTCATCAATCACCAAGCTGTTCTCAAGTGTGGCTTGAGAAACACGCTCCAATCGCGTCTCAATTGAGCTAAGCTGGTCCATTGAGCTAGCCCGAGAGTGTGAGGCTTTGGCCTTGTCCCTCCTGGCCTGCCTCTCGGCATGTCTCTCCGCTTGTCCCTTAGGTACAGCCTGAGTAGCAGGGGACACATCACCTTCCTCCATTCCAGCCATCATCACACCAACGGCAACACTGGAATCTACCCCATGAAACCAGCGAGCACGAGCAACACACGAACTGCAACAATCAGCAACACACAAACTTGAGCCAAGCCAACCTTGGCTCTGATACCACCTATCACGTGGTCAGAGATTGAGGATGAAATCCCGACTCCGTATGGCCTTAGCCAAGAATTGAGGGCTGATTAAGTGCGCCTGTGAAGTTATCAGAGTGCGTGGAATGAACCTTGTGAGTGTTAAAGATTGATGACCCCAACACTTAGCCAATGCACAACAGAAACTTGCAAAGGTTGCTTGGGTACGGGCGCTGACCCTTTGGCAAGATGAACACAATTTAGGATGCTTGTAGAAAGCCTGAAATGTAGTTGAGAAAAGGGCTGGAATGTATGCACGAAAATGGGCAGCCAAAGTTGTTCTTTCATTCACAACTCAACTCATATTTATACATGTACAAGGCTTTGATCAATGGCTATCACCTATGCCAAGTGGCTGCAATCTTAGCCATACATTTGTTTATGTACAAATATAATTTCTAGAGCTATCTACTCTCAACTATGCTGGAAAAGTCCAGAAATCCCACCCATGTACAAAGCTGGAAAATTCTGGACAGTTTCGGGCAGTCTGGGCAGTCTGTCGGGCAGTTGGGCAAGCTGTCAGATTTTTCTCCATACTTAGCCATTTTTCTGGAACCTTCCGGGTTCAGTTCTGGTCCCTTCCCTCCAAACTCGCCCCAAAGCTTGCTGAACAATCTCCAAGGCCCTAGAAACTTCCAAAACCGAGGGTGAGGGTCTGGCCTTGCCATCGTTCAATTTTCACACTGTGCACGTCGGCCCCTTTTCGTGCACGTTTAGACTCCATCCTTGGCACGTCTTGGCTAAGCCGTGGGCATCGTTGGTACCAAGACTTGCGTACTGTCTCAACGGTCAGACTTAGGACATACGGTACTAAAGGCTGCTAACCTTCGCTTTAGTCGGTAGCAAAAGGGAATTTCTCTCACAAAGGTCGCTAGTAGCTCAAAGGACGACAATCAATACTGGATTTCTTGCCTGGTCAAAAGCAGATGGAGCAGGGAAATCTATACCAAAGACTCATCCGAGAAGGACTACTGGGTGAAGAAGACTAACAGACTCCAATACTGGAGGCCTATAGTCAACTCCATGCCTAGTAACCTCATCGTAGAGTTTCCACATGATACCAAGACGGATCAAATATCGATCCTCATGACGCACTGGAAAGTGCGTTGTTACGACAGGAGCTTTAAAGAAGTCCTTGAAAGAGACACCTGGATTCAAGGCTACGATAAATAGAGTACCATAGGAACTAACGAAGCCACTGGGACATCCATGCCTTAACCAAGGTAATCTCCTATAGTACCTCAAAGACCTCTCCCTATCGGTCGAACATCTTCAATCCTCAGATTCATATAAGTGAATAGGCGCTACCTTCAATTCCTTAGGCTTAAAAGCCTCTCTCAGCATCTCTAACAAGATACCTCGAAGGTATGGCGATAGAGATGCGCAAGCGACCAAGCCATAAGTCAAAGGGAACCCTACTCTTTAACCAGACCGTCGCGAACCGCAAAACTCAATGCGATCAGGAGTGGTTAAGATGTGAGAGAACTCTAAATCCAAGTCCATGTATTTGACAAAGTGTGTGTGAACCTCTTCACATTATAGATGTGAATGATGGAAAAGAAACCTGGTAGATGATGAGAGTTGGATAGGTTTCATACTAATACAGGAGAAAAATCTTTAGTCAAGTGTTTACACCTGAATCTCTTAGCAAACTCAGCCCTGCCAATCTCGGATACCAGGGACTTAAGTAAAGATATAGATAGACCTAGTTCCGAACAAGAGCAAACCGTCGGAAAGATATCAAGCTGAGTCAACCAACAACGGTCTTGGTATGTCTATCTCACTTTAGGAAGCAAATGCAAGCAGACTAGGCGGCAGAGGGGTGTCTTCGCAGAAGGGGAAGAGTAGGAGGCTTTGAGTCGGGCATCAAAACTCGGCGTAGATAGAAAGTCGGCTACCCATTCAAGCAGTTTGTAAGGCTACAGTACTCGTCGACAAGCTTGACTTATAGCTAATTCCATAGAATTGGGCTGGCCAACTGGAATAAAAAGAGTTTCGAACTCGTTGAAGATCCTTGTGGCTCTGGATCCCTCCAATCCAGCCGATTCCGAATCGACCAATTCTGGGATCTTGTGCAGCGAAGACCTGTCATCGAATTCTTCAAACTTGGGGCATGTTGATCCTGAATGAAACCAAACATGATTAATCCTACTATCAATCAATCCGTCATACAAAGGCCTAACTCTGGCTCTCTCTACGGGTGGAAGGAGGGGCAACAACCTTGTCAAGGCGCGGGCCAAGCCAAGTCAAAGTGAAGCGATTTATGCGGAGTAAGAACCTGCACTAGAATAGGAAAAACTAGACATTTTTTCTTTTCAGAATTCCAGTCCTGTGAGCCTGCCCGAATTGTCAGCGATTCAAACAAAGAGGTGGGGACGAGTGTTGTGCTTTCCCCGACCGATACCACCTTTCATTACTGTGAACCGGCCTTGGCCTTCACTTAAAATTTAGATGAGTCCTCTGATGAACTTGGGTCCATACTCTAGTGAAAAAAGGAAATTAGGCTTCTCTTCCGCTTCTTAACTTCTATCATTTTCGTGCTTAGCCCTTCTTCGGCATCCTTCCCTATGAATCTTTCAATCTCGGGAGTTCTTGTCGATTGGTTAGTCCCTTGCGTTTTCTTCTTTCCTTTCTTTGAGACTGGTTCTAGTGTGGCTGGTAGTTATACGCTCCTTTCTCCGGTTAGTGGCGGTTGATTCCTAGTGTGACATGGATCTTCCTTCTATCTCAGAGGTTGCCTATCTAGAAGATGAAGCCTAAACCCTGGGTTTGGTGTGCATGATGGAGTAATCTCTTCGTCTAATCATAAAGCCACAAGGACTTTATCTGGGATTTCTTTTTTTTTCCGTTAGATGCATTGGTTGTTGCGTAGCTAACTACTGACCCCAAAATTTCATATAGAAAGAGAAAGAGATTTGTATTGCTTGATCATTGAATTGAGTGCGGTGCACTGTAAGGCTGAACCTCCCATTGCTTTATCTTTGATAGCATGCAGCCGATAATGAAGATAGATATATAGAAAATGTACAGTGAGGGAACAAGCAAGGGGTGCGAAAGCCGTTGCGCTAACGCACATCCGTTTTCTTGCTAGGTAGCCAGTCTTTATTTAACTTGGCCCAAGCAATGCCCATAGACTCCCATGCCTTTCTTGGTCGGACCAACCCAACTGGCGATTTCTGTCTTCCTGAATTGGGAGAACAAGAAGAAGTCTCTTTTTTTTTTGGGAAGATCAGAGCAGTCAAAGAATGAACCAAAGCAAATGATTATTCTAGAATGGCTATTCCTCACAATTGCTCCTTGTGATGCAACGGATCCATGTCAATTAGGATCTCAAGACGCAGCAACACTTATGATGAAAGGAATAATAGACTTACATCACGATATCTTTTTCTTCCTCATTCTGATTTTGGTTTTCGTATCATGGATCTTGGTTCGCGTTTTGTGGCATTTCCACTATAAAAAAAAATCGAATCCCGCAAAGGATTGTTTATGGAACTACTATCGAGATTCTTTAGACCATATTTCCTAATATCATCCCAATGTTCATTGTTATACCATCATTTACTCTGTTATACTCAATCGACGAGGTAGTAGTAGATCCAACCATTACTATCAAATCTATTGGACATCAATGGTATCAGAGTGCGCCTCTTCACGAGGGTAATTTAAGTGCAACGAAATGCCTTAAAGTGGAATATGGTTCACAAAGCATCTGGCTTATCGGTAATCTCCAATTCCCGTCGTCGAGAGACTTTAATAACTATAGCATGCCAGAAATAGGGAGTTGAGGTGGTTAGACATATACCCCAAAATGCTCCCAGCATAGGAGCCTATGGTTCCATTCTTGTTGTTGCTGGAGGTACACATCCCTCTTCTCGGTGTGGAACGATATATGAGAAATAGATAGTCAGCCCGCAATGTCCGATAACGGCACTGAAGTAGTGAATCTATCGGCACCATAGTAGTGGCATACAACTTTGGACTTAAGGGTCGGCCTAGTAACCTTTTGGAATAGGGGATCCACGTTGGCAACAACCACTGTAGTAGTTGCGGAACTACTGGGTCGAGAGAGGACAACTTGTTGTTCCTGTTCCTCATTCTTCACTTTGGGGACGGAGGTCCTACAGTAGGTAACAGCAGGCACAAGCAACTTGACCGAAGAGGACCAGCGCTTCTATTCTTCCACCGAGGAGCCGTTCACAGCGAGAAGCAAGGAATGTCGTGAACGATGGGAGGTCACAGAGAATTTACCTATTCATAGAGTGATCCTATGATCGATACAGGATATAGACTATCTCTTTCTTTATTCTATTTTTTTTCTGAAAAAAAGAAAAGATGAGCCTTTACTAGGTTGGAGCTATGAAGCTTACCTTTTTATTAGAGAAAGGGGAATGTAAACTGGGATCAAGCGAAGACATAAAAAAAAAAAATCACACGCCTGTGAGTTGATTTTCACATGCATTCTGGTGAGAAAAATGAAAAAAAAAATATTACGTGAAACTCAAAATCTAAGGAAAGCGTTTCGTCCGCTGGAATGAGTAGTAGTAGGATCTTATTTTTGGAAGCTCAGCTCAAGTCTGAACAGGTCCAGGTCTGAAGCGCCTCGCAACTGACTTGTTACAACGAAAAAAAAGAAGGGTGACTCAACTTCTCAGCTAGAGTTGGGGGTGGGACCTCTTGGCATAATGCACATTAGAACATGGGAATTCGAGGTCTCATGAACTACTACTAAAAACCTACTTTGTTTTTTTTTTTTTGGACAAAGGATATCCGGTCGGGCCTATGGATGGATCCTTTTAGATCTTCGGGCCCCTGTCGTTCACATGAGCATAGGGAATCTATACTCGAGCGTTCAACTGGGCCCCTGACAGGATAGGTGAGGAATCACTCTGGATCTGATTTATTGAGGCCTACAACTTTGCCAAGCCGACTAGCATCCCTTTCCACTGTGCATTTTTTGAACAAAGAAGAACACTATAGGATCGAATTCACTTTATGTGGTGAACTGGTCATCCCATATCTTCTACCTGTCTCATATGTGTGGAACCAGGTCTTTTTCGATTCCAGCATCCCCCTCGAATACATATGGTAAGTAGGGCTGGGTAAGAAACGGTTCCCTGGTGCCAATCTACTTTCCCCAGCACTCGATTATCCTTATTCATAAAGGGGCTTAGGTCGAGAGAACTACCTAACTAAAGAAAAATAGTGTTCTTTCTAAGAGTAGGCGTAGAGAGCTTTTTGCGGGAAAACTTGTAAGTACAGTTTGGGGAGAGGCGGGCGTCGACCCAACCTGATGAGTATTCGGACTATAACAGTTCCGATGAACAGTCACTCACTTTTGATAGTTATACGATTCCAGAAGGTGATCCAGAATTGGGTCAATCACGTTTATTAGAAGTGGACAATAGAGTGGTTGTACCAGCCAAAACGCATTTACGTATTATTGTAACATCTGCTAATATACTTTATAGTTGGGTTGTACCTTCCTTAGGTATCAAATGTGATGCTGTACCTGGTCGGTTAAATCAGACCTTTATTTTGGTACAACGAGAAGGAGTTTACTATGGTCAGTACAGTGAGATTTGTGGAAATAATCATGCCTTTATGCGTCTGCCGGGAAACATAGGCCGACTGCTGAGCCCACTCTGGCTCAGCCACACCGCCCAGGTTGCGAGTCACCCGAGAAGCAAGCTATTACAGCGAGCAGCTGGAACAGTATGGAGCCAAGGAGTAAGACAGTAGATAAGATAGAAGAAAAGGCCAGGGTCCCGGTGGAGCAGAGGAGACGGTTAAGATAACGAACTTGAAACAGGGAGACCGAGCAGCCGGCGAGCGAGTGGTTAGTGGCCAATAGCGCCCTAGTTGATGGCATTCCTCTCTGCGGCTAGTACTCGAGGAACCACGGGGCACTCCATATAGAGCAAGCAAGTCTTAGGGAAGAGACGCCAGCGCAAGGACCTCAATTCTCATTAGGAGGTCAAACCAAGGACCTATGGAAGTCAGGGCTACCCCGTCCCCATAGGCAACGCAAGAGTGTCCTGAGGGAGGAGTTTAGAGGCCTTATAGTAGAACGGACTTCTTTTTCTTTCTAGGTCATGCGAAGGGGGCTAGTCCAAGATCGTACTATTCCTCTACAAAGACAAGAGACGCTCTCACTAGGCGCCACTCTCTTTCTGAGTTATTCCAGCTTCTTTATGATTTCGTGCCGCGGTGAACAAACAAAAATGAAAAAGAGGGTCGTCTCAGTAGAAGGATAAGGACCTGCAACGGCAGAGACTACTGACCCTCTTCCCGGTCAAGATAGATGGGAATGAGCTCTATTAAGTAAAGGCCATAACCAGTCTCTTTTTTATGTACGTACACTTTTGTTTCAAGGTGGGGCTGCCCTTCCTCCTGCTAATCCGGCCATTTCTGAACCTGTCTTTTTCACCCTATTCAATTCAATGGAGGACTTATCAATTCTTATGATTCCCAACCCTCTTAGCTTATTCTTATATTCATAAAATACTAAAATTGAATAATAATAAGAAAAAGCTCTCCCTTTAATAAGGAAAAAGGTAAGGCTATGAAGCCCTTCCTTCAACTAGTTTTGCATTTCCCCTTTGATAGGTTGGAGCTATGAATCTTACCTTATTATTATTAAAAAGGGACTTGGCCTTTTCAGTTTGCTGCTCGCTTTCTCGTTGCCGAGAGGCTAAGGGGGCCTGACTTACGGTTTCCAAGCCTGGCGCGAAACGAAGGGACTGGATTTCACCTATGATCAGATCAGTGGGCAACCATAGTTGACTGTTTTCGTGGTGCTGTTGACATTTGTTGAAAGTGAATTTTGAAGTAGGCCTCACTTTTCGGAGCAGCTCCCAACTTACACTATGGTGGAGGAGGCGCCGTGAAGATCTAGGAGTGTGAGCAGTACGAGCTGAAAGGCTCCCATACTGTTTGGAGGGCAGGGGGCATAGATGCCAAACAAACTTGACCTCTATTTATCATTGTAGAAGCTGTTCCTAGGAAAATTATGGTTCTTGGGTATCCAATCAATTAATCTCCCAAACCAGGGAAGCTTAAGCGGAATTAAAATAGTAGGGTGAGGGAAAAGCAGGGAAGCCACTAAATTGAAGGTTTCGCTTATTCTAACGCTCATTGAGTAGACAGCGAGTGGAGTGCATAAGCCCCTTTAGAGATATGGGCGAGTACTGCACGAGCTCGTAAGTAAAGTACGGAACGAGCCTTGTCTACAAAGCAGAGCGACCTCATCTTGCTTGCTTCTGGCACTAGATAATAGGCATTCTAGTATGGTAGGAATACTACTTTTTAGGTTGACCATTACATAGGAGCGATAGCCAAGCCAAGTCGTAGAAAAGCGAGCAACCCTTATAGCAATAGTAAACGGCCTACTTATAGCCCTATTTTCCCCTTTATTCAGACCTTACAAGCTCATAAAATGGAAATTCTTCACGTTTTCCTCAAATAGTGGGAATGAATTCTATTACTTGATTGACATTGACAGATATGTGTACCAGACCGAACAAAGAATATGTCGATATGCTTGATGTACTAGCCAAGCCAGCTCGACCGTATACAATATGAGGGATTTGCATTTGCGTCAGACAGAAGACCTCAAAAGCGCACTAGGATTCGATAGCAAGAAACGGCAAAGTTGAAGACGTCGGAGCAAAGGCGGATAGAAGAAGAAGGAATGGACAGCCAGACTGATGAGAGGAGTGCAGGCTATAATATAAATAAGAAGGTCACAAGAGGAATCTTTTTGCATAGTACGCATCAAAACTAGTTGAATAGAGGATGAATTGCCCTATGTTGCTGGGAAGAGGAAGAAGCTAAGAGTCACCAATACGAATGATCGTCCGCTGCACCTTTCTTCGGGCGGGCAAGTTTTCTCTGCCCCGAAGTTCAAGCAAACCGTCATTGATGTTGACAATGTGTGGGAAGGATCCGTTAAGCTTAATAGCTCAGGATTTGCATCTTCTCCAACAAGGTGCTTATGCAATAAGTGACTATGTTCTATATTCCGGTCTGAGGCATGGTCAAAAATTCGAATTCTGATTTCGATTTTGCTTTTCCGCCAATAGGAGACAGGGCTTTCGTAATCCCTTTTTAGGAAGATTTAGAAGAGTGGGAATCATTAACAAATCTTGTGGAATTTTATAGTAGGGCTGGACAACTCGATTTGACTGATTCACCAGAGCCTGTATTGACTTCTTCTCACGATCAAGACCCAGATTCATTTTCGTCATTGCCAAAGAGAGAGTTAGCGGCTGGAGGAACTTCTCACAATAGATAAAAACTTCTTTAGAAAAAGAAGCCTGACATAGATATTGATTTGAACAAAGGAACTTAAACTGGTACCAGAAAGTAAACAAGAGATGGAATTCCAGATTGAACAGATGACTGACCTACAATAAGACGAAAATCGAATTTCGTCTTCCATTCTCTAAGACGAACTAAAGGGATGTCTCTAAGCAGCCAAGGCCAAGAGCAAGCAGGAGTGGTCCTATCTACCTAGAAGGATTCAATAAAGAGAATGTGAGTGGGCAGGAGATCAATAGACACAGAAAGAGAAGACCAAAAGAAGCATAAGGCACTCAGTTGTTTATGTGAAATCAAGGAGCAACAGGTTACACTTTGACACTTTTTCAAAAAGAGCTCGAAGCAATAAGATGAAAGATGGGATGAGGTACTAGCCTTAGCGCAGAAGATCAATCATTACATTGAGCCTTAAGCCACTACCGAGGAGCAATGGAGGATCATAACACTTGAGAGATGATCCCTACTTGACAAGGCGGAGACAATACCTCTTGTTGTGACAAATCAAGTTTCAAAAGGCCATTTATCAATCACATTCTCAGGCACACCAGTCAAAGAGCAATCGAACCTGTGAAAGTCACATCTTTGACTAATATACACGAGAGGATTCTTTAATCAACCAAAACCTGCAACAGAGTCCAACATTTTGAATTTCTACCACTTACAAGTTGAGAGATGTTTCATTCCTAATGGCAAAAGAAGGATGCAAGCTGAAAGGACTTGGACAAGATATTCTTTACTTGGACAGGAGATGCAGCACGCTTAGCGTCGCTCTACATGGGTGTGCTATAAAACTAGGAGAAGAACAGAACTAAACAAATCAATTCCTTTGACCGGTCGTTTCGAGCTTCCAGTTCTTCTGGATTGCTAACGTGGTTCGATGACGTCGATGGAAGGAACCACTGGAAATTCATCCAACTTCGATCCCCTAAAGGCAAGTGCGTAGGTTATAAAATCCAAAATAGAGCTCATTCGGCTCTAAACAGCTACTCTGCTTATTTGGTCTCTCAGCTACTGACCTAATTGGGAGCTTTTCAGTCAAGGTCATTGGATTTAGAGGTCATTTCTTTTACAAGAGTCCAGATCATTCCATTGGGGAGAAAGTAGGAGTGTTCCATATATAGATGAATAATACCAGTGGAGTTGGACGGTACTAGTGCTCTCACTTACAGAAAAAGGGGCTCCCGAATCAGAAAGAAGAGCGGCACCTCAACCAGCCACAGCCGCATTAGCAGTTCGTGTAAAATCAAACTAAACCAAGGTCAGAGAGGCCTTAGGCAATGAAATTGTTGAGATGCCTTCAATTTAGACAAGGAGGCTTAGAAATGGCGTACTTTTTGCACCTGGCACTAAGAACTCAAGTGCCGCTGCTGCTACGGGGGAGATTTTGAAAAAGACAGGAAGTGTTATTGGACTTGGGCCTTGCCAGTTAAGAGTGGAGCCTTACCCGATTCCAAAAGGGATTGATTCCCAGGAAGACAAATGTTACCTTGACAGAAGATTGCATAGACTTGACTAAACTTCCATAACCTTGAATGAAAAAATAGATATTTCGATATATCATTAAGAGAAGAACTATTTCTTTACTGATTGGAATGATATTCCTTTTATTGCTTGCACCTACCATAAAGTCAGATCTGTTCTTTACTCACTTCGTTATCCAAGCGGGATGAAAGTTTGCGAGAGTTTCCAGATGAACAGGAAGGGCTGGAGGACATATTGAATGGAAAGAACTAAGGCGACGTCCGTACTGGATTGACTGGCGTATGCCAACTATTCTACTTTCTTATTTCTTGTTTTTTCACCTCCCCTTATTGGTGCACTCTTTCCCCCAATTCACCGATAGAGAAAAAAGAGATAAGCAATGACCGGACTAGACCAATGAAAGCGGACCAAGGTTTTTATTCGTTAGCCAAGCACGCCTATTACAGAAGTGAAAGCAATGTGCCTTATTGCCCAGTCGAAGAGCATCCTTATAAAAGAATGAATGGGATGCAAGCCCAGTCTATATTGTGTTAGTTATGTTTACTTCACCCCTCACGTACTCTTCTATTCTTATATTTGAATTCCGTCTCTAAGCTTCCCCCTTAGTGCCTGTTAAGACTTATTTCCTCTCGTAGTTGAATGGAAGTTTTATTTCCTAAGTCTCAGATAATGTCTTTTATTGAGTCCCTATAGTTCATTCATTCCCCTACATAGTATTTAGAGTCATTTTTCACTAAGAAGGATTGCTATATAAAAAAGAGAATTGGCTGGATAGTTGACCAGAGATGAGGTAAATAGTTGGCTGGATAGTTGACCAGAGATGAGGTAAATAGTTGGCTGGATAGTTGACCAAGCCTTACCACATACAGACAGCAAGCAAGAGCTGCGTTAGTTTATCCGGAAAATGAAATTCTTTCCACCCTAAATGCTACTACCTCTTCGCTAAGCACAGGAATGCTTGATCGAGAAAAGCAAGCAAAAAAGAAGCAGGGTATGGAATATGAGGAGGCTGGAGGTAGGGCCGAAGAGTTGGAGACTACAGTATAAAGCCTTCAATCATGCTCTTGCTAGTGGAATAAATTGTATATACTCTTGCCGATTAAGAACAATTCTGCGCTCCACGAAAAAACATAGGGGTTGTCCCTAGACTTAATAAGGAAGGAAAAAAAAGTACCCCTATGACTGACATTCTAGTGAAAGCGATGAAAGTATAGATGTGCTCTAGTTGAATGGGTACAAGTTCTACGGTGAAGAGCCCGGTCAAGGCGACCTTATTAAAGAGAACATTTGGGACATCAAAGCCGATATTCTGGTATTCTCGTCCTTAGTTGCTGAATCTAATGGAGCTTTCAATCTGATGAATCAACCGTAATTGGCAGGTAAAACAAGGCCTCGATGGAGATGATGGATGAGAACTCTTACTCTTACTAGAATTGCGATCTCTAAGCGGGATTTTCAGTCATCTATCCTTTTTCTTTCTCTAGCGAGTGAAGAACGAGTGGATGTTTTGAACGAGTATTGAGTGAGTGAAGTGCCCCATAAACTATAAGGGTGAGCCATATGTATAAATTTTGTGAGCAGCGATTGAACTGAACGTTCTAAGTGCATCCAGCAGGAATCGAACCTACGAGTTTGCCCCTTTACTTGGTTGAGCGCTTTAATCATTCAACCATGGATGCAAAGAGACTCAGAGAGTGAACTAGGTTTTGGTATTCCTTCTCGAGCTTTTATTTCTTCCGTTATGGGAGATTCGAGAAAAGATGGAATAGGAAGACGTGTTTCCAGAACGAACAAGATACGGGTTGAGAAGGGGGAGTTAGCAAAGTTAGACAAGATTGGAATGGGCATAGGAACATGTATTGATGTACCAGATCAGCTAATGCTCCCAGGTTGATGCGATGTATTCTACCAGTTGATAGAAGACTTGATTATTGGTATATCGATCGGTCCAGCACGGATTGAAATAGGAGCCGGTTCAATATGAAGCTTTTGAAAATGCAGTGCACCCAGGTAAATAAGGAACGAGATGAATACAGAGGTTAAACGAGCATCCCATACCTAAAAGGTGCCCCACATAGGTATTGCCCGAAACCCCCCAGTAACTAAGGTAAACAACGTAGAAAAAGTACCTATTTCTGTACTGGTTCTGGAAGAGCGAAGAAAAATGGGATGTTTTGTTCATAGGGACAAGAAAGTGTTTATAGCCATAGCGATATAAACAAGAATACTCATCCGAGCCGCAGGAACATGTACATACAGAATACGAGAATTTTCACTTTGTTGAAGATCTAGTGGTGCTACCCGAAGACTTAAATGAATAGCTATCGCTGTTAAGAACAACCGAGATCCAATGAGAATTTGTGTGTAGCTTCTGGTCTTTGACATCAAAAAAGACGGTTGTAATAACGAAAGGGACATCTACAAATTTGGTCATAGCTAGTGGAACAAGAAAGACATAGATCTATATTCAATACGCAATCAAAGGATTTCTCCCGCAAAAATTGAAGAATTCTATTTGCTTTCTTTTCACTCCGCTCGTGCGTGGCACTCTTTACTCGCGGAGTGGCATACTTAAAAAAGAAAGGAGTCAATGAAACTAACAGACTGATCACTAAATAGATAAGATACATTGCTGGAAAGGCTCGGCTTCAAAACCATATGTGGGGCTTTCACCTCATACGGCTCCGTCCCGGAATCAGGACTCAGACGAAGATACTTTTTTGATTTTATTGGCGCCTCCGCCAAGATTCACACCATTTACAGAAAACCCTCCTCATTTCCTAACTAACGCATTCCTTGCGAAGTTCTATCCACATAAGGTACTCCCAATAATTGAGAAGCCCCTGAGTAACGCGGAGACGTTTTACGTTCTTCCGCAATTCAGCTCTGATAGCCCCCCTTGATAACCTGTGAGAAGGGTCAGGTTGCTGCTCCGGCTCCTGAGCTGGAGGTTTGTTGAGATCTAGCTCCGATTTAGGGGGAAGGTTAAGATCAAGAGCCGGGCATCTCGAAGGGCCAGCATTGCTTTTGCCGCCTCCAACGGAAAGAGGCAGGTTCTCCATTTGAGAGAGCAAAAAATCGAGAAAGTCAAGATAGAAAGGGGCACACCAAAACAAGCCCCAGTCCCAAAGTGCACTAGTTAAGAAGATGAAGGAGATAATGACAAAGAATTTAATAAAAGAAATCCGTAGTATGCCCGAAAAGAGATTTTTCATGATAAAGATTCCAATTGTCGCAGCCCTTGGCTACCCATAAAAGTTTGTTGACTGGGTTAGCATGTGTATTACTTATCCTTGGTTTTCCATAGCCATCAATGGACATTTTGAGGGTTTTTTTAAAGGTACAAACGCTCTCAAGCAGGGTGACCCCCTATCCCCCACCTCTTTGTTATTGCCATGGATATTCTTAGCAATATTCTCAGGCTGTCGGCTAAGAAAAAGGACTTCTCCTTTCACTCAAAATGCTCTAAACCTAAGCTCACGCATCTTAGCTTTGCTGATGACCTTCTTTTGTTTTTCAAGGCAGACATCAAATCGGAAAAGGTGATTCATGATACTCTTAGTCTCTTTGCGAAGATCTCTGGTATCTCCTTTAACCCAGACAAAAGCACGATCTTCATTACTGGCACTACAAGTCAAGAGAAACAACAAATTTGTAGTTTGTTGAATGTCACTGAAGGTCAGCTTCCCATGCGCCACTTGGGGTTCCACTTATTGTTGGCAAGCTCAAGAAGATTGACTGTGAAAATCTTTGTAGCAAAATTGTGGCCCACACAAAAAATTGGACAAATGTTTGGCTCTACTGTGTTGAACGTAACTATAGGGTCTTCACCTTGAACTGAATGTCCGATCCCTGCTTCTCGGTCCCATTCCCTCTGCCTTAAACCTCTTCCTTTCCTCTTGCGGGTAAAAAACGGTAAAAAAGAACTGTTGGTAAGCGGTTCGGCTTCCAGCTCAAGTTCAGTCTCAAGCTAAATCTCAGTCTTCAGCTAGCACGACTCCTGGCATCGCTTTTCCAGTAAGAATAAGTGTTAGGTTGAAAGATTGAAATTGAGTTACCCAACTTACTGAATACAACTATGGACCTGAAATGATATCTTTCAACTATTCATGGTAAGGAAATCTAACCTTCTTCAACTCAGTTAACAGGAACAAAAACTATTCCAACCTGTGCTGGTAGTTTTATAGGGCCAGTGAAAGCAGTATGCTATAGGTAGTTACTACTTATCCTATGTTTATTTGCTTGTAGCTCTTAGTTGTAATTCATTTGATTTGAATCCTTACTACACGAAGGAGGAATATAAGAGCAAGAGGGCTAACTATTATCCTGGTCTCCTATAAAGCCTTTGTTCCGTTAGGTCTTCTTGCCATATCGAAAAAGAGAGGGAGAAGGCGATTGAAGGGATGAGTTGGATCCAGGCTAAGAACTAAGGATAGTTATATGCTTAACACATGCAAATCGTAGAAATAACACTCATAAGGACAGTGAGGTTTTGATCCCTATTATTAGCTTTTAGTGATCCAGTAGATGGAAAACTAGCAGCAGTCTCAACTAGAGAAGTTAGAACTCTGATACAAGCATGCGTACCATCGAATACCAACAAGTGGAGTTAATGCTATATCTCATCCTTTCCTTAATAGGGGTTATCCCTAAACAAAAGACCGATTCAAGCCCCTTTACTAGGTTGGGCCAGTCTCATGATTCTCGATTTCGAAATATCTTAATTAAGAGATGAGAAAACAACGACTGAACTTCGTCAGCTCTTTTTCGAATAAGAAAGTATGTCTGTCTCTAATGCAAATGAGGAATACAAGTGCTACTGATTGATTGAGCATCAAGACAGTCTACTTTGAACATGAATGAGATGTGCTATTAGAGTAGAGAAGGGATAAATTTTTCAAGCTACCACTGATATGAACATGTGAATGAACATATGAACATCTTATATGTGTATATATGACACATGTGTAGTATCAGGGTTGTCAACGAGAGAAGGCTTATTGGTTACAGAAGTGGGTAGCTAGGATCCGACTGATGGGCTAAAGAAGGAGTTCCCTCCTAGGGTTGTCAACTAGAAGGAAGATGTTAGGCATCCGGGTGTGCTATCTGAAAGAGGGCTAGAAAAGTTTGATCTTACTAGCCCATGTGGGAGAGCTTGTTCAGTTTTAACATCCTCGTAAGATGGTAGAACAAGTTTAGTTTTCACTTACTTGTCGCAAGCAATCAATCTCTTCTCTTCCTATCCCGCTGGTTGAGAAAAGAAGTTCAATCATCTAAGATAAGAGAAAAAAATTCATATAGAGAGAAAATGGCATATACATAGAGAGAGAATAAGATATATGCTTAACAACATGCAAGTCGAAGAACTTAGACCAAAAGGAGCTTTCTCTCGAGTAAAGGGAGAAATTTGATTTATGCAATTTCAATCTCATTCCTTTCTTATAGCCGCTAAGTCGTCTCGTTCTTGAGTGGGGGTTCATGGCAAAGTGTTGCAACAGGAGATTGGCTGAAAGTCTCCCACTTTGGTTGGGTTATCAACTTTGGGCACAAGAGTAATGATAGAAGAGTTAGTTTCCCCCAAAAGCTTGCAGTCGTTGAGGGCAGACTTGACGGCTTTGCAGACATCAACACCCACTGTATCCCAAGAATGCTTGTAGAAAAGTGAAGAGAATCCGTTCAGGCCTGGGCTTTTGTCCTCACTGATACTCCACATGCTTGCTTTGATTTCCTCATCAGTGATCAGCTCCTCAAGTTTGAGGGCTTCTTCCTGACTAAGAGCACAATTCACTAGAGACTGAAGGCTGGAACTGAGACTTGAGAGTTATCATTCTGCCTGCTACCAAGGATGTTTTTGAAAGAGTTGACAAGTGTATCAGATATCTCCTTATCAGATTCAAGAAAGGTACCATCATCGAGCATCGGTATTTTGATAGTATTGTGTGATTTTCTGCCCTTGATTACTTGGTAGAAATACTTGGTATTACAATCCCCTTCTTTCAACCATTTGATTCTGGCTTTTTGCCGCAGACATTCTTGTTCCCTTAAAATAATAGTGTCCAGAAGGTTAGAGAGAAGCTTTTCTTTATCAATCAGTGCCGTCAAAGTGTTACCATTCAAGATAAGAACCTGAACTTGGTTGAGTTCATCTCTGATTGCCGTTGATTGCTCAGGAATGCTGCGGAAATGAGTTTGATTGAAGATCTTGAGAGCTTTTTTTACATTCTTCTGCTTTTGGTAGAGAATGAACATTGGAGTACCGTTAACCTGAGTGACCCAAGATTCATGAACCACTTGATCATAATCACCATGCTTAACCTATGCATTGTAAAATTTGAAAGGCTTTGGTTTACTCTGAATAGCTGTTGTGGTACTGATGACCACTGGGCAGTGGTCCAAAGAATTGGGAGCCTCCATAACAACTGCCGAGAGGTGGAAATTATTATACCAAGCCGAATTGACCAATACCCGATCCAGTTTGCTGGCACGAAGCCCGTTACCTGACCTCTTGTTAGTCCATGTGAAGAAGGGACTCGTGAAAGAGTGTTCAAACAGCTTAGATTCCTCTATACATTTGTTGAAGTCAATTGCTCCTTGCGCCAAGCCATTATTGCGCAACCTTTCTTCAGGTTTGATGATTTCATTTAAATCACCAAGCACACACCACGGGGATGAACCAGCCGAGGCCTTCCATTCAACAATCTTCCTCCATAAATCCCTTCTACCAGAACTTTCATTCAAGCCGTAGACAAAAGTTGCAGAAAATCTATCTCCATTACTAATATCTTGAATGGTACAGTGGATAGCTTGCTCACACGCATCAATCACAGTTACATTAACTTTTTTCTTGTCCCATAGCACCCAAATATGACCCCTAGGAGACCAAGCATAGTTGTGGCAAATTCCCCAATCCCGAAATCTTCTATTAACAACACCCTTCAAATTTTCTTGTTTGATTTTAGTTTCGAGCAGGCCAAGCACATGTATATTTTTTTGAATGCACAAAAGTATTTACATCATTCTGATTGAGGGGTTTGTTTAAACCTCTTATGTTCCATGCTACTAGTTTAATCATTGGGTTGGTGAACGGGTTGGGCAGCATTAGGGGAAACCCCTACATGTTCACAATTTCCATTTCCTGTGTTAGCTAACTCTGCAATTGCCTTGTCGAGACCCTCATCAACCTGGTCAAGAGCTGAAAAGGAGTTATGTGTCTCATCGTGATCAACTGCTTTATTCTTGCCTCTGTTCTTATTTGCACTACTACTGTTTTGTTGCTGCTTACTTTATGTGGAACTCTGTTTTTTAGAAGAAACCACATTCCAGTCATTTTGGTCTTTTTGAACTGGTCGTTCCTCTGCTTTGTCTCTTACTTGCACTGTTAGAACATTAGGTTGCTCTGTTTTTGCTTGCCATTTCTCCCTCGTAAATGTGCACTTTTCTTCTTTCTGTCCAGATTGCTTACATTTTTTACATACCAAAGGTCTCCACATGTATTCAATCTCAACATCAACCTCATTACCTCCCCCCAAGTTTAAGGGAACCACCCTAGGCAGGTCCAAAAAAAGATTAACTTCAATACAGACCCTTGCAAACCCCAAACGAGTTCTAGACTCAAGTTATGGAATCCATTTGAAGTGGAGAAGTGGAGTTCCAATGTAGCTCGAAATCAAACTAAGTCCTGCTTTGTTCCACATTTCAACAGGAACGTGTATGAGCTTGACCCAGATCAGAAATTTGTCGAGTTTAAATTTTTCCAACTTAGATTTAGGTTGCCACTTCCTTAGGAATAGTGGCCTCCCTCCCACATGCCAAAGCTGTTCCAAAACATCGTTACTTATAGCAACATTCTCGAATTTAAAGATGTACAAGCCCTCTTCTGCCGTTTTTATAATGACTTTGCCAAATTTCCTCCATTGGGACTCAAGTATAGACTTAACTACCTGGAAAGGGGGTGGTCTACCAAGAAATTGGCCAATCAAGCATGATTCCCAATATTCCTTACCATCCTCTAGGAGCTTAGTAGGAACACTGATTTTCCCATTTTCTATTATGAACTCACAACGATCAAGCTTAAGGGGCTTACAAATGCCACTCCCAAAAACTTTGCTCCAGCTACGAGGCTTACCTGGTTGAGTGCTAGGCGACACAGGAGTCTCTTGAACTTAGGTGTTGCCAATCTCTCCATCTTCAAGCGGTTGGTGCTTAGTTGGCAGTGAAGGAAACTTATCAACAATCAGATATGGGGGGGATTGGCTAGAGGAGCCCGGCTCCAAAGAACCAGATCTAGGAGACATATAGCCTTCCGAAATGCCTCTGGGAGGGCTAGCATTACAATCTGACTTGTTACCTGAGCTCGCAGGGGTAGAGAGGCAACCCCCACGATGCAAATCTGGAGACGGTGACCTTTCCTTGGAGGAAGCAGTTCGAGACCTAGATCTCGGCTTAGAGAGAGAGAATTTCCTCCCTCTTCTCTATAACCCATCACCCCTCAACCTTTGACCACCTTTGACCACCACCTCCTCCTCACCTGCTTTCTTTCTATCCACAGACTTTGCAACCTATACACTCTACCAAACCGTCACTCAGCCCCATTCCTGGTCTCACTGAGCTCTATGGCTTGGCGCAAACCAAGAGTGAGACCTTTTTTTTGGCTCAAACTCTTGAGTCTTGATCTTCTGATTCTTTTTTTAACCATATCTTGGTGCTTATTGTCAAGGACAACATTATTTCAGACTTCTATCATCACCAACATCTTTAATTCATATTTCAAACTTCCACAAATATTGTTTGGAGATATACATTCATGTAAATCCTTCCTGATTTTATGTAACAAACTCTCTGTACAATACATTATTAATGATCAATGCCAAGAGCTCGATAATTGCGAGCTACACTTTAATTGCAAACCTTGTTCGTTCACATATGACCTTCCTTCACTGTTGTTTCTACTAAGAATAAGCAAAAATCATATGTCCCATGCCCTCTTTTTCGGAGAGAGATATATTGATAATGTTATGATATTATGAAAAAGTTTTAAATGATTGTGAATTGTTAATAAAATTATAATAAAATAATGTATACAATTTACTACCGTTATGATGTTATGAGAGTTTTTTTACACCTCCGGACTTTCCGACCAGATATTTGATTAAGAGTATGATCAGTAAATTGTGAAAATTGGCTATTTAATTTTGGTATGATGCAACTTTTGGATTTATGTGTCATTTATTAATCACTTGTAGCCCTCATTCCATTACCATAGGATGACAACAAGTGTGAGACATTTTCTAGGACAATTTATGGTTTAACCATGATTAGCTTAGCTTCACTTTGTTAATGCATCTTATTGGTTAGAACTCCCTTAAAAAAAAAGACTAGTAAATTGTTTCAAAGGGAATAGATGAAATTCGTAAATTCAAAGGGAATAAATGAAATTCCAAATATTTTAACAATAAATACTTATGTGTTGCGCATATAATTTAGTTCTGTTAATTTGTAAACATTATTAGTATTACTGTCAACTGGAAAATTAGTGAGCAATTCATCAAAGTGTTGTCCCCTAGCGCCTCACACATCGACTGGAAAATTAGCTCCATTATCAACGATGTCACATTCAGGTCCAGTTCTCTCATGCTAAAAGATGTAAAAATGCTGCAACAGATGGTGGATTGCTATGAAAGTTAGGTCTAACTTTGTGACACTCGATCTCATATTGATTCTTTAACAGATTTGTGTTTAATTTATAATGACTTTAGTTCTCTATTATACTGTCAATATGAATTTAAATATTCTCAATCATTTGATTAGACTCAATATATTAATACAGTAGTAATTACACTTGAGTCGTAACAAATGATATAAGGGCAGGCTGTACACTTCGTTGTATAGTAATATGTACAATTTGTGTTCAATTTATAATAATTTGACTACGTATACAAGCCATACTTTTGGCGGACCTTTCTCCTTTATGAATTGGGTGAATGCTTTGTAATTGCCACCATATCAATGATACAACATATTCTAACAACATATACCCCCCGTGTCACGTGAAATCTGTTTTCTTTGCGTGCTATCTTATTATTTGTTTGACATGGATGTAGATGCTACGAAAATCTAACGCATCTTTTTTGGTAGGATCCAACAAATATCTTTAGGTGAGGATTGAAGCCAAATCTTATTTTGAACTTGTTGTATACCATGAGATCTTTGCAATCATGTGCAATGCTTCCATATAACGCATCCATAATTAGAGATTTAAGGCTCCAAAGTAGGGTTTTTGAAAAGGTTTATTTGTTCTTTATCTTCTTTCATTAACTCATTTGAATTTTGTTCCACATCACATTAGATTATTTGATGAAAGTAACTAACATGTTCCTATATATATACATATTAATTATTCATCGCCCTACCCATAAGGTAGAGAAATTAATTAATTAATTAATTAATTACTATCATGACTTCGTCTTTCTTGTCAAGTAGTACTTGTGGCTTTAGTGATTTACTGTGATAATTACATAGCTTTTGATAAATTCAATTGTTATATGTTTTCACAATAATTATACTTACATGTATTATCAGAGTCTATATATATATGTACCAAAATATGTATTTTCTCCTAAGAAATTTGATTTTTCATGTATTCTCTCAATGTTATGATTTACGCAATATCAGTTAATTTTTATGCTTATTATTGGAGGTTTATAGTGAATGGCCTACTAGGCGACAATGAATGAGAAAGACGAAAATTGAGAGTTATATTCTATATGAAAGCAAATTATGATACAAATCGTATGTATCAAAAATTTGATTTTTCATGTGCCGCTAGTTACGCTGTTTTGGCGTTAGAGTGGTCCACAAATCGTCGGTAACATTTTCCTCGGAGCAAAAGAGTTATAACAAAATTCTCCACTACCCGTTCTTTTTGGGACCACCTTGTGGGGCCAAGATTTGGTGGTGTTGTTTTAAGAAAGTAAATTTAGAAAGACAAAATTCTATATTTTAAGACAATATTTTGATTTGAGTGGGACACAAAAATAATAAATTTGTCTACTCAGTATTGTTGATATATTTATGTTCATATAGAACTTTGTTACTCATTTATCTTCTTCTTTTGTTATACTTAAAATGATATACAAACTAAATAAATACATAGATGGTGACTTTTTCTTCATTACTCTTTTTTTTTTTTGTATACCTAATCTACATACAAATTTAATTTAACTAATACATAGATCGTGATGAACGAATGATCTATCAATTAAACATGCACGTAAAAAGTAAAAAACACAGTGACATTTTTCATTTAAATCTCTAAACACAATAAAGGTACGTAGGTGAAAACCCACTTGTAATTAACAAAAACAAACATTGACCACAAGGAAGGCGCAAGGCAACGAATCCGTCTTCAAATTTCACTTTTCAGAAAACATTACCGTACAAAAAACGACATGAATCCTCATGTAATTTGAAACAATTACAAATTGGATGCCTTCCACATGCATCCATCAACAAATTACTTGATGGAATGTCCGGGCCCAACCTCCAGTCGGAATAGTTTGCCCTGTTCAGCATACTATGGTGACTTTTTCTTCTTCCTCTGCTTCGGCAGACGCTGCTTTGGCAGCTTTTTCTGCAGCACTTTCAAGACCTTACGTGTGTGTTCTACTTCTGATGATCGGTGAAGAATTGGATTGGGTTATCGCGCTATTGTACGACTGGTTCTCTACTCCCATGCTATCTGGATGTTTTCTCTGGAGGTTATCTGTATTAGAGTTTCTCCCTAATTTTCTATTTAGGGCTGTAGCCCATCCTGTTATTTTTTACCTAATTTCTGTATGTAGGGTTTTAGTCCATTATGTTATTTTTATGATTTCTGCATGCTGGTTTGAGCTTTTGCTCACCCTCTCCGTCCGGTCACTTTTGGGCCAGGATTTATTTGTTCGTGTTCTATCTCTGTTTTAATGAATATTTCCTTTTGACCAAAAAAAAAAAAAAAATCAACAAATTACTTATAATGGATGCCTGTTGAGGGTTGGGGCATTTTGCCACCTCCCGTTAGCCATGCCCTGGATCTCTAGTCAATATTTTATTGATTCAATCAACTATCTCTAAGGGTGATGAGTAGGGGTTAAGTCCTATTAAGACATTGTTGAATACTCATTTTCGAGACAGATCAAACAACTGGAATTTCTAGGGAGGGCCAGCGAGGTTATTACCCTAAAGAGTCACTTAAAGTGGTATGATATATCATTCTAACACGTAGGAAAGAAATGGTAAGTATATAATCTAAAATCTAAAATGAAACGAGTCGGCCACTGACCGTTTGGTCTAGTGGCATGATTTTCGTTTTAAGTCTAAGAAGTTTCAAAATTAATTCTCGTTTGTAACATTATAAATTATATAAAATGACTTAAATGTCCATTGAATCAAAAAAAAAAAAAAAATTGAAACGAGTCACCACTAGCCATATTGACTGGTGGGTATGATTCTTGCTTTAGACATGAGAGATCTTAAGATCAGTTCTCCTGTATAACATCTCAAATGATACAAAATCGATTAGACATCCTTTGAATTAAAATGATGTCCATAAAGAAATTTTTAAATCCCACTTTTTCCTTTCTTCTCACATAAATTAACATCAATTTTCATCCATATTAACCCATCCAAACATTGCATCGATCTTAATTGGTGTCACACCTTGGGTACAGAATTACTGACCCGAAAATGGAACTAGTGTCGTAGGTTATTATTTAATTAAACTCACAACACTCACTTATAAATCACAGATTAACAATTCTGCATCGATGTGTAACATTACAATTGGTAAAACATCTTTTACATGATTTTAAAAGAAATTGCACGTAGTCAAAGCCTGAGGCTATCTTCATTACTATAAAGAACATAAAGTTTTCATTAAGAAATTTAAAAAACTATTACAGGTTTGAAGAAATTTACAAGCAACGTGTTGGCCTCAACAACTTTTTCCTATCCAATCAGTGCTCAGCAGAAATACTGCTTGTGAAATCTCATGTTTAATTACGTTTTGTATCTAAAGATATATATGGAAAGTTCTATGTACTATTTTTGTTTTCTCCTCATTTTTAAGATTTGTTTGACCTAACTTAAATTTAACCACCAATCATACTAAAGAACTATGTTTTAATACATACATGCATACTGTTACACTGGTCCAAAATTTCAGGATTACAAGTGAAATTAGTGTTATATACTTAAAAAATAATTACTTTAACTTTAAATTTACTAATTCAAAATAATTAGTCCGAATTATTACTTGCATACACAAGATAAAGTGCATCACTGTCTCACTCTAGTGGTTAAAGAATTAGCACTATCTATTTCAACTCGATATCAAGTGGTATGCCCAAGAGAGTTTAGTACTAGAAACGGCCAAAATGGTAATGGTTGATTTTAATATAGGAGTAGACTTAAAAGTAGCTACAAGCATAGTTAAATGATATGCTCTAAATGGTGACATGTTCTATTTCAATTCGACAAAGTTGAGCATCATCAATGGGACAGTGAATGCCATAAATATATATGTTCAGTACTAGAAAATCGCCATAATGATTTCCAAAAAACCTTTTTGAACAACGTTGGCATAATTACGGGAGAAATTGCTCAATGAAAATAACATGATATGACAAGTTATACATGAGCAGACTTGTATTGGCTATAACCATCGTTGTTTGATGGGTTTCAAATGGGGACTTATTCTTGATACTTCAATTCCAAAAAGTTTAGCAGCACTGGAACAATAAATGCCTCTCCAAGCTGGTGATATATGTTTGGATTAGTTTGGTTTACATTTACGATGTTTCTTTCCCTTTCAACTACGAAAATTCTGATAAGCAAGCCAAGCAAGAGAGGCTAGCTTATCCAGCCAGCATGTTCGCTGCATTTGGAAAAGGTAAACAGCTAGCATAAGATCATAATCGGCTGACTCAGTGATGGGAGTTTTTTGTGGCCAATAGTAGGCAAGGTCATGGACTCATTTTAGCCCTTAATTTCTCATTCTTCTTTAATCCGTTTTTGAAAATTAAATATACCACGTTCATCTACTCTGGAAAAAGAATGCAATGGTACCTGGACCTTTCCATTTTATTGAGTAGGGCCAATTCAAAAATTGAGTGTAAAGTGCTCTTTCGCTTATGTCAAAACCCACAACTTTTCCAACAAAAACCATCTTATAAGATCTTGTACTACTCCACCTATCACCAATTCATTTTAAGATAGAATCTCATAATTCTTAACACATATTAATCCTTATTCACTAATATTGATCTCTAAGGTTATTATGTTATTCAAACATTTAATTAGTATTTATCTTCTGTACTGCACAACTAATTAACCAAACCTTCAAATACAAAAAAAAAAATCTATCAATTACTAATCGAAGTTCCAAAAAGTGGATATATCAAAGCATTAAAACGTGGAATCATATCATTAATCCATTAATGTGTTACACATATATATACTACAGTTACGCACAATAGCAAAATTACATTGATGAGGGTGGACTCATGGACCACTCTAAATTAGGGGAAAAATACTTGGTTTTTGTTCCCACAAAATATATATCCCATGGACCACTCATGAATTTGTTGGGTCCTACCAAAGAAGATGCTACCCATGAATTTGTTGGGTCCTACCAAACTCCAATCACATCCCTAGTTAACTTTCATGCATGGTTTTTCCCCCATTACGTGTCAGCTAAAAGACAACACACTAAAAATTCCAATTTAAAGCTGCTTTGGTGGCAAATAATATTTATTAATTGGCACATAAAGCATGAAATCGGATAGTGGACTTTAGTGTACAATGAAGGAGAATATGTATTTATTTATCCATATGTACATACTTATTTATTTATCCATATGTACAAGTATGTAATTTCAAACGATAATATGCCTTGATCCAATAATATTCATTTATGTGTGATTTATTTGTCTATTTCGTTTTGCTTTTGCTGACTTGCTTCGCCCTCAATGTTAGCTCGTTTCTCAGTTCTCACCCTCAATAAATAATATAATAAACTCGTGTCTAATAGTTTAAACTTTTAGATAAGATAGTAATTTAATATACTATCAACTCTCATCGCCATCTATTTGAAAATATTAAAACTGGCTGACATGCAAGGCTAAAAAAAAAAAAATGAATCTCGCATGTACATTTAGAGATAATAAACAATATAATAAACTACACTCTAATAATTTAAACTTTCTTATTCTTAATCCGAATCCTATTTCTTCTACAAAATGATAATTTAATACAAATGAAAAGAAACAAGAATAATGAGAAGTTTCTCTTTTTCTGTAACTATTCAATACATATTCGTTATAATTTATAATAATTCATCAATGACTATTTCCGAAGGACCCCGACAAGACTTTGATGGCGCATATTCAACTCGATACCAAGTGGGGTATGTCAAGGGACCAAGAGAGTTCCGTACTAGAATATAGACAAAAGGCTAATCGTGGATTTTAACATTCGAGTAGACTTGAAAGTAGCTTCAAACATGGTTAAATTAAATTATGTGCTTTGAATGGTGACGCGTTCTTTTTCTTGATATATGTGCTTAAATTCCACAAAATGAGCATGATAAATGAGACAGTCAATGCCATAACGAATATACAGACACCTTTTATATATATATATATATATGAGATAATTTGGATTAACTATTTTGAATCAGAAAAAAAAATGTCTAAATTGTTATAGAATTCTTGATTAGAAACGTGACACATTGTCCCTTTGTAAGGAAAAACTTTTTGACCATCGGCGGCTTACAGTCTATTTGATATGGATGTATTTTATTTATTTATTTTTTTCTGAGGAGCCAAAAAACTGAAATAACACAACTATGGGGTATGTCATGTTGGGTTTTTGGTTTAAGTCCAAGGCCAAGTTGAGTTTGTAATTAGTCCATTGTTTTCTTCAGTAATTAACAAGCTTAATTACTTGGTGTGCTTCCCCACTAATCATATCTCTTCAATAGTGGAAATTTCTACATAAGCATGTGATCATGTCAATATTATTATCTGCAGTGTACTAATCATATCTCTTCAATAGTGGAAATTCTATCATTTGTTGCGCATATAATTTAGTTATGTTAATCTTGTAAACATTATTAATATTACTGTCAACTGGAAAATTAGTGAGCAATTCATCAAAGCCTAGTCCCTAGCGCCTCACACATCGACTGGAAAATTAGCTCCATCACCAATGATGCCACATTCAGGTAGTTCTCTCATGCTAAAAGATGTAAAAATGCTCCAACAGATGGTGGATTGCTAGGAAAGTTAGGTTTAACTTTGTGACACTCAATTTCATATTGGTTCTTTAAGAAATTTGTGTTTAATTTATAATGATTTAAGTTTTTAGTCATTTGATTAGGCTCAATATATTGATACACTAGTAGTTGCACTTGAATCGTAACAAATGATATAAGGGCAGGTTGTACACTTTGTCCTACAGTGATTTTGTACGATTTGTGTTCAATTTATAATAATTTGACTTGCGTATACAAGCTACACTTTTGGCAGACCTTTCTCCTTTATGAATTGGATTTTTTTTTTTTTTTGGGTGGTAACCAACCCCTTGGAATTGGAAGTCAGAGTACAATAAATCTTGTAAGGGGGAGAGAATATTGGAAACCCATGTCCAAATTAAGGTTCCTACTCGCACAACATTTAGCGATCCAATCTCTAATACGATTTATAGTCCTCTTTTATATTAGAAACGAATATTATTGAAACCAGCTGCAATCCGTTTAATGTCATCAGAATTGGTTGAATGCTTTGTAATTGCCACCATATCAATTAATGATACAACATATTCTAACAACATATACTCCGGTGTCACGTGTTATGTTTGTATCTTTTCTTTGCATGCATAGGACCACAAACATACTTCAATTTTTGTTGGAGAGCCATGGAATTTCAAATCCAAAATCGATACTAGCAAAAAAGATAGCAGGTCGTCTCTAGAGAAATAGATCTATAGAAGTCACGTATTGTCGAAGCTGCAGAGAAATTGCGCACATATTAGTTTTTTTTTTTTGGCAAAAGAAGTTTCATTAATCAAAATAAAGGTACAAGAATTAACCAATTCCCTTAGGAAAAAAGTCAAAGTTTACACGTTGATAGAACAAAAAAGGGATATTAAAGACCTAGTCTACAAGCAAAGTTTTTCTGAGTTTCTCTCTGACAACTCAATAAATAGGTTTATTAGTTGTTCTCTTAATGTAAGGAATTTTACAATAAGAGATTCTTGTAAAAATCTTTCGAACACGCTGTACAATAACTCTTAATCTCTAATTAACAGCAATATTTGGAACGATATTTAGAGAATTGATCACTGCTTCTGGTTATCACTCTTCTGGTGCTTTAATTTTGGTGCACATCTTGGCAACCTCGCGAGCACATTAGTCCTCTAAAGAATTTCTGGGATGTGACTTTGATGTGACATGCTCAACCAATCCTTCTTCGCCTTCCACTTTTCAGAGAAAACTATCCGTACCAAAAGCGACGTGAATAATTACAAATTGGCATTGGATCATCAACAATACTGCTTGTGAAATCTCATATTTCTCCTATTTTTAATACATACATGCATGCATACTGTCACAACACAGAGAGCATAACTGTCTCACTCTAGTAATTAAAGACTTAGCACTATCTATTTCAACTCGATCTCAAGTGGTATGCTCAAGACAGCTCAGTACTAGAAACTTGCCAAAATGGTAATGGTTGATTTTAATATACGAGTAGACCTAAAAATCAGCTACAAGCATAGTTAAATGATGTGCTTTCAATGGTGACACGTTCTTTTTCTTAATATATATACTTCTATTCCACAAAGTTGAGCATCATCAGTGTATATATATACATATATACTTCACATGCTTCTTTCTTTCAAACTATATACTTCATTTTTATTTCCTTATTTATATATGTTAAGGTAAGAAATTAAATTTGGGAAAGTGGCTTGGAAATGACTTCCAAAACGTGCAAAATGAGAAAGAACTACAGGGGTGGTGCCCTGCGTAAGTACTCTGAAACTTAAGTTAGTAGGGTGTTTTACGAAAAAGGAGAAGCGTATATAATTTCACTAGAATGAATTAGATACCTTCCCAGAAGAGTGTGTTGGTCATTTTATACCTTTGGGATAGGAAGGAATCTAGCATCTCCGGGATTTCTAAGATGAGTCGGAATTCTGTTATTCTATTAGAATATCTTGACCTCATTGGGATGTTATCAGGTCGAGATGTAATTTGGAACAACATCGGGTCGAATCTCATAGACGTCCTCGGGTTGAGGTCTGGAGGTCGAGCTACGCATGGGAGACCTGACCTGTCCTCTTATCTTGGCATGTGCTTGTGGGCAAATTTGTCTTTTAACTCCACGTCTATTCCTTCCCTTATCAATTTGTGATGGGATTGTCCTTCTTGATTTGAGGTCAAGCAAACTATGTTTGACTTGTTAATTGTCATTCGTGATTTAATTAAGATTAGCTATCGTCGGCGCTTGTTGTCCTTAATAATAACATAGCAACGTTGTTGGTAAGATCGATGGGAGGATATTAATCCCTAGCAAATTAGTATTATCTGGTGTGGGCTATTAGTCAAACCTTCAAATAATAAAAAATGGCATGTGATTTAAAAATCGTTGTAATTAAATTATAATTTTTAAAAAATCACTATAAAAAAGTAATCTCATTAGCAATTATTAATCAAAACTGTTTAAAAATTTTAATCATTGCAATAAGACACCTACTATAACGTTTTTCTTATTTTCCAATTAGAATGTTACAAAAGAGCTAATATTGTAGTGAGTTCATACTTATTATAATGCCTCTCCTAGCTAGTGAGATATGTTTGGTCTTGGTTTACGTACGTTTCTTTCTCTTTCAACCACGAAAATTCTGATAAACAAGCCAAGCTAGAGAGGCTAGGTTACCCAATTCTTGATCCAGCATGTCCAGTGCATTTGGAAAAAAGTAAACAACATAAGATCATAATCGGCTGGCTCAGGGATAGGAGTATAGTGTGGCCAATAATAGGCAAGGTCATGGACTAACTCACCTATGCTATGCTACGCAGGAATGTGCCTATCTATTGTTCTGAAATGTGTGATGAACGAGTGCAAAATGGTATGTGCTATTACTCTCTCCCTCGCCTCGACCCAGGCCGGGCGTGCGTGGTGCATTTCAGCCAAGCCCTCTATGGTGAGAGTTCCCACTTCTATGTGGGATTTGCACAAACTCACTCATTTGCATAAGTGATATCTCTCATATTACTCACTTTGACCCTTAATTTTTTATTCATCTTTAATCTGCTTTTGACAAATAAATATATTACGTTTATCTATTTCAAAAGAGGGACGCAATGGTACCTGGACCTTCACATTTTCTCGAGTAGGGCCAATTCAAAAATTGACTGTAAAGTGCTCTTTCGCTTATTTCAAAACCCACAACTTCTCCAACAAAAATCACCATATAAGATCTTGAACTACTCCACCGAGCACCAATTCATTTTTAGATAGAATCTTGTGATTCTTAACACATATTAATCCTTTTGTTGTTGAGTCTTATATGGCCTATCTTAAATAAGCTTGGGCCCATGACAATATTTGTCATAAGAGGACATTGATTTGAACTTGAGATTTTTAGCCACAAGTCACTAGCTACCTGAACGATAAAAGACTAAGAGGAAAAGAAAACTAGTTAATAGATTAGGATCTAATAACATAACAATAACGTTATTAAAGAGATAGATAATAATAAAATGATTTGAATTATTCACTATCATTGATCTCTCTAATAACGTTATTATGTTATTTAAGGATCTAAATCCCCATTAGCATTATCTGTTGTGCACAATTAACCAAACCTTCAAATTCTAAAAAATCTATCAACTGCTAAGAAGCTCCATCAAAATGTGGAATCATATCATGTATCCATTAATATGAATACACATACTTACCCCTCTTACTATTAGTACAATTACACACAATAGCGAAATCACATTGATGAGGCTGTTCTGCAATACTATTTATTAGGAGGAAAATACTTATTTTTGTTCCCACAAAATAGAACTTTAGTATTTGGATCCTTCTCCCACAATATGAATACACATACTGACGACTTTTACTATTTGAGTATATATATATATACCCTGACATCAGAATCATGGTGCCCACCTACACAGGAAGTGAATCTACTTGGTAGGCATCAATCTGTGGCAAAACCCTAGTTTGGTGAATCAAGGGTACTCTTCTGTATCTTTGTTGCACGGGTGGCTGCTGCAGGATGTTAACCATAGCTCTCCAGAATGAGCAAAATTTGGAGTATAGAATGTCACCTGCTGAAAAGCAAATGGGGAGCAAATATAGAGTGAGACGGAAATAGTCTGGGAGAAAAATGGAGTAAATACTTGCCACTGCTAAAGTACCAAAAAAGACCATACTTTTTTTAACAAGTTTGGCATAACAATAGCAGGGATTGCTTGTCGATGACATTCTCGACAAAACATAACATACCAAGCAAAATATGAGGAGACTTGTTATGGCGATGAACATAGTTGTTGGGTGGGTCTCGAAGGGAGATTCATTCTTGGCTAGATATTTCAATTGCAAAAAGTTGAGCAGCACGGGGACAATGAAAGCAAGAATTGTAAGGAGAGTAGGCAAAACATTGTAGGTTTGCAAAGAAAGACAGTTCATTATCATCGTATACATGACATTGGACTGGCCATAGAAGTGTTCTTCAGTAAGCTGGTGAACAAAATGGTTTGTTCTTGTTTCAGCCATGAAATATGACTTGTTAAGAAGAAATATGAATGAGGTGATCAGTGATTTAGATGTGTATATGAAGAACGCATAGGCTTGCTTAAATAGCCCTAGTGTTGGAAGCTTCGTATTTGAACAATCATGGTGCAACAAAGACTTGACCAAAAAAAAAAAACCATTTTTCCTCACGATGGTTTGGCAGTTAATTATTGGTGCATAGACGTTCTTGCACTCTGATTGCTAGTAAGAATAAAAAAAAAATCATATGGCCCAGCCCCTCTTGTTCGGAGACCGGTATACTGATAATGTTATGATATTATGAGAAAAAGTTTTAAAATTTGTCGTGTAATTGATGGATTGAAAAGATTTAGGGATTATTTTGATGTGGTGCTTGACAGAAAAATAAAAAATAAAAAAAAGAAGGAAAAGAGGCTTTGTAGAATTTGAAAAAACAAAATGTCAAAGAAAAAAATATCAAGTAATTAAGTTACAAGATGTAAACATGCAAAAACCAAAATAGCTAATTGTAGGAATATTATCTATCTCTTGTATGAAGAGGTAAACATGCCATGTCCTAAGCAGTATTGTCTGCTATGCCAACAAAAGAGTTGTAAGAAGTAAAGAAAGTTATAACAGTAGATTGACACCACCCCGCCCCCCTCCCCAACCCCCGCAAGATTCCATAAGAACTTTAAGAGTGGGACCTTTTTCTGCTAAATCTCTGTAGAAAGAGATCACATCCTTAAGATAATTCCACCTTTTGGATTCTTGATCTTCTGATTCTTTTAATCCATCCCTGTCTCCATAGATCATCCTTCTTTGCATTAATTGATCGATGGATTGAAAAGATTGGTGCATATTGTCAAGGACAACATTATTTCAGACTTTTATCATCAACCTTTGTATGGGTCCTTTTCATGGTTTTTCGACTTTATTATATATTTCATTCAATTTTTAAGTGGCAAAAAAATGGTGATGTGCTTGGTATTGAAAAGGAAGGGGTGAAGCCACTAGAGATTTGGTCTAGTGGTAAGATTACTCGTTGTATATGTGAGAGGTTGCAAACTCGAATTTCGCTAGTTATATTGTACGATCTTAGACCTTCCCTTAATTTAAAAAAAAAAGGGGGGGGGGGGGTGTGAATATACGTAGACTCACACAATTATATATGTATCTTATATACAAAAGACCTACTTGTTGGGAGTTCAACATTCTAGATAAATACGCGTGTCTGTATGCCTTTATATATATGTTCATATTTTTCGGATGAATTCAAGAAGGGTTAACATTTTTCATGTGTTTGATAAATCGAAAAGATATAGGATTATTTTTACGTGATGCATGTTTGAAAAATAAAACAAAAGAAGGCTATGTACGTAGAAGTTGAAAAAACAAAATGTCATGTAGGAGTTGAAAGAAAAAATATCTATTAAGATACAAGATGTAAACATGCATGCAAGAACCAAAATAGCTAATTGTAAGTCTCTAGAAGACTACTAAAAGTTTGCAAGTCTCTAAAAGACTATGAAAATCCAAAATAACTAATTGTATGAATATTTTCCATCTTTAGATGACATGTCCTAAGCAATATTATCTGCTATGTGCCTATGCGCTAATCATATATTCAAATAGTGAAAATTCTATCATTTTGTTGCACATGTGTGCTAGTTATGTTAATTTTCTACTATTACTGTCAATTTTGCAAAAATGAAGAATAGTTTGATTTTGGTATGCAACTCTTATAGGACCAATCAATCACAGTTCTCACATAAAGGAAGTGTTGGAGAATCTAATTGTTAAACATAGATAACCGAATTTTTAAAATTAATATATAAGATTTTGAATTACTTCACCTAACACCAATTAACTTTAAAATGAAACATCAAAATTCTCAATAGAAAGAGACAAACGTTCTATATATCTCATGGCCAGAATTAATGACTATGGATGAATATTTGGCACAATGGAGGAAAAATAAACACGAGACAGTGTGGCCCATAGAAGTTCTCTCCGAAGTGGTGAAGAAAATGGCTTGTTCTGGTAGGCTCTATCATATAAAGCTCTCAACTATGAAGAAGAAAGATGATAAGCATGCAGATGGATTTATTTATAATTAGCAGAAGGTTAGGGGAAAAAAATTCATTTATTTAGTTAATTATAAAAGATAATATTTTTTAAACGAAGGAATGAACTTTAAAAAATCAAAAGTTTGCTGTGAGAATCTGGAAAAGTAAAAGGTTGTAACCTTTTCAACTTTCCCAACACGCATGTTTTCTTCTTATTATGGAATACACAATTTTTTGAAAAATGCTCATCAAATATAAATTGTCATGACTCATGCTTAATTAGCAATCTTAGTTAGCAAGCGATATTAATATCATATGCTTTAAAATGTAATTATTTTAGCCTCAAATATACTGAATATAAAATAAATGACTACTTAGAGTTATTACTTAAACCCATAATACGAATTTATTAATTATACTCTCATCTTGTGTCTCATTGATATACCAATGTAGGTGTACTTGAAGCATCAAAAAGATCACCTACTAATTGAAGTTCCAAAAAGTGGATACATCAAAGCATTAAAATGTGGAATCATATCATTAATCCATTAATTTGTTACACATATATATACTATAGTTACACACAATAGCGAAATTACATTAATGAGGGTGGGCTCATGGACCACTCTTAATTAGGGGAAAAATATTGATGAGGGTGGACTCATGGACCACTCTTAATTAGGCGAAAAATACTTAGTTTTTGTTCCCACAAAATATATATCCAATGGACCACTCATGAATTTGTTGGGTCCTACCAAAGAAGATGCTACCCATGAATTTGTTGGTTCCTACCAAACTCCAATAAGATCCCTGGCTAGTAACTTTCATGGTTTTCCCCCCCATTACGTGTCAGCTAAAAGACAACACACTAAAAATTCCAATTTGAAGCTGCTTTGGTGCCAATTAATATTTATTAATTAGCACATAAAGCATGAAATCGGATAGTGGACTTTAGTGTACAATAAAGGAGAATATGTATTTATTTATCCATATGTACAAGTATGTAATTTCAAACGATAATATGTCACATGTGAATACGAATGAACTAAGAGCTTAGCATTGATATCATGTTAAGAATCATGATATCAGAGTTGTGCTTTGATCCAGTAATATTCATTCACGTGTGACTTATTTATCTGTTTCGTTTCGCTCTCGCTGACTTGTTTCGCCCTCAATGTTAGCTCGTTTCTTAGTTCTCACCCTCAATAAATAATATAATAAACTCTTCTCTAATAGTTTAAACTTTTAGATAAGTTAGTAATTTAATATACTATCAACTCTCATTGTCATCCATTTGAAAATATTAAAATTGGCTGACATGCAAGGCTAAATAAAATAAAATTAAAAAAATCGAATCTCGCATGTACGTTTAGAGATAATAAACAATGTAATAAATTACGCTCTAATAGTTTAAACTTTTTTATTCTTAATCCGAATCCTATTTCTTCTACAAGGTGATAATTTAATACAAATGAAAAGAAACAAGAATAATGAGAAGTTTCTCTTTTTATGTATCTATTCAATACACATTCGTTATAATTTACAATAATTCATCAATGACAATTTACAGAAAATTCATAACAAATGGGACAGCATATTAATTGCAATTTTGGTATGTAATCTTGAAGAACAAACTTTACATTTATTTATTTCAAATAATATATTGTCAGGTGGGGAGGGGGGGGGGGGGGTGGGGGTGGGGGAAGAACTCTTAGAAGTGCAAAGGGCCCCGACAAGACTTTGATGGCACATATTCAACTAGATACCAAGTGGTACGTCAAGGGACCAAGAGATTTCCGTATTAGAATATAGACAAAAAGCTAATCGTTGATTTTAATATTCGAGTAGACTTAAAAGTAGCTTCAAACATGGTTAAATTAAATTATGTGCCTTGAATGGTGACGCGTTCTTTTTCTTGATATATATGCTTAAATTCCACAAAGTTGAGCATGATAAATGGGACAGTCAATGCCATAACGAATATACATACACCTTTTATTTATATATATATATATACTTTTGAATCAGAATAAAAGTCTAAATAGTTATAGAATTCTTGATTAGAAACGTGACACGTTAACCCTTTGTAAGGAAAAACTTCTTGACCATTGGCGGCTTATGATCTATTTGAGATGGATGTATTTATTTATTTATTTATTTCCGGGGAGCCAAAAAACTGAAATAACACAACTATGGTGTATGTCATGTTGGGGTTTTGATTTAAGTGCAAGGCCAAGTTGAGTTGGTAATTAGTCCAATGTTTTCTTCAGTAGCAAGCTTAATTACTTGATGTGCTTCCCCACTAATCATATCCCTTCAATAGTGGAAATTTCTACATAAGCATGTGATCATGTCAATATTATTATCTGCTATGCACTAATCATATCTCCTCAATATATAGTTGAAATTTCTACATAAGCATGTGATCATGTCAATATTATTATCTGCAAAACACTAATCATACCTCTTCAATAGTGTTTCTATTATTTGTTGCGCATATAATTTAGTTCTGTTAATCTTGTAAACATTATTAGTATTACTGTCAACCGGAAAATTAGTAAAATTCATCAAAGCCTTGTCCCTAACGCCTCACACATCGACTGGAAAATTAGCTCCATCATCAACGATGTCACATTCAGGTCCAGTTCTCTTATGCTAAAAGATGTAAAATTGCTGCAACAGATGGTGGATTGCTAGGAAAGTTAGGTCTAACTTTGTGACACTCGATCTCATATTGGTTCTTTAAGAAATTTGTGTTTAATTTATAATGATTTAAGTTCTCAGTCATTTGATTAGGCTTAATGTATATATTGATACACTAGCTAGTAGTTGCCCTTGAGTCGTAACAAATAATATAAGGGCAAGTTATACACTTTGTCCTATAGTGATTTTGTACGATTTGTTTTCAATTTATAATAATTTGACTTGCGTATGCAAGCTACACTTTTGCCGGACCTTTCTCCTTTATGAATTGGATTTTTTTATTTTTTTGGGGGTAATTAACCAACCCCTTGGGATTGAGGGAAGGAGGGGGGGGGGGGGGGGGGGGGGGGGAGGGGTTTGTTTGGATATATTGGAAACTCAATCCAAACCAAAGTTCCTACTCGCACAACATTTTAGAACCCAATATGCGATATGATTGCAGTCCTTTTTTTATACTGGAAATGAGAATTATTGAAACCAGCTGCAATCCGTTTAATGTCATCCACAACAAAATTGGTTGAATGCTTTGTAATTGCCACCATATCAATTAATGATACAACATATTCTAACAACATATACTCCCGTGTCACAGTGTTATGTTTGTATCTTTTCTTTACATGCAGAGGACCTCAAACATACTTCGGTTTTTGTTGGTGCGCCCTGGAATTTCAAATCTACAATCGATACTAGTGTTACACTTAAAAAATTATTCTTTCAGTGCTCAAATTAATATGTTTGTAATAGTTAATTCAAATTTCATTTACACGCAAAAGATCCACTTATAAATCATTGTAGAGACATCGGGTCGGGTACTGAATAACATACCTCTTCATTATGTAAAATAGTAACTTCAGCTCGAGTCGGGATTTATTCCATATCAATCATCATATACATGACGTTAAACTGGGCATACAAGTTTTCCCCGATGAGGTGAAGAAAATAACTTGTTGTAGCCTCTTCCATGTAGCAATTGTGATTAAAGGATTGAGGACTTGTATTTGATCAAGAAATTGAAAGGGTACTTATAAAACGAGTGTTAAAATTTTGTCTCAAGTCTTCAGCAAAAAAGACAGCAGGTCGTCTCTAGAGAAATAGATCTATACAAGTCACGTATTGTCGAACCTGCAGAGAAATTGCGCACATATTAGTGTTTTTTTTTTTTTTTTGGCAAAAGAAGTTTCATTAATCAAAATAAAGGTACAAGAATTAACCAATTCCTTTAGAGAAAAAGTACAAGTTCACACGTTGATAGAACAAAAAAGGGATATTAAAGACCTAGTCTACAAGCAAAGCTTTTCTGAATTTCTTTTTGACAACCCAATAAACAGGTCTATTAGTTGTTCTTCTAATGTAATCAATTTTACAATAAGACATTCTTGCAACAATCTTTTGAACATGTTGTACAATGACTCTTACTCTCTACTTAAGAGTAATATTTGGAGAATTGATCACTGCTTCCGGTTATCATTCTTCTGGTGCTTTAATTTTGGTGCACACTCTTGGCAACCTCGCGAGCACATTAGTCCTCTAAAGAATTTATGGGATGTGACTTTGATGCTGACGCACTGAAGCAGTCCCATTTATTCTAAAGTTTTGTCCTGCTCAATCAAAAGATTTCAAGAACAAGATGTGACTTGCATTTCGACCAGTTGGAAAGGTTTTATAACGTGTGGGAGGCTCACATTAATCAATTATTTTGTTTTCTTGTAAAATGAGTTGATGGATAATTTTCTAGTGTTAAGTTCATATATAATTATACAGTTATTGGACTTAGCATTTTGTTCATTAAAAATTTAGTTGGATAGTTCAATGTAGACTACTAGTTTGTTTTACTAAAATTCGTGATAGGAGGTTTTAGTAGAATTCGTATTTGAGCTAGATTTCCTCCCTAACCCTGATGTTATATAAAGGATCTTATTACACGTGTGATAGTATTCTCATGAACTAGTCCCATTAAAAGCGACTAGAAAGCAAGGGTAGAAGAATTTTACAGAAGTTCTAGCTGATAATCCAATCCATACCGTATAAAGAAGTGATCAAGGATAAATTAGACTGGCCATACAGGTTCTCTCCGAAGAGGTAAAGGAAATGGCTTTGTGTTGTTGCCTCTGCCATAAAAAGTAAGTTATGAAGAGGAAAAATGATAAGCAGGCAGATGGACTACTTGTAGATCAAGAAGTGAAATGGTGTACTTAAATAGCAAAGGTTTAGAAAGCAAACCTCAATTGCCAAAACTTCAACTTTACCGACTCTGCAACTGGTTAGAAAAAAGTCTGCAAATACCATATCTCTTAAGAATTGAATTCAGCCACTCGTAAAAAATGAATAACTGTGATCTTATCATGACTATCAAAATATAGAGTAGTAGTTTCATTTAAGAAAAATTCTATATCAATTTTTTTTTTTATTTACCCGTTTATCTTCTTTTGTTATACTTAAATTGACATACAAACTTAAAAAATACATAAATGATGACATTTTTTTTCATTACCCATTTATTATCTTCTTTCTGTATATCTAATCAACATACAAATTTAATTATTACATAGATGGTGATTAATGAACAATCTATCAATTAAACATGCTCGTAAAATGTAAAAAACATAGAGACACTTTTTCATTTAAATCCCTAAACATAATAAAGGTTGGTGCAAACCCACTTTTTTTATTATTAAAAAAAAACCCCACTTTTTTTAATTATTAATAAAAACCCCACTTCTAATTAATAAAAAGCAAACATTGACCTCAAGGAAAGCTCAACCAATCCGTCTTCACCTTCCACTTTTCAGAGAACACTATACGTACCAAAAGCGACGTGAATAATTACAAATTGGCACTGGATCCATCAACAGGCATCCATCAACAATACTGCTTGTGAAATCTCATATTTCTCCTATTTTTAATACATACATGCATGCATACTGTCATAACACAGAGAGCATAACTGTCTCACTCTAGTATTTCAACTCGATCTCAAGTGGTATGCCCAAGACAGTTCAGTACTAGAAACTTGCCAAAATGATAATGGTTGATTTTAATATACGAGTAGACCTAAAAATTAGCTACAAGCATAGTTAAATGATGTTCTTTCAATGGTGACACGTTCTTTTTCTTAATATATATACTTCTATTCCACAAAGTTGAGCATCATCAGTGTATATATATATACATATATACTTCACATGCCTCTTTCTTTCAAACTATATACTTCATTTTTATTTCCTTATTTATATATGTTAAGGTTAGAAATTGAATTTGAAAAAGTGGCTTGGAAATGGCTTCCAAAACTTGCAAAATGAGAAAGAATTGCAGGGGTGGTGCCCTGCGTAAATACTCCGATGTCTAAGTTAGTAGGGTGTTTTACGAAGAAGGAAAAGCGTTTATAATTTCACTAGAATGAATTAGGTACCTTCCCTGAAAAGTGTGTTGGTCCTTTTATACTTTTGGGATAGGAAGGAATCTAGCATCTCCGGAATTTCCGGGATAAGCTGGCATTCTGTTATTCTGTTAGAATATCTCGACATCATTGGGACGTTGTCGGGTCGAGATGTAATTTGGGACAACATTGGGTGGAGTCTCATAGACGTTGTCGAGTTGAGGTCTGGAGGTCGAGCTCCGCATGGGAGACCCGACCTGCCCTCTTAGCTTGGCATGTGCTTGTGGGCATGTTTGTCTTTTAGCTCGAGGTCGGTATTCCTTCCCTTATCAATTTGTGATGGGATTGTCCTTCTTGATTTGAGGTCAAGCAAACTCTGTTCGACTTGTTAATTGTCATTCGTGATTTAATTAAGATAATGTTAAATACTAGTTAGATTAATGAAATTACTTACCTAACACACAGGGACCGTGATCTGAGATATTCATACTTTGAAATGAAAATTTAAATTAGCAATCGTCGGAGCTTGTTGTCCTTAATAATAACATAGCAACGTTATTGGTAGATCAATGGGAGGATCTGAATCCCTAGCAAATTAGTATTATCTGGTGTGGGCTAATAGTCAAACCTTCAAATAATAAAAAATGGCATGTGATTTAAAAATCGTTGCAATTAAATTATAATTTTTAAAAAACTACTACAAAAAAGTAATTTCATTAGCAATTATTAATAAAAACTGTTTAAAAATTTTAATCATTGCAATAAGACACCTACTGTAACATTTTTCTCATTTTCCAATTGGAGTGTTACAAAAGAGCTAATATTGTAGTGAGTTCATACTTATTATAATGTCTCTCCTAGCTAGTGAGATATGTTTGGTTTTGGTTTACGTATGTTTCTTTCTCTTTCAACTATGAAAATTCTGATAAACAAGCCAAGCAAGAGAGGCAAGGTTACCCAATTCTTGATCCAGCATGTCCAGCGCATTTGGAAAAAAGTAAACAACATAAGATCATAATCGGCTGGCTCAGGGATGGGAGTATAGTGTGGCCAATAATAGGCAAGGTCATGGACTCACTCACCTATGTTATGCTATGCAGGAATGTGCCTATCTATTGCTTTGAAATGTGTTATGAACCAGTGCAAAATGGTATGTGCTATTACCCTCGCCCCCACCCCGACCCAGGCCAGGCGCACGTGGTGCATTTCACCCAAGCCTTCTATGATGAGAATTCCCACTTCTCTGTGGGATTTGTACAAACTCACTCCTTCACATAAGTGATATCTCCCATATTACTCACTTTAACCCTTAATTTCTCATTCATCTTTAATATGCTTTGACATATAAATATATCATGTTTATCTACTTCGAAAGAGGAACGCAATGGTACTTGGACCTTCCCATTTTATTGAGTAGGGCCAATTCAAAAATTGAGTGTAAAGTGCTCTTTCGCTTATGTCAAAACCCACAACTTCTCCAACAAACACCACCATATAAGATGTTGGACTACTCCACCTAGTACCAATTCATTTTCAGATAGAATCTCATGATTCTTAAAACATATTAATCCTTATGTTGTTGAGTGTTATATGGCCTATCTTAAATAAGCTTGGGCCCATGGCAATATTTGTGATAAGAGGACATTGATTTGAACTTGAGATTTTTAGCCACAAGTCACTAGCTACCTGAATGATAAAAGACTAAGAGGAAAAGAAAACTAGTTAATAGATTAGGAACTATAACATAACAATAACATTATTAAAGAGATAGATAGTAATAAAATGATTTGAATTATTCACTATCATTAATCTCTCTAATAACGTTATTTTGTTATTTAAGGATCTAAATCCCCATTAGCATTATCGTCTGTGTAGAATTAACCAAGCCTTCAAATACTAAAAAATCTATCAACTACTAAGAACTTCCATGAAAACTTGGAATCATATCATTTATCCATTAATATGAATACACATAATTACCTTTCTTACTATTAGTACAATTACACATAATAGCGAAATCACTTTGAGGAGGCTATACTGCCACACTATTTGTTGTACGTTTTAAATTACTCGCAAGTGCACGAACCGTATGAAGATATAGCTCAGGCAAATACGAGGTCGATCCCTCAGAGACTTGTTTAGTTAAGGTCAAGTTTTAGACTACGATTTAGATTTCCTAATCTAATTGGAAAGATTGATATTTCAGGTTGAGATAAAATAGTAAAAGACTAAACAATAAATCTAAATAAGTAAGACGATTAAAAATCCTAAGACAAAAGTAATTAATAATTTTAAGAACAAAAATAAAGTAATACTAAAAGAATATGTAATGAATCTAGAGACTTAATAAATAAATTCTAAAATAAGAACAACTAATAAATTGAATGAAATAAATTAATAAATTCTAAAATGAAAACAATTAATAACTTGAGTAAAATCAATTAAAATAAACTAAATCAAGAAAATATTAGAAAAGAAAATAACTAATTAAATAAAAGACGAAGGTTAAAAAGTGAGACTAAACAAGTAATCGTAAAAGGCTAAGGTTCGGAATCCACCTTATTAATCCTAACGTCAACTATATTTGATCATTAATTTTCCCCAAATTTTACTACATGATAATCTCGCAATCTAGCCTCGTTACCATGGAATATATCATCTTTTAAGCCCTAAGTTAATGAATCTCAAAAGTATGTTTATTCTAACTTTGCAAAAGAATCTTCAAATTATTAATTGTATCCCAACTAGAAATCACAATTAATATTCGGCATTAAAAATCAAAACTTTCAATTATTAAGAACTATTCAAAGCATGAGAAAAACATGATTAAACCCATCTAAGAAATTATCTCAACAATTGATGAAAGAATAAACATTAAACATGAATGATCAAGTTATGGGAAAAAAATTAATTCACAAATATAGTATCTATTAAAATTAACAAGGTTTCATCGTCACCTTAACAAGAAAATTAGCCTGACATTCTAACGAAACTAAAATAACAATTTTGAAAAATAAACATTATTTAAATAAATTAAAGTAAAGGAAAGAAAATGTTACAGAGTTTAAATGCGAAGAAACTCCAAAAGCATCCTAATGTCTCGCAGAAGAAGAAAAACTAATAAAACTAAACTAATTTTTTTATTGAATTTCCGCCGCTGATGCTCTGCTCGTTGTCCTCCATGTGCCTTATATAGGCACCAATTCTCTTTGTGTTATCCGACCTTGGCCAATGGGCCAATGCAGACTTCTTTTTATTTATTTATTTATTTATTTCGTTGGTCTTCAAATTCAAAGTCCAATTGGGACTTGTGGACCAACGGCCAAGGCTTTGACAGCCTTGGTCAACTATATATTTTTTTTAATTTCCTTTGCTTTTCTTTTGTTTTATTCTTTCAGAGTCTTCAATAGCTTTTCTTCAAAAAGCTTTTGATCCTTTCTTCTCATGTAATTCTTTAAAACTTTGCTCCAAGTGCTATTTCATCATCACAATTCTTGATCTGCATGTCCCCATGATCTTCATATTTAATTATTCGTTCACGTACAAATAACTTTTTAGCCCTGAAATATATGAAAAAGTCTCAAATAAGTTATAGACACATTAATGCCTTAATACTTATTAATTATGCTCAAATTAAGTGTAACAAAGTCTAATTTAAATATAACAATATGCAAACCTTGACTTATATCACTATTAACTAGGAGGAAAATACTTATTTTTGTTCCCACAAAATAGAACTTTAGTATTTGGATCCTTCTCCCACAATATGAATACACATAGTGACCACTCTTACTATTTGAGTATATATATATATACCCTGACATTTGAATCGTGGTGCCCACCTACACATGAAGTGAATCTACTTGGTAGGCATCAATCTGTGGCAAAACCCTAGTTTGGTGAATCAAGGGTACTCTTCTGTATCTTTGTTGCATGGGTGGCTGCTGCAGGATATTAACCATAGCTCTCCAGAATGAGCAAAATTTGGAGTATAGAATGTCACCTGCTGAAAAGCAAATGGGGAGCAAATATAGAGTGGGACGGAAAGAGTCTGCGAGAAAAATGGAATAAATACTTGCCACTGTTAGAGTACCAAAAAAGACCATACTTTTTTTTAAACAAGTTTGGCATAACAATGGGAGGGATTGCTCGTCGATGGCATTCTCGACAAAACATAACATACCAAGCAAAATATGAGGAGACTTGTTATGGCGATGAACATAGTTGCTGGGTGGGTCTCGAAGAGAGATTCATTCTTGGCTAGATATCTCAATTGCAAAAAGTTGAACAGCACGGGGACAATGAAAGCAAGAATTGAACGGAGAGTATGCAAAACATTGTAGGTTTGCAAAGAAAGACAGTTCATTATCATCGTATACATGACATTGGACTGGCCATACAAGTGTTCTCCCGTAAGCTGTTGAACAAAATGGCTTGTTCTTGTTTCGGCCATGAAATATGACTTGTTAAGAAGAAATATGAATAAGGTGATCAGTGATTTAGATGAGTATATGAAGAGCGCATAGGCTTGCTTAAATAGCCCTAGTGTTGGAAGCTTCGTATTTGAACAATTATGGCGCAACAAAGACTTGACCAAAAAAAAAACCTTTTTTCCTCACGATGGTTTGGCAGTAATTAACTGATGCACATACGTTCTTGCACTCTGATTGCTAGTAAGAATAAAAAAAAATCATATGAACCAGCCCCAGTTGTTCGGAGATGGTATATTGATAATGTTATGCTGTTATGAGAAAAAGTTTTAAAATTTGTCTTGTAAATGATGGACTGAAAACATTTAGGGATTATTTCTATGTGGTGTTTGATAGAAAAAAAAAAAGAAAAAAAACGAGGCCTTGTAGATTTTGAAAAAACAAAATGTCAAAGAAAAAAAGAGTAAATTGCTTGCCGCCCCCCTGTATTTTGTTCGAAATACTTATTCACCCTTTGTGTTTTTAAAATAGGCTCATTATCCCCCTGTGATTTTCGGAATGTAGCTGATCGCTCCCCTCCGTTAAAAAACCCGTCTAATTTAATAGTAATTTTAACACACGCGCTTACAATGCGATTTTTTTATGCTTTTGGTTTAAATAAATTTGTTATTGAACAAAAATACCCTTTTAGTAAATTGCTTACCGGCTCCCTGTGTTTTGCCCGAATTACTCATTACCTCTTGTAATTTTAAAATAGGCTTATTACCCTCCTGTGTTTTTTCGATTTTAACTTTTTGTAAGGGTATAACGATCAATTAATTAATTTGGTAACGTTTGTTAACGGAATAAGAGATTTTGGGTGCGTCAGCTTAATAAAAAAAAAACACAGGAGAGTAATGAGCCTATTTTAAAAACACAAAGAGTGAATAAGTATTTCGAACAAAATACAAGAGGGGCGGTAAGCAATTTACTTAAAACAAAAATATCAAGTAATTAAGATACAAGATATAGTAATATTGTATCTTGTATCTTCCCCCCCCCAACCGCCGCAAGATTCCATAAAAAACTTTAAGAGTGGGACCTTTTTCTGCTAAATCTCTATTGAAAAAGATCACATCCTTAAGATAATTCCACCTTTTGGATTCTTGGTCTTCTAATTCTTTTAATCCATCCCTGTCTCCATAGATCATCCTTCTTTGCATTAATTGATCGATGGATTGAAAAGATTGGAGCATATTGTCAAGGACAACATTATTTCAAACTTTTATCATCAACCTTTGTATGAGTCCTTTTCATAGTTTTTGGACTTTGTTATATATTTCATTCAATTTTTAAGTGGCAAAAAAATGGTGATATACTTGGTATTGAAAAGGAAAGGTTGAAGCCACTAGGGATTTGGTCTAGTGGTAAGGTTACTCATTATATATGTGAGAGGTTGTAAATTCGAATATTGCTGATTATATTGTACGACTTTAAATATATGTTCATATTTTTCAGATGAATTCAAGAAGGGTTAACATTTTTCATGTGATTGATAAATTGAAAAGATATAGGATTATTTTTACGTGATGCATGTTTGAAAAAATAAAACAAAAGGCGGCTATGTACGAAGTGTTAAGGTAATCGAGTTTCCATCTTAAAATCAATTGGTGCTAAGTGGAGTAGTTCAAGATCTTATTAAGTGGTCTAAGAGTTTATAATTTTTCTATGTGGGACAAGTGTATATTCTAACACTCCCCATCATATGTGACGGTACTAAAAGGAGTAATCCAAGATCTTATTAAGTGGTATAAGAGTTTATGATTTTTCTATATGGGACAAGTGTATATTCTAACACTCCCCTCTACATGTGACTTGATTTGATGTGACCTGATTTGAGAGGAGTCGCATGGACCTTATTTTGAGATGGTCACACTTGGAAGATTGAACACACATGTGGTAGATAACACATGTGGAAGATTGAAAGTGCGTGGACTATGCACACACGAAAGATTGAAGACAAGTGGACCTGATTTGAGATGGGTTGCACGCGAAAAATGAATGAGACTAGACCATGAACCTATCTCTGATACCATGCTAAGATAATTGAGGTTTCATCTTAAAACCAATTAGTGCCAAGTGGAGTAACTCAGGATCTTATTAAGTGGTCTAAGAGTTTATAATTTTTCTATGTGGGACAAGTGTATATTCAAACACTTCCCCTCACGTGTGACTTGATTTGAGAGGGGTCACACGTGGAAGATTAAACATATGTGGTAGATAACACATGTGAAAGATTGAAAGTGCGAGGACTATGCACACACGAAAGATTGAAGACAAGTGGATCTGATTTGAGATCGGTCGCACGCTGAAGATAAATAAGACTAGATCATAAGCCTAGTTCTGATACCATATTAAGATAACTGAGTTTCCATCTTGAAACCAACCTTAAAAAAAAATGTCATGTAGGAGTTGAAAGAAAAAATATCTATTAAGATACATGATGTAAACATGCATGAAAGAACCAAAATAGCTAATTGTAAGTCTCTAGAAGACTACTAAAAGTTTGCAAGTCTCTAAAAGACTATGAAAATCCAAAATAATTGTATGAATATTTTCCATCTTTAGATACAAGACATAAACATGACATGTCCTAAGCAATATTATCTGCTATTCAAAATAGTGAAAATTCTATCATTTTGTTGCACATGTGTGCTAGTTATGTTAATTTTGTACTATTACTGTCAATTTTGCAAAAATGAAGAATAGTTTGATTTTGGTATGCAATTCTTATAGGACCAATCAATCACAGTTATCACATAAAGAAAGTGTTAAAGAATCCAATTGTTAAACATAGATAACCTAATTTTTAAATTTAATATATAAGATTTTGAATTACTTCACCTAACACCAATTAACTTTAAAATGAAACATCAAATTCTTAATAAAAAGAGACAAACGTTCTATATATCTAATGGCCAGAATTAATGACTATGGATGAATATTTGGCACAATGGAGGAAAAATAAACACGAGACAGTATGGCCCATAGAAGTTCTCTCCGAAGTGGTGAAGAAAATGGCTTGTTCTTTTAGATCGATCAAAGCTGCAGTCTCCACCGGCACGAACCTACACTAGTCATATAGTGTAATGCACAATATACCGTATAACTTTTAACTAAAATCTTCTATGGGCAAGAGTTTAATGCACAATATACACATATCATAAGTGCTCTGTTGATAAATTAAGATTTTTAAGACCATCAAGTAGTTGTTCGATACTAGTCGGCATGCTGATCTATGGTGCACTTAAGTAGCACAGGTCGAGAATAGTTTTCGGATAGAGAAAGCATGTTTTGGGTTGGTCAGAGAAAGCATGTTGTTCCACAAAGCGACCTGGATCAGATCTCTTCACGAGAAAACAATTAATGAGACTAGACAAATGAAAATGGAAAATGTCACGTTTATTGTTTCCTTAAAATTTTAATTTGTTTTTATTATTTAAAATTAGTCAATTTATTCTCTATTATTTTTTAAAAAATTTAAATTCGTCTCAAGTATTTAAAATTAATCAAATTAGTCCCTACTGTTTCCTAAATTTTTTTAGTTTAGTCCCCAAATGGAATCACATGTAAAGACTAAATTGATTTTTTTAAGAAATAATAGAGTCTAAATTATTTTTAAAAAATAATAAAGATTAAGTTGACTAATTTTGAATAACAGAGACGGATTTAAAATCTTTAAAAAACTAATAAAAATTAAATTGAGAACATATAAAAAATAATAAAGATTAAGTTGACTAATTTTGAATAATAGAGACGAATTTAAAATCTTGAAAAAAATAATAAAATTAAATTGAGAACATACAATGTACAACATATTTATATTAACAGAGGACTATAAAATCTTATCAAAAAGATAATTCTAAGCTATAACAAACACTGTTAAAACTCAAAATACAACACTTTAAAATTCAAATTACAAAACCAAACTGATACGTTATCACTAATTTTTAATAATAAAAAATAAATTTAAAATTTTGATAAAACAATAGGGACCATTTATCTAATATTTCTAGAAAGACAACACCAACTTTCTTGTGGTGGGATTCTTGGCACCCCTTGGGACAACTTTCTCATCATATTCATCCTGATACTATCACTGCCTCATGCATTGGTTTGCAAAGCAAAGTTTGTGTGGTTATTTGAAGGGATTCACTTCGTTGGACTAGATGCTTGGCTTCTCTTGATCCTTTCCAGGTGGAGATTGACCCCAACAGGGATGACCACATCTATTAGGAAGGTGGTTGTAATGGCAGCTTTAACACCAAAGCTACTTGGGAAGCAGTTAGACAATGCCATGCAAAAGTGCCTTGGTTTCACTTGCTATGGAAAAACAATCATATACCAAAGCATAGTTTTTGCTCTTGGCTAGTTATCCTTGATAGGTTGCCAACACGGTATCGTCTCATGTGTGGGGGCTTTCAAATTCATGGGGTTTGTACTCTTTGCAACATGGTCTTGGAAACAAAGGATCACATTTTCTTTGAATGTTCGTTTAGTAGAAGAGTTTGGAGAAGCTGTGCAAAAAAAGCAAGAATCAAAACATTGGGTGTCCAATGGGATAGAATAGTACAAGGCTGCAGTATTTTTGCAAAGAGGAAGACATTGCAGGGATCTATTGTTAAACTTATGTTTTATGCTTGCATTTACCATTTGTGGCGGGAGCGTAATGCAAGGATTTTCATAAATGCAGTTGCAAATGAGGAACATGTTATTAAATTTATCTCAAATGATATACGATATACACTGATGTCTAGAGGGAGTTTTAGAAACAATAGATTCAATAGAGAAATTTGTAACATTTGGAAGCTTGGTGATCTACTTGTGTAGTTTCAGGAGGTTTTTTTGGTTTTCTTTTTCTCTTGTATATGGTTTACCATGTTTTTTTTTATAGTGGAATGAAATATTCTTACTGACCCAGCAAAAAAAAAAAAAAAGGATCAGACTCTAGAAAAGACGATAATCGATTTGGCCCCACACATCAAATAACGCCTGTACGATCAAGAGTGAGTATAACTCACCATTTTTCTTCCAATTTTAAACTAATGTAATAATCGATTTTTCAGCATGATCCATAGGAAAGTTCCGCTTTCTTTGATTGCGTTCTGATTAGGTTATGGACCATCTTAGTAATCGTCGCCTGTTATTATTATTATTATTATCATTTTGCTTTGAGGGATGCAAAAACTTGGAAACTAAACCAAAGGAAAAAATATTTTACTTTTAAAATCTTTCCCCATTAATAATAGCACAGATTTTGGAAGGTTATCAATTCTCAAAGCATGACATGCGCTACTGTTGAAGTCTTCTATATTATTTGCTATGTAGTAATTGGATTTTCTAATATATGATAGGATTTTATCATTTTGTGTTGTTGGAATATTTCTCCATTATGTGAGTTTCTGTTAATTATAATTTGAATTATAAAATAGGTTGTGTTGGATATAAAATGCGCCGAGCCGAGCTTGACCTGCCTTGTCCTTGAGTGAGTTGAGGTCCTACACAAATATAGAAAAGGGACAACGGGTGTTATCTCTCACGTTCTTCCTCGGGCGAGAGAATTAGTGTGTTGGCTCGGGTAAGTATCCAATGAAATGATGACAAATTTAAAAGTAGGATTTATCCATTACCTTTTATCACTTTCCTAATGCTATTTATAGTAAATGTTGAAGATCATGATAAGTGGATTGGTGCTAATGGCTCTCATTTTTCTCTTTTGGGGTATTTTAGTAATTGGACAATTCATCATTTTAAGGCCATATTAGGTTGAATATCTGATTCATAAATGATAAATCCATATCTGGCTATACAATTTTTCTCCAGTAGTAAGTTGGTGAAGAAAATGGCTTGTTCTTGTTTCAGCCATGAAATATGAATGAGGGGAGTGATTTATAGTAGTATGTGAAGTAACGAGTAGACTTACTTAACTGTAATTTGGACAAGGTCAGAACAACAAAACCTGACCGGCACCTGCGCAAAAAACCAGTCCCGCAAGTTTAATCTTCCATGGGCTTTTGTCATTATTGTTTTGGCTTTATTTAACATGTACTTCGTTTGTTTTATCTTTCCTTTATTTTTTCTATTTCAAGTTTCGTTAAAATTCAAAATATAGAGTAGTAGTTTCATTTATGAAAATTCTCTGTTAAAATTCTTCTTTTGTGATACTTAAAAAGACATAAAAACTTAACAAATACAGTAGAATCTCTTTAAATTAATACTCGATAAATTAATAATTTCTTTTAATTAATAAAAATATTCGGTCCTGACTTGAGACCGGTATAAAAAGTTGATAAATTCGATAACATTATAAAATAATACATTTAAAAATTTTCCTTTGTATTTTATTAACCCAAATATTTCATAAATTAATAATTAGCTAAAAAGTACATAATAAATTGACTATAAGATTTTCTTAAAATATGAATTAAGAGTAACTTGTCTTTTGTTGAACTTCGAATCTAGTTAAATCTCATATTTAATTATTTAAAGAGAAAAAATTGAGATAATCCTACAAGGATTAGGATACAATATTAGATAAATTAGTTATCATCATAATCCTACAAGAACTTGAATACGAAATTAGAGAAACTTTATTTTAATACTACTAAATTAAATTTTGTCTTCTATTCTCATTATTTATCTTTTCAAATTGGACTGAAAAAATACAAGTCACTTTTCAAAAAAAGACATCATAATCATAATATGTTTACTATAAAGGTAAAAAAATTAAAAATATATCTATAAATTAATAGTTATTAATTTATCGATAAATTAATATCTCGCTAATTTAATAGAATTTGGTGGTCCCAACGCTATTAATTTAAAGAGGTTCTACTATGACGCCTGAGAATTTTATCATAAATCTTTTTATAACTGCTGCATATCTTTGCGCGCATTTCTACGTGCATCATCTTTCTTGCTTAATTATTTTTATTAGAGGTTACTATTTATAATATTTTCGACTGTTTTAAAAGTTTGATTTTAATTTTTTCCTAGGTCATATGACATTTAAAAGGAACCGAGAACTTGTCGTTTTAGGCTTTCGAGGTTAGGAGTGTGCGTTTAGAAAATAGATTTCATGACCTTTGAATAGTGTTACGTTAGAATAGTGCTAGTTGCAAAAAAAAAAAAAAAAAAAAAACATTTGAGATCACATTTAGCCTTAGTTGATCAAGTTTTTGGGATTAATTGACTCAAATTAATAGACATACACAAACATATAATAAACCCAACTCATAAATTAAAAACAAAAGCACATTCTTGTCGTCGAAACAAAAGAGAAAATGTCCTCCATGTCCCTCAAGATGGCCGGCCACCTCTAGGAGAAGAAAGGAGATTTTTTTTCATCTTCAAGCTTGATCTTGGATGCTTCCTAAGGCTTCTACAAGTGTTATCAACCTAGCTCAAGCTTGTTGTTGCCTCTACTAAGCTTGTTTATGTGAGGGAGCTTAATTTCTTTAAAGTTAAAGTTTATGCATATTGTTGAATTTCTTTTATTTGTTGATTGTAGCTCTAAAACTTGTTATACATGCTTACTATATGCTTAATAGATGCTATAGAGTTAACTTTTGATACTTAATAACAATGTTTATGGTTGGAATTTGAGATTGAATAAAGAGGGATGAATAGTGCACATTTTTTAGGGTTTGAATAAAAATTGCTAATTAGCTTGAATTGAGACTTCAATTAAGATGCTCTAGACCCTAGTGAAGTTAGTTGAAAAGCCACGTGAGGTTGAATCACTCGAAACCGAGCTTAATTGCATAAATAGCCGACTTTAAAAAGGGGACTTTTCTCGTTAAGCAATCCAGGCAAGTTTGGGCATTGATTCGGGTATCCTTGAGCTAAGGAAGCACATTTGGTGCTTTCGTTTCGCGAAAATGGGATTCGGTTAGTATAGTTGTAGTTCAAACCCGTTCGGGGCCTTCCCGAACTTTTGCTTCTAAAATGAGTTTTTATGATTCTAAAAGGTGTCTTTGGGCATAATTAAGAATATAGAAAGAATAGGATATGATTTGGAAATCTTGAACCACGCATAAGAGAAAGAAAACTCGGTAAAAGAAAGGGGAAAAATAGTTTTTAGCCGTTTTAGTTGCATTTGGAACTTGTCGTGGGATTGTATTGTCTTGTATTGAATATTCAAGATATAATTAAGCTATTTGAGTAGTTTTTGGGAGTGATTTATGTTGATTGCTACTTTTGGAATCTTCATGCTATATTCGTGCTTGTGTGAACTTATATCGTGAATATATGTAAGGGCGGCCTACTTTGTCGACCCTCTTACTTGTTATGTGATATCTTGATTGCTTGTGACTTGTCTCGGGGTTGCGCAACCTTTTCGGACATGGTAGCGTCGAGAAACACGGGCGGCGTCGGGCTTGTCGTACTCCCTCGACTACCATGGTGCCTATTCCCTTTCTCGCTGAGGTATACTCCACTACCCCAGTGGCGTGGTTCACCTATTGGGCATAGACCTACCTCGGGAGAAAGGGTCGTAGGATCGGGATACATCCAGAGTATCCCAATTGTTGGTGTTTGAGGTTTGTCGGCATATTCGTGAAGTTTGTGGTTCGTGGCTCGTGATTGAAGACATGGAAGTGGAACCGTATCCTTTTAAAAGTGATTAATTGCTTGGCTTGTTATCTTGCTAGTTTACGTGGCTTATATACATGTTGTCTTGTGTTTGCATATCATATTGCACGTTAGTATATTGCATCACCTCCCTCGCTGGGTAACATTGTTGCTCACTCCTCATTTGATATGTTTCAAGAGAAGCTGAGGTAAATCCCCAGCTGTTAGAAGTAGAAGAAGAAGAAGAAGTTCACGTAGATAAGAATCTATGACTTTCTATGCTAAGGTGGATCTTATGTGCAGTTTGCGTGGAGTTCATGTTAAATATTGTATTTTGAGACCTTGGGGTCTTATGTATATGTTTAGTTGTTGTAGTCTTGTATGTTAGAGAAAGATGTTGGAATGTAATAATGGATTCTATAATTTATTTTCTCTTACATGCTTGGAGTGTTTATTGTCCTACATATGGAACCTAAAATTATAATTGTATCTAACTAATTATGGTTAAAACCAACTTATTTCGCATGCTTGTGTGCTTAAGAAGAATGTTTTTGCTCCAAGGCTCGGATGGCCTTGTGATTTTGATTTGGATTTAAAGATAAGTTGCATAACTTGTTGTTTATAGTTCAAATGTCATAAGTGTTTATTCGCAGGTAATAGTTTTGTCCTTGGTACAGAGGAGACTCTGTCCGAGTGACGGATCCGAGCCTAACTTTAGCGTGGGGTTAGGTTCGGGGCGCTACACTTTAGGTGGTATCAGAGCTATTTGAATGCTTGAAGCTGTGTTAAATTCCTTGGCATGTGGGTAGTGGTCTATATGTGAAAGTGAATTATGTGAATATATGATTGTTTAATTGTTTAAGTACTTAGATAAAAGACATGCTAGTATTAAAAGGAATGATAAAGCATGATGTGATAAGAATAGGAAAAGTTTAGTGTTTAATGTTGTTAAGTGTTTTATGTGTTTCTTATGTGAGTAAAATGTTTGAAAACAATGTGTACATTATCTTTGCATAGTTTATTTGTCTATTATAATATTATGTTCTTGTAGTATTGAAATGAGGAGATGGGGTAGACCACGGAGAGAGCCGGAGGAAGCTTCCAGACAGGATGTACCGGGGCAAGGTACTGGGGCTGCCGGGGATGTACCGCATGGTCAGGAACCGAGTAATGCCTAGATTATGGCCACAATGGCCACCGCAATGAATACCATAGCTCAGTTTGTGGTTCAGCAGGGTACTACAAGTGTCGGCATGTATAATCAGGCTGCTAGAGCAGAGGGCAGTGGTACTGCAGAAGGTAACTTGTTTGATAAATTCCCGCATCACGGGGCATATAGTTTTATGGTGAGCCTGATGATATGAAAACAGAGATGTGGTTGAGTAAGTTCGAGAAAGTTGCTGCGATACTTGAGTGCAACGATGAAAGAAAGATTACCTATGCTACCTTTTTAATGGAGGGTGACGCCGAGGAGTGGTGGCACACTATTAGAGAGAAATGGGATGCTGAGAGGGTCCAGCATGTATGGGCTAACTTTGTTCGTGAGTTTCGAGATAAATATGTATCGGTTGTAGCCCGTGAGAGACATCATGATGAATCCATAGCTTTGAAACAGGGGAACATGACTGTAAACCAGTATGAGGCTACCTTTACGAGACTATCTCGATATGTGCCAGCTTTGGTTCAGCCAGAGGATGTGAAGATCCAGAGATTTATCACAGGGTTGAGGAGTGACATCATGCTTAATTTGTCTTCGAGAAAACTCATATTGCTTGAGGTCTTATGTTGCAAGCTTTGTAAATGAATTTTTTGTTGTTATTTATTCATCAAAATCCACAGAAAGGTAGGAATATTATATTTTGAACTATTTCCATGTATGTTTTTATGAACTTTGTGTGGAAAAATTCATTTACTAACAAACATATTGACTCAGCTTAACTATATTAGAATTTATAGAATTAACACTATTTCTTTGAATTTACTGATACAAGTTTATTTTCATTGTAAATTATTTTATTTATAATATTTTTTCAATATACATGGGCTTAGCCCGTGCATATGCACATGCCAGCACTAACTAGTCTATATATATATATATTGCATCATCCATTTCCATTTTGGTATTTTTCTTGGTAAACCGTGATGTTCTTATATAAATTTTGAAGGCTTTTCTATTACTAGACTTGCTCATAGTTCTGTTTGAATTGGGGAGTAGGATGTTGGTGACATTCAAGAATTACAAAGATATGGAACATGAATTGGTTATACTTATAATTGCTTCCCTTATTCTTGGGCAAGGAAAATCTTTAAATTGAATTTGTAGTTCTTTCTCATGTAAGTAAAAATTTGGTTGTGGAACAGTCTTTTTGCTGGTGATTAATGCTTTGATAAAAACTTGTGTCATTCAATCCCGGCTAATATGTTGCAAATATAAATCAGGGATGTAAGGTTGCCTGCACCTAAGTTTTGGCTATTCTGGCTAAAAAGAAATTTGATGATATTCTGTAGCTGCCATTGATGCCTATCTCGTGGATGTTGTCTTTCCATCAAATGTTACATGTCAACTGTCTTGGAGACACTAGGACTTGCAAGGGTTACTATATTGCTATAATTTTTAGTGGTTATAGAGTAATCCTTAAGATGACTTTTTGTATTGTTAGCTATCAAACACCTAGTATCTTTTGGATTTTGAACCTACAAATTATATATGATTGTTATAGAAAATGTTTTATTTAATGTTGTGATTATGAATAGATGTTTTGGATTTTTTGTTTTTTCATATATGTAAATATATTGTGTATATATATATACTTTTTGTAATGTTCTTTTAATTTCAATTTTTATAGCAAATTTAGTTTGAGATGATTTTTTAAAATTTATGAATGTATTATGAGAAGTTCAATTATATTGAGAGGTTAAGTTAGTGAGGGCTCCGTGATGGCTTGGTGACGGAAAATGTTAGTGACGGATTGGCGAGGGAAAAGGTTGGCAAGGGCTTGGCGACAATAATTTTGGTGACTGTATGGTGAGGGGTTAAGTTGGCGAGTGCTTGGTGAAAACTTCTATGTGTAGAGCCCACATTATCGATTGAAAACAGATAGCATGCCCCACTACTAGAACGGGCTGAATCGTGTTATGAAGGAGTGAATTTAAGCTCCAAACATGCTAGAGTCTACATGTATGAAAGCAGTACCACATCTGATTATCATTTTTGAGCGTGACCCTAAGTTAGTTAACAAAAGCCATTTAATTATGCTGTCTAGGAATTAGTGCTTGAGCACTTTTAATATTAATTAATGATCTTTACTCTTTAAATAGGAAAAAATAGGTGGAAGAGCTTTCTGACCAAAAAAAAAAAAACTAAAAAAAAGGTGCATAATTTATCGTGATTGATCTTTAGATAGACAATTTAAGGTGCAAGGAGTTTGAGCATGATCGATTTGATATATTTAAGCATATACTTGTGTCTTTTTCTGATTTCCATTTGGAGTTCTATTATCCATTTAGGCTGCGTTTGTTTACCGTAAAATATTTTCTCAGAAAATATTTTTAGATTTTATGGTGTTTGGTAATACTGAAAAATTGGTTAATCGTAAAATATTTTCTGGTCAACAATTGCAATTTCTTTTTCTTAATTTTACGGTATTGGTAACACCAAAAAATTGGTCAATCGTAAAATATTTTCCGGTCAACAATTACGTACAAAATTCTTGAAAATGTTTTCATTTCCTTTGGGAGAAGAAAACATTTTACGGAACTCACGGTACATCCAAACACCAGAAAATATTTTCCAATATTCTATTTTTTAGAAAAATATTTCCCCCAACAAGTTATTTTACGGCAAACAAATGGAGCCCTGTAAAATATTTTATTTTCTAGGAAAATATATTCCACAAGCAAGTTATTTTATGGCAAAGAAACGAAGCATGTACTTATAATAATTAGCAAAAGGTTAGAACAAATTGTTAAAAAAATAAATAATATAATAAATTCGTGTATAATAGTTTAACGTTTTACATGATATAGTAATTTAATATATTATCAACTCTCCCCTTCATTCATTTAGAAATATTGAAACTGACCAACATGCAAGGGTAAAAGGAAAAAACGAATCTCTCCTATATATATTTAGAAATAATAAATAATATAATAACTGTTTCCATGTATATACTCCATTGATTTCCACCATTCACTATATAAATGTTAGTCGGTAGGCATATAATATCTTGAAAGAGAAAATCCCTAAGTGAGGGCAAGAAAATTTATGCAATGAGGGCAAGAAAATTTTAAAAGTTTGGAAAAAATAAGGAGCACTAAGCGAAGACAAAGTGAGAAAGAATCCAGCTCCATTTAGTCAAAACTTGTTATGTATGTACTGTAAGAATTGGTGTGATCTATTAAGATATCAGTGACTCATTTAAATTAAAATATTAATTAGTTATATTCCAAACTCATTAGGTTAGTTGATGGAAATAACTAACATGTTCCTATATATACATATTAATTATTCATCCCTTACCTATATATATATATATATATATATAGTAGATAGTCTGCCTACGACAAATCATCGGTATCATCATCGGTATCCATTCTTTTTGGGACCACCTGGCCGGGCCAAGATTTGGTGGCGTTATTTTAAGAAAGTAAATCTATGAATATTCGTGTTTTAGAACCTTGTCCTGTATTGGGAGATACTCCTTTTGTGTTGTAAAATTTGGAGAGTATGGGACTAGATGAAAAAAAAATCAAATTGGGGATTTTCTTGTTTTTCAAGTTTTTCTCCATAATTTAGCCTAACTTCTAACTAAAATTATTTCAAATATAAGTTGTGTCGGAGTTAAGTACATTAAAAGTCAGAATGAGTACTACAGTGATAGAATCAGTAAACTAATTGAATAGGATGGCACACTTAAGTAACATAAAACATGAAATTTGGGTCGCAGTGTTGCTTCCATTTTATTGATCAAATCGACATACAAACTTAATAAGCACATAGATGGTGACTTTTTCTTACTTACTCATTTATCATATTCTTTTTGGACACCTAATCGACATACAAATTTAACTAAGACATAGATGGTGATTAATAAACGATCTATCAACTAAATATGCACGTAAAAAGAAAGAAACACAGCGACACTTTTCATTTAAATCCCTAAACATAATAAATGTAGGTGAAAACCCACTTGTGTAAGTAAGCACAAGGCAACGAATCCTTCTTCACCTTCTAGGGGCGGTCGATTGCCCCTAGAAGGTGAAGAAGATATGAAGTAGCTCAGTGGTTGGGAACAACTGTGTTCACTTTGGTAGCGTGAGTCCTTCCCCCACACAAGATTCAAACACTAGACCTCCCGAGCCCAAGGTGACAACCCTTGCCATTGGGCCATCACCTAATTCCTGAGTAACTATAAATTTTTTAAATCAAAAGACCAGCTTCCTTCTTTTGTTTCCCCCCCCCCCCCCCTTAAAAACCAAACTATATATGTAAGTTATACTTCGTTATGTGTGCATTACTTTCCTCTTCCTCCATCATCTTTTATCAAATCTTCTTCTTCCAATTTTATGTTATTTTGGAGATTTTTGTACTAGTCCAAAAATATTGTACAAAAAAAAAATTTCAACCCCCCAATTTTCAATTCCTGGATCTGCCCCTATCACCTTCCACTTTAAGAAAACACTACCCGAATCCTCAAGTCAGTTAGAATTATTACAAATTGACACTGCTGGATCCATGAACATGCGTCCATCAATTTTTCTCATGTTTATCCCATTTTTGTTTTCTCCTAGTCTTTTAGGCTCTATTAATTGGCCTAACTTAAATTTAACCACCAATCATGCTAAAGAACTATGTTTTAATACATACATGCATGCATACTGTCATACCTCAGGTCCAAAATCTCAGAGCTGTAAGTGAAATTAATATTATATGCTTAAAAAATAATTACTTTGGCTTCAAATTCACTAATTCAAAATAATTAGTCCAAATTATTACTTACATCCATAAGACAGAGTGCAGCAGTGTCTCACTCTAGTCTCCAGTGGTTAATGACTTGGTGCTATTTCAACTCGATATGATCAAGTGGTATGCCCAAGTCAGTACATACTAGCTAGAAAATTGCCAAAATGGTAATGCTTGATTTTAATATATGAGTAGACTCAAAATATAGCTACACGCGTAGTTAAATGATGTGCTATAAATGGTGACATGTTCTTTTTCTTAATATATATATACTTCAATGAATATTTTCGGAAAACCTTTTCGAATAACATTGGCATAATTACGGGAGAAATTGCTCAATGAAAATAACATGATATGACAAAGCACTCATATGCTCTATTGTCGGAATCGATTCGAATCATACGATTCGATACGATTCAACAAAGAATCGATACGAATCGAATGAGAGAATCATGAATCAACGTGAATCATATGTGAATCGTACCGAATCTTAACGAATCGTACGATTTACTGAATCATTCGCGATTCAGGCCACACTCACAAACTGCAAATTGGAGTCATAAGAAAATATGACAAAGCAGATTATCTACGGTTGGGTGAAAAGGCTTTGAAGTTGAACAAAGTGTTAGTTGTTAGTGGTCCACTATTAACTGCCTAGGTGCACTTGGGTCTGCCTTCGTCGGTTCGTCTTCTCATGGCTCCTGGGCAGTTATGTTAGGAGTCGTTGCTGGTGCTTTTGCAACTGTTGTGAACATATTTGAACATGGTGAACAAGTCGACATGGTGTTTGAAATGTACAGGAGTAATGCTGGTTTCTTTAAATTCATGGAGGAGTCAATAGAAGCAAACTTGTCAGAAAAAGATGTGGAGAAAAGAGAATGGTGAATTGTTATAGATGAAGGTGTCTTTGCAGTTAGGAAGAAGCCTGTCAGAATTGAGAGATCTTGCAGCTTCTGCTTCTAGTAAGAGGGAGGAAATTGATGAGTTTGCAAGCAAGCTCTTCTAGGTCTAAAATTATATTAGCTTGTTTTATTTTATTCTTTATCACCAGTAATGGTACTATATATATATTTTTTATTTTGAGATTCACAAGCAATCGTATGTGGTCTTTGTAGTTTGGACATAAAATTGCTTTGGAATTTAGTTTGCAAGATAGTGATTATTAAAAAAATAACAAAAATATATATATTAATATTCATTCAAAAGAAGAATTTCAACTAAAAACTGTTAATAGAAACATAATATATCAAATTAATCTAGTTTTAAATTTGTGACTGAATCGGTACGATTCACGATTCGATACGATTCACGATTCAAAAAAATGACATTTCGATTCACGATACAGTTCACGATTCGACAACTATGCTCACATGCCACTCACTTTAGCCTTAAATTCTCATCCATCTTTAATCCGTTTTGACATATAAATATACAACATTCATCTACTCTGAATGAGGAATGTGTGGTACCCGAACCTTCCCATTTTATAATCAAGTAGGGCCCACACAAAAATTGAGTGTGAAGTGCTCTTTCACTTATATCAAAACCCAACTCCTCCAACAAAAACTACTTTATAAGATTTTGGACTATTCCACTTAGCATCAATTTATTTTAAGATAAAATCTCATGATTCTTAACACATATTAATCCTTATGTTGGTGAGTGTTATATGGCCTATCTTAAATAAGCTTAGGCCCATGGTAATATTTGTGATAAGACGACAATGATTTGAACTTGAGATTTTTAGCCACAAGTCATTAGCTATACCTGAACGATAAAAGACTAAGAGGAAAAGAAAACTAGTTAATAGATTATGATCTAATAACATAACAATAACGTTATTAAAGAGATTGATAGTAATAAAATGATTTGAGTTATTCACTATCATGATTGATTTCTCTAATAATAGTATTATGTTATTTAAGGATCTAAATCCACATTAGTATTATCTGCTGTGCACAACTAACCTAACCTTCAAATACTAAGAAATCTGTCAACTACTAGTCTACTAAGAAGTTCCAAAAATTGGATACATCAAACCATCAAAATGTGGAATCATATAATTTATCCATTAATATGAATACACATACTGACCACAGTTATAATTAGTACAATAACATACAATAGCGAAATCAGTACATTGATGAGGTTGTACTGCAACACTATTAGGGGAAAAATACTTATTTATGTTCCCACAAAATAGAACTTTAGTATTTGTATCATTCTCTCATAATATGAATACACATACTGACCTTTCTTACTATTTCAATATATGCCCTGACATTTGAACCGTGGCGCCCACCCTGATTACACAGGAAATGAATCTACTTGGTAGGCATCAATCCGTGGCAAAACCCTAGTTTGGTGAATGAAGGGTACTCTTATATATCTTTGTTGCACGGGTGGCTGCTGCAGGATGTTAACCACAGCTCTCCAAAATGAGCAAAATTTGGTGTATAGAATGTCACTTGCTGAAAAGCAAATGGGGAGCAAATATAGAGTGGGGCGGAAAGAGTCTAGGAGAAAAATGGAGTAAATACTTACCACTACTAGCGTACCAAAAAAGACCATACTTTTTTGAACAAGTTTGGCATAATAATGGGAGGGATTGGTCGTCGATGACATTCTTGACAAAACATAACATACCAAGCAAAATATGAGGAGACTTGTTAGGGCAATGAACATTGTTGCTGGATGGGTCTCGAAGGGAGATTCATTCTTGGCTAGGTATTTCAACTACAGAAAATTGAGATTCACTGGGACAATGAAAGGAAGAATTGTAAGGATAGCAGGCAAAGCATTGTAGGTTTGCAAAGAAATTCAGTTAATTATCATCATATACATGACATTGGACTGGCCATACAAGTGTTCTCCAGTAAGCTGGTGAACAAAAAGGCTGCTTGTTCTTGTCTCAACCATAATTCTATACTTTTTATGAAACTATATGGAATGATAAAGAGTGAACGAATCTTTCCTGTATATATTTAGAAATAATAAATAATATAATAAGTTTCCATGTATTTACTCCATTGATTTCCACTATTCACTATATAAACGTTAGTCGGTAGGAATGATAAAGAGTGAACGAATCTCTCCTGTATATATTTAAAAATAATAAATAATATAATAATTGTTTCCATGTGTATACTCCATTGATTTATACTATTCACTATATAAATGTTAGTCGGTAGGCATATAATATCTTGAAAGAGAAGAACACTAAGTAACGACAAGAAAATTTATGCAATGAGGCAAGAAAATTTTAAAAATTTGGAAAAAATAAGGAGCACTAAACGAAGACAAAGTGAGAATGAATTCAGCTCCATTTAGTCAAAACTTGTTTTCTCTGTACGGTAAGAATTGGTGTGATTCATTAAGATATGGGTGACTCACTTGAATTAAAATATTAACTAGTTATAGCCCAAATCCATTAAGTTACTTGATGGAAGTAACTAACATGTTCCTATTTATACATATTAATTATTCATCGCCCTACGCCCATAAGGTAGAGAAATCTATTAATATCACTACCATGATTTCGTCTTCAACATCAAGTAAATAACTTGTAGCTTTAGTTATTTACTGTGATAATTACATAGCTTCTAATAAATTCAATTGTTAAATGTTTTTGCAATAACTATGCTTACAAAATGGTTTATTCTTGTTTCGGCCATGGAAGATGATCACTTGTTAAGAAGAAATATGAAGATGACTTCAATAGTAGAATATATACACATATGAATGAATGCATATATAATATATCATATAATCAACCTTTTCAACTTAGAATGTTTGCCCAGCTAGGTCGGCCCGAGTGCTTCTTAAGGAGATCAAGTTAAAGTTGGTGTGGCCGTCTACTATTATTTTATAGGGTAAATACCCAGTTTAGTCTCTTATCTTTAGGGGTTGTTCCAATTTAATCCTTATATTTCAAAATGTACTCTTAGTCTTGTATTTTTACCATTTGTCCCAATTTAGTATTTATTTTTCAAAATATACACTTTTAGTGTCGTATCTTTATCATTTATCCTAACTTTGTTATTATATTTGTCATTATGGTTCATGTTAGTCCTCTACCATTTTAAAAGAGAATTGATTAATCATGATCAAAGGATTAAAGAGAATTGATCAATCATGATCAAATGATTAAAGAGAAATGTCTTTCTTTTTTTCCTTTTTTTTGTTCTCATCCAAGTCTTCTGCTGAAATGTCGCCTTGTCGTGTTTTCAACGTCACGTGTATATATATATATATATATATATATATATATATATATATATATATATATATATATCTGAGATGTTGTGCACGGTGAGGTCTGCAATTTAGCGGCGTGAGATTGTGGAGATGTGCATCTTTGAGTTCCACTTAAATTCCAATCTATCTTTTGGCTACTTTGGGATAGCATTTCTTTCATCTCATTTGTAAATCCAGAATTTCTTAATCTTGGTTCCATGTCGTTAACATGGTGTTTTGGACTGCACTTTTTAAAGGAATAACAAAAGGAAACGGAGATTAGGAAATCATTTCCGTTGTTTGACTTTTGGTAGGGGAAATAAAAGGTGAATGAATTTGTAATTGTACTTAATGTTGGGTTATTTTTTAATAACCTAATGTGGACTTATAAATTATTCACAATTATATTTGGACTTTAATTCTAATTGGGATAATTAAGTGATCCAATATAGTTGATCCTAATAAAAGATCTTATAAGGTATGAGCTTTGTAATCCGTTGTGTCAATAATAGAGGATCTAACTAGAGTTAATGGGACTCTAGTTAAGTTGCCTATATAAAGAACATAAGATTGGTCCCAAGGCTACTCTTCATTTTTTCTCTAGTCTTCAATCCCATATTTGATAGACATCAAGCAACAGAGAAGATTGAGCTCGTGGAAGACCTTTTCTCGGATCATATTCATCTCGTCGTCATGGATTCGGGTATGTCATTTTTATCATTTTATTATGTAATCTCGATAATCTAAACGAAGCATGGAATTGAATCTAGATCCATAGATCTAATCTCGCAAGGCATAAATTTCAGATTTAGATCTAACAAGTATTTAATTTTTAGATCTGGATCCTACACTTAATACTTTTAAATAATAATGAAGAGTAAACGACTTAACACTTCAAGTGTTTTACCAAAAATGCACAATACTCTTATGTTTTATAAATAAGTTGATTACATTTTATGTTTTAAAAACGTAGCTGATTACCCCTTGTGTTTTAAAAACGTAGTTGAATACCCTAGTGTTTTATAAATAAGGTGATTACTTCTCTGTGTTTTAAAACATAACCGAATATCCTTTGTTAAAATGAACGATTTTTCTACCATAAGTGAGTATTTAGCTACGTTTTCAAAAATACAAGGGTATTCAGGTACATTTTTAAAACATAGGGGGTAATCAGCTTATTTATAAAATACATGATGGGATTTAATTATGTTTTTAAAACACATGAAAGTAATCATCTTATTTATAAAATATAGGGGTATTGTGCACTTTTGACAAAATATAGAGGGTGTTAAGTTGTTTATTCTAACGATGATTCAATGAATATGAAAGGGTAATATTGGGCTTTGCTCCAGTTGTATAGTTTTCTCTTTGTGTGTGAGATGTCTCGAAATTAACTCTCGATAAATGTAACATTTTTTGTATTTGATGTAATATCAGCTTAGACATCCCTTGAAATATAATATATATATATATATATATATATATATATATATATATATAATTAAATAAATTTTTATTTAAAATTATTTTTTTTTCTTCAATCTAAATAAACAATCATAAAATTATTTCATTTCCTCTTTCTTATTTCAACCCAAACCAGATAACCTCTTTTTATTCCTTTCATTTGTTATTTTTTGGTCTACCTACTTTCTTGTTATTCTTGTCCTTTCATTTCCTTTGTGCCATCCAAACTTTCTTGTTATTCTTGTCCTTTCCTTTCCTTTGCACAATCCAAACACAGTGACGTTTATCTACAACTTTTAATATTCAAGAAAGCAATCTTTATAATTTAAGGTAGGAAGAGGCTGGTTTGAGTGTTATTCTTACAACAACTCACTAATTATTTTATTTGTTTGCGTATGTGCGATGTATATATATAATTCTCTAATAGTCATAGTCATGTCATAGTCAGACCCAGTGACGGACCCAGGTACTCATATTTAGGGTATACATTCGTACAATGAAAGAGTTCAGAATGTACACAAAGTGTTCAATATAATAATTTTTCTATAAATAAAAAAAAACAAAAAACAAAAGACTATTTTTTTCCAACATCCTCACCTACATATAGGTCCGCCACGGGTCAGCACAGTAAATGAAACTTCCTAGAGACTTCATAATTATTATTATATTACAAAAGGACTGAGAAAAAATTACACAATTAGTCTTTATTATTTTTCTCAAATTTTAATTTCATCGCTATTATTTAAAGTTAAATAATTTACTCCTATTATTTTAAAATACTTTTAATTTAGTCCCTACTGTCATAATCTCAATTAATTCTAATGGAAAATGTAAAAAATACCTAAATTGTCCTTGCATAATTAACAAATTACTAACCTATCGTTTAAATATATATCATATATATTCATCTCTATTGTTTCACAAAATATTCAAATTAGTTCCCTTTATTTTACAAAATATTCAAAGTCTCGCACACATGCACATTATCTATTTTGAATAAATTATTGAAAATAATAAATAATGTCGTCAGCAAACCTGAGGTATGCAACTTAGCGGCGTGAGATTGTGGAGATATGTATCTTTGAGTTCCACTTAAATTCCAATCTATCTTTTGGCTACTTTGGGATAGCATTTCTTTCATATCATTTGTAAATCCATAATTTCTTAATCTTGGCTCCATGTCGTTAACATGGTGTTTTGGATTGCACTTTTAAAGGAAACAAAAGGAAAGGGAGATTAAGAAATCATTTGCGTTGTTTGACTTTTGGTAGGGGAAATAAAAGGTGAATGATTTTGTAATCGTACTTAATACTTTTACATAGTAATGAAGAGTAAACGACTTAACACCTCATGTATTTTGTCAAAAGTGCACAATACCCCTACATTTTATAAATAAGCTAATTACCTTTTATGTTTTAAAAACGTAGTTTATTATCTTTTTGTATTTTAAAAACATAGTTGAATTGTAACGCCCGAACCCAATCCCACGCTAAAGGTCAAGCTCGGACCCGTCACTCGGACAGAGTCTCCTCTGTACCAAGGACTAAACTGTTACTTGCGAAAAGTCACCTATAACATTTGAACTATAAACATCAACTTATACAACCTAACTTCTAATATCTCCAAAGCCAAGTCAAATTCACTAGGCCATCCGAGCCTTGGAGCAACAACAATCTTCTTAAGCACACAAGCATGCGAGGTAAGTTGGCTTTAACCAAAAGTAGTTAGATACAATTATAATTTTAAGTCCTATATGTAGGATAATAAACATTCCAAGCATGCAAGAGAGGATGAAATCTAGAATCCATTATTGCAATCCAACATCTTTCTCTAACATACAAGTCTACAACTACTAAACATATACAAAAGACCCCAAGGTCTCAAAATACAATATTTAACATGAACTCCACGCAAACTGCACATAAGATCCACCTTAGCACACAAAGTCACGGATTCTGATCTACGTGAACTTCTTCTTCTTCTTCTACTTCTAACAGTTGGGGATTCACCTCAGCTTCTCCTGAAACATATTAAATGAGGAGTGAGCAACAATGTTGCCCAACGAGGGAGGTGGTGCAACATATCGAATGTTGCCCAGCGAGGGAGGTGATGCAACATATCGACGTGCAATATGATATGCAAACACAAAACATATATATACAACATAAACCAGCAAGATAGAAAGCCAAGTAATTAACCACTTTAAAAAGGATACGGTTCCACTTCAAGTCTACAATCACGAGCCACAAACCACGAACTTCACGAATATGCCGGCAAACCCTAAACACCAACAATTGGGATACTCCGGATGTATCCCGATCCTACGACCCTTTCTCCCGAGGTAGGTCCATGCCCAGCAGGTGAACCACGCCTCTGGGGTAGTGGAGTATGCCTCAGCGAGAAGGGAATAGGTACCATGGTAGTCGAGGGAGCACGGCAAGCCCGATGCCGCCCGTGTTTCTCGACGCTACCATGTCTGAAAAGGTTGCGCAACCCCGAGACAAGTCACAAGCAATCAAGATATCACATAACACATAAGAGGGTCGACAAAGTAGACCGCCCTCACATATAAGCACGATATATAGCATTAAGATCCCAAAAGAAGCAATCAACATAAATATTTCCCACAAGCTATTCAAATAGCTTAATTATATCTTAGATATTCAATACAAGACAAGACAATTCCACAACAAGTTCCAAATGCAACTAAAACGGCTAAAAACTACTTTTTCCCTTTCTTTAACCAAGTTTTCTTTCTCCTATACGTGTTTCAAGGTTTCCAAATCATATCCTAATCTTTTTATATTCTTAATTAATCCCAAAGACACCTATTAGAAGCATAAAAACTCATTTTAGAAGCAAAAGTTCGGGAAGGCCCCGAACAGGTTTGAACTACAACTATACTAACCGAATCCCATTTCGCGAAACGAAAGCACCAAATGTGCTTCCTCAGCTCAAGGATACCTGAATCAAAGCCCAAACTTGCCCGGATTGCTCGACGAGAAAAGTCCCCTTTTTAAAGTCGACTAATTGCGCAATTTAGCTTGGTTTTGGTTGATTCAACCTCACATGGCTTTACAACTAGCTTCACTAGGGCCTAGAGCATCTAATAGAAGTCTCAATTCAAACTAATTAGCGATTTTTATTCAAACCCTAAAAAGTGCACTATTCATCACCTCTTTTGTTCAATCTCAACTTTCAACCATAAACATTGATAATAAGCTTCAAAAGTTAACTCTATAGCATCTATTAAGCATATTATAAGCATGTATAACAAGTTTTAGAGCTATAATCAACAAATATAAGAAATTCAACAAGATGCATAAACTTTAACTTCAAAAAAAAATTGAACTCCCTCACATAAACAAGCTTAGTAGATGCAAGAACAAGCTTGAGCTAGGTTGATATCACTTGTAGAAGCCTTAGGGAGTATCCAAGATCAAGCTTTGAAGATGAAAAATCCTCCTTTCTTCTCCTAGAGGTGGATGGCCAAATGGAGGGACAAGGATGGCATTTTTGCATTTGTTTTGATGACAAGTTATGTGTTTTTGTTTTTAATTTTATGAGTTTGGTTTATTATATGCATGTGTATGTCTATTAACTGAGTTAATTAGTCCCAAAAACTTGATCAACTAAGGCCAAAATGCAATTTCAAATGTTTTTAGTTGCAATTAACACTATTCTTACGTAACACTATTCAAATGACATGAAATCTATTTTCTAAACGCACGCTCCTAAGCTCGAAAGTCCAAAATGACTAGGTCTCGATTCCTTCTAGATGTCCTATGATCTAGGAAAAATATAAAATCTAACTTTCGAGGCGGTCAAAAAATTTTATGAATAGTAACCTCTAATAAAAACAATTAAGTAAGAAAGATGATGCACGTAGAAATGCGCAAATAGATATGCAACAATTATAAATAGATTTATGGTAGAATTCTCGGGCATCACATGAATACCCTCTATATTTTAAAAATGTAGCTGGTGAACAAAATAGTTTTTTCTTGTCTCAGCCATAATTCTATACTTGTTATGAAACTATATGGAATGAGAAAGAGTGATATGACTAGCTATTTAACAACTGTGTAGGTTGGCTTAAATAGCCTCATTTTGGATCCGGACTAAGGAGTATATGAATCGTGGGACCAATATGGCTTAAATAGCTCTAGTTTACGGGTCGTCTATGTATGCAAAGTACATGTAATATGAATATGACACCTACATATTGGAGAGACACAAAGAGGGGTTGCCTAGGCTACAAATAGCATTTCTCCTTAAGATATTAATTGAAATATGATTACAACATTTATGTCTGTGTCCATACAAACATATAGACAGAGATTTTCTGTAACATATGTCATGGATTTATTCTATGACGTCGTGTAATGTTCCATATTACTTAGAGATAAATGAATATTCTAAATATAAGAGATAACTTGTATTATTTTTTTTGAATCAGAAAAAAAGTCTAAATAGTTATAGAATTCTTGATTCGGAACGTGTCGTGTTGCCCCTTTGCAAGGAAAAACTTCTTGACTATTGATGGCTTACGATCTATTTGACATAGATGTATTTTTTTTTCTTCTTCTATAGAGGCAAAAAGCTACATAAGCATTTGATCATGTCAATATTATTATCTGCTATGCACTAATCATATCTCTTCAATAGTTGAAATTCTATCATTTGTTGCGCATATATTATAGTTATGTTAATTTTGTAAACATTATTAGTATTACTGTCAACTGGAAAATTAGTGAGCAATTCATCAAAGCGTTGTCCCCTAGAGCCTCACACATCGACTGGAAAATTAGCTCCATCATCAACGTTGTCACATTCAGGTCCAGTTCTCTCATGCTAAAAGATGTAAAAATGCTGAAACAGATGGTGGATTGCTATGAAAGTTAGGTCTCACTTTGTGACACTCAATCTCATATTGGTTCTTTAAAAGATTTCTATTTAATTTATAATGACTTTAGTTCTCTATTATACTATCAATATAAACTTAAATATTCTCAATCATTTGATTAGTCTCAATGTATTAATACACTAGTAATTACACTTGAGTCGTAACAAATGATATAAGGGCAAGTTGTACACTTCGTCCTACAATAATTATGTACAATTTATGTTCAATTTATAATAATTTGACTACGTATACAGGCTACACTTTAATGAAACAACATATACTCCGGTGTCACGTGTTATCTTTGTATATTTTCTTTGCGTGCTATCTTATTATTTGTTTGCCATGGATGTAGATGCTACGAAAATCTAACGCATCTTCTTTGGTAGGACCCAACAAATATTTCCATGCCACCGATTTTTTCTATATATATTTCCCTACACCACTAATTTCAACTCCCTCCTCTTTCTTTTTTTTATTTTATTTTATATTTTATTTTAAAGGAGGCGAAAGTCAGGAATGCTAAACTAAATGAAGAAATTTTTTTTCTTAATATCTTTCTCCATCAATAAAAATACATATCTTGGAGAGTTGTCAATTTCAACTGCTTTCATGGCAAATAATATTTTATTAATTAGCACATAGAGCATGAAATCAGATAGTGGACTTTAGTGTACAATGAAGGAGAATATATTTTTTACTTCCTGTAGTCGTGCGAACTGTTAGAAGACCAGGGCCCAGATATGATGGCGCTTGTGGAAACAAACTCGTTAGAAGTTCTAATCATTAATTACTTAATTATAAAAAAATAACAATAAAAAAGTTTATTTGCTACTAACTAAGGACAAAGCCACAAAAGCAGTTTCTTTTCGAGTATCGCTGATTATGTTGTACAATATTAGGCATCTTTTAAATTTAAAAATAAAAAATACTGTCTTAGAACCTTATGCCATGCGGGCAAACTTAAAACATGGAAAAATAAGGAGCACTAAAAGTGAAGACTCTATAAAAATTAATCTAGCTCAATAATTTTGGCTAGCATTGATTAAGTGATCACCTCACATGAGAGAGAAGTTTTTATATTTATTTATTTTCTTTTTCACATCTTCTCATGTTGAGGCCGGATTTGTTTGAGTTTTGTACGTTGACTATTTTAATATTTTTACTTTAAATGGGTGGGAGAAAAAGATTTGAACCTATAGCCTTTTAGTATTTAGACTTTGATATTATGTTAAATGACCACCTCATCTAAAAATAAACTATTATAAAAGAATTTATTATATTTATTAATGTTCTTCTTCACATCTGATCAAAACTTGTTCTACCTAATTCCATTATTTTGGCTAGCATGATTCTTAGAGGAAATGAAAAGTCAAACGAAAAATAGCAGCAGGCCCTCGAACTCACTTTGTTAGTAGAAGATATTTTCATGACAACTTTATAGTATACGCAATTTTTAGAAAACTTCGCTTGGAATATAGATGACATTCATTGGCGTATTCCTATTGTCTAATATATTTTATTCATTTTTCTTTTGTCTTTTCTTGTTCTTTTATACCAATTTTTTATTTTCCTCTTCACTCGAGTTTCATTTAGGAGGCACGAAGTACACATTATATATATACATACACATTGTTAGTTACCTATATACACACACGAATATAGTTAAAAGTCAAGCTATAGTTCAGGAATGTTAATTGAGCCATGCGCCTCTAGCATTGAGCACTTTTTTAGAGAAAGATAAAAGAAATAACGTAACATTGCCTCTTGGATTATAAATGGCCGGTAGCACATATTAATTATCTTTAAAGCTGATTGTAACGGTCGGTTAGACTTCTCAGAGAAAATAAAAAATAAAAAGTCAAGCTATAGTTGAGAATTTTAGGGGTTTTATTGCTAAAATTGAGTGAAATTCTTAGGTGAAGAGAGGAAGAAAGCAGAGTTTGATGTGGAAGGAATGATGATCTTGTGAGCTAGGCTCGCATCACGCCTTTGAAGTCTGCAATTGTATCTCAGCTGATTATCCTGTAATTTTATCTAAATATATTAATCAAATATTCTTCTTTTGAACTGAAGGCCTATTGAAATTAATGTCAATTTTGTGAAAATATATATATATACATACACAAACTCATATACAATGTATTAGTATATATATGTATATATTCTCAATTTTTTAACCTTTTGGTAAATAGGATGTGCATTTTAATAGGGCAAATTACAATCCTTTCGTTGCGGTTAGGTGAAAGTTTAAATTAAAAACTAAAGTGATTAATGGGATCAGATTTTGATGTACGAACTTGTTTATGTCTGATTCTAGGTAAGAAAGCTACGAGTGAGTTTTTCATCTATATCACTAATGAGATGATATATTTATACCGATTTTCAGAAATGATGGATTTTATTTTATTTTATTATTTTTTTTACTTCCAAGAAATGATGGATTTTTTATTACGTGTTTTAGGAGTGGAGTGTTTGCATTCTGATAGGTTGTGTTTTAAATTTCTTTAATTTAAGAAGAAAATATTAACACGACATTGACCAAAAAAAAGCACGCAGAGGACCACAAACATACTTCGGTTTTTGTTGGTGCCTAGAGTTTCAAATCCACATTCGATACTAGTGTTACACTTAAAAAGTAATTCTTTGGGTGCTCAAATTTATTTGTTTGTAATAGTTAATTCAAATTATCATTTAAACACAAAACATCCATCGGTTATTTAACTTGTATTGCACCAATTTAGGACATTACACTCACCCTCACCCCCGCCCCTTGTTGAGGACCTAACATCTTGTTAGAGACACAATTTGAATATCATTCTACCATACTCTAGGTATAGAACTTCAGGCATTTAAATGAGACTACTGTTATAAATTTAAAAAATAATTACTCGTACCTTCAAATTTAATAACCCAAAATAATAAAATTATTATTTAAACACATAACACACACTTATTACCTATTTTCCACTAACATGGGACATTTCGATAGTTATTTGTTGGATTACCTTAATAAGCTTGGGTTTATAGATTCCTAACCTAAATCTCAGTAGCTGTATCAACTTATCCGAAAATTGACATTATGTATCGGTCACTTTTTCTGCTTGAATTAAGTCTTGTTTACCTTAATAAGCTTGGGTCTATAGATTCCTTACTCTTCTTGGTAGCTGCTTTGATGCCCAGCGCATTTTGGCGCTTAGGCCATCTCAACCAGTCTTCCTATTTCTTTCTCTAAAATAAAGAGTGAAATAGGTGCCTCTTTATTTTTAAGAATTCCTATTTCAGTTTTACTTCAACAGTCTCCCTATTTTTAGCGTCACTTTTTATTTTAACTAACACATTGTTAAATATTTTTTAGATATTAATAGTTATGTTCCAATAATAATTGATAATATTGATATTAATAAATGGATAATATTGATATTATTTGTACTTTTTTTTATATTAAGTTTAGTTTATTTTATTCAAATGTAAAGCTTTTTCTGTTATTATATTATTTTTTGAAAATTTTTAAATAATATTCTAATTTATTTAATCTTTTAATTAATTGAAAATATTTAATACTGAATAGGGAGTTATACTTGGCTCCCTACATTTAAAGAGCCAAAATAGAAATTTAGGGTAGAGAGCCCCTTATCGAGAGGTAGTTGGAAACAAAAAGCATGCTTTGGCTCCCTATTTTAATTAAAGAGCTAAGAAAATGAGGCTCTTGGAGATGATTTTAGAGCAACTCCAACAGTTAACCAAAGTAGAGATGCAAACCTTAAATTTGTACTCAACAATCTCTTCAAAAACTTTGCCGAAAAAGGGAAATTCGTGCAAATGGTCCATATTATTTTTTTAACCAATTTAGTCCCCATTATTTCTCAAAAAATTTAAATTCATCATTTTTAATGAAAGTTTGATAATAAAGACTAACCGTGTAACTTTATGTAAATATGGATATCAAGCAGGCATTTTTTGGAACAATTAAAAAAAAAAATAAAAGTTCGGGACCATTTGTGAAATGGGTCCTTAACTCTATGATATATATATATATATATATATATATATATATATATATATATATATATATATACACGACTTACACGTCTCACGAAAATTTGATTTTTTCATGTTGGGTGGCATGGCTCACTACAAAATTATACTTTTAGCTAACATTTTCTTCTGAGAAGTGATTGATTGAATTTTTTCTATTTACCACAATATTAATGATACAACATATTCCAACACAAAAGAAATTGTTGTCCATATGTGATTGTATAGTATAGTTTCACAAAAATATCTAACACGTTATAGAAGTCCATAAACCTGACCAGAGTCTATATCTGGAAAGCCCATTTAGGAAATGGATCATTCGTCCCAAAGTGTAACAATACACAGACCACTATAACTAGCCATATATATCTATTTCTATTTTTTCCATTTTGCTGAAATTGGCAACGCCTCCAAGTCCACCTTTTCTTTTAAACTTAGTTTTGGGCCACTCAGGCCCGACAGTACGAAACTGGACTAGTGGAGGCAGAGTAACGTGGGCTTAGTTTGTAGCATAACATGAGCTCTTAGCGTTCCACATATATCCTTCTTTGTTCTTTCACTGAGTTTCTCCTGGCGACATTCATGTTGAAACAAGTCTTATTTAAATGACATGGTTATGTATTTTACTCAATCTAATGACAGTGAAATTGTCTCATCTCCTAAGCTTCAGAACCCCGCAATGTTTCCGACTTGAACTTACCTTTTATAAATAGGAAAATGTCTCCATGCTTTCTATACTTTTGGGCGAGAGACTACTAATAGTTAGCACCGAGTGTTTAAAACACTATGAGAAAACAAAACCTAATTACTGAGGAAAGATTTCAAAATACAAGACTTGTAATATGAGGTAGCACTAGCGTAGCTGCTATACACTGATTATAGCTTACTGAGAGAATCTTTCCCTAATTTGTTGGGATTGTGTCAGATTCTATTACAATCATCTTTTCTAAGGTTTTCGGAATGTTTCGGGACCCCGACCTTGGTTTTATATACCAAAATGGATGATGACGTCCCCAACCTTGGGTTCATGGAGACCTCAGGTCGGGTACCGAATAAAATTCCTCTTTGTCATGTAAAATAGTAACTTCGACTCGGTCAAGATTTATCCCACATCAATCATCATATACATGACGTTAAACTGGGCATCCAAGTTTTCTCCAATGAGGTGAAGAAAATAACTTGTTGTAGCCTCTTCCATGTAACAATTGTGATTATAGGATTGAGGACTTGTATTTGATCAAGAAATTGAAAGGGTACTGAAAGAGTTATTGCAGAATAAATATGAATAATTTGAGTAATCAATTGAGTTTGTGATGTGAACAAAAATTGTTCCAGACGATGTTGTAACATTAACTTAAACACTAGATCTGTCTTAGTAACTTAATAACAGGTTTCACTTAATGTTGCGACATAAACAGAGAACATACACAGTAGCAGAATAACGTAAAGTTGTAACAAAATAAAGAACACCAAGATTTAACGTGGTTCAACTGTGAAGCCTACGTCCACAGGAGCAACCCCTGGTCCAACAAATCAATTCATTAAAATATATCAAGTTACATCATCAATAGACTTACACAAGTAAAGATTCACTCTTGACTTTTGACGCTTCAATGAAGAACTCCTTAGTGAACTTTTGACTGAATCGGTGCATGTTTTGGAGTGTAACACTACACCCGTTAATTTACCAATTAGTAGTTGGGTTCAGTCGAAAAAACTAGTGGTTGGGATTTGTTGGAAAAGCTAGTGGTTGGACTCCGCTAGAAAACTCAGTGATCGAACTCAGCCAATAGAGTTTCCAAGTAAAAAAAAATAAACATAAAAAAAGGTGCAAAGAATTTTAGCATGATAGACTTGATTTAAACAAATACTTGTCTCGTTATCTATTTTCCTTTGGAAGTTCTATCATCTATTTAGTCATTGTTAATAGAGTGCAACGTACTAGTAAAAGTGAATTGCAAGGAATGATGTTTTAATTAACAGACGAAGAAGTAGATAGGTTTACTTATAATAAGCAAAGATTAGACAAAACTTTGATTTGTTTAGTTATTTAAAGAATTAATATCTTATTTTGTCTACAATTAATCAAGCAATCTTGGCTTCTTCTTCTGCATAAACTAATAATTTCCCCCTTTCTCTTCCCAATACCTTCCATCTCCACAAATTTTGAACGGGTAAGTTACCTGTTTAGTTTTAGTTGCATGTGTGTCTTTTCATTAAAACATTATTGCTTCCATAAGCACGTACTCTTTTCTTTTTTTTTTTTTGGGTAGGAAAGAAAACTTTATTAACACAAACACTAACCATTGTCTGAAGATTAATCATCAAATTGTTAAAACAAAAATAGATCGAAGGAAAAATTACAATCTCCTTAGAAGAAGGGAACGTATCTTGATTGTCATAACAATCAATTCGCCACATAGTTGGCTAGTCAACGAACATACCGAAATGTTTGGTCGTGATAATTAGAAGATAAGAGATATAGAATCGATGCGAATCGAATGAGAGAATTTTGAATCAACGTGAATCGTATGTGAATCGTATGTGAATCGTATGCGAATCGTAACAAATCGTATGATTCACTGAATTGTTCGTTATTTAGGCCACACTCACAAACTGCAACTTGTTTGCATATCCTGCTTTGTTGTTGCGCTCATTAATGGCGAAGTGTTCAAGATATTGTACCTGTGGATCGGTGCGATTCACAATTCAATACGATTTACGATTTGATACGATTCACGATTCAAAAAAATGACATTTCGATACACGATACAGTTCATGATTCGACAACTATGGATGTATTGATAATGTTATGATATTATGAACAAGTTTAAAACGATTGCAAATTATTAATAAAATTATAATAAAATAATGTGCAAAGTTTACAATCCTTATGATGTTATGATCAGAGTTTTCTTACTCCTCTAGACTTTCTGACTAGATCTTTGATTAAGGCTCTGTTTGGCCTAACTGTGAAATTTCAGCTTTTGAGTTGTAGAGCTTTTAGAGTAGAGCTTTTGTAAGAAGTGCTGTTGAACAAAAGCCGTTGACTATTTGGCCTATGTTAGACAATGTAGAGCTTTTAAAAATTTTGAGGATAATATCGAACTTTAAAAATATGGAGGGGTATATTTGCGAAAAAAGAAAAGAAAAATAGCTTTCCGCATTATGTAAAACAGCTTCGCAAAAGCTTTTTTTGAAAAGCTCCAATTTGGAGCTTCTCAGTTTTTAATTTTTTTCACATTCAACTTTTACCTAAAAGGACTTTCAAAAATGGGCCAAACAAGTTATTTTAGCTTCTAAACTCACAGGAAGCGCTTTTGAGTGTTTAAAAGCTAGGTCAAACAGAGCCTAAGAGTCTGATCAGTAAATTGTGCAGATTAGCTATTTAATTTTGGTATGAGGCAACTTTGGGATTTATGTGTGATTTATTAATCACCTGTAGCCCTCATTCCGTTACCATAGGATGACAACAAGTGTGAGACATTTTCTAAGATAAACAATAAACATTAACTTTGAATTATTGTTTTTCAAAGGGAATAGATGAAATTCGTAAATTCAAAGGGCGTACATGAAATTCCACTTAATTATTTTAACAATAAGCATTAACTTTGAATTATTTTTTTTGTCCTACAAGTACCTTTTACAATTGTGTTTGGCACGTTAAGTTTACTAGTCTATGTGATATTCACTGGTGGCCTGAGATCTTTGCTACCTTTTGGGAATTATAAAATAGAAAATTACAAAATTTTGTCAGATTTTAATGACCTAATCAGAACTTAATCACTCCAGAGTAAGTTTCGATCTTCCTTTTTCCTTTTTCTTTTTTTCTCTTGAGGTAGTGATATGCCACAAATACTCATCGTCGAGTCATCTTAAGTTGGCTAGATTGTTACACTAGATGTTCATCTTTTTTACGTATTCTTTTCTTAATGATAGAAAACATACTGAAAAAGTTATTTAAATTTATTTTAGGATTCAAACTCTAGAGTCTAAATGACATGAACTCGTTAGGAAAGATATAATTGGATTAATTAAATACAAGTTTTACTAAAGATTAATTCTACGAAAAATAGTCTTTTGGCTAATTTTATAACATGAGTCTCATAAAATTTTTCACGTATGTCTCAATGTTCCACTCTAACATAACCGCTTGGTGTCACCTTCCTTGCGTTTTCTTGGGTACAAAGGACTATCTATCCACCTTCCATCATCTCTTGTCTAGAGAAACGAAGCATAAGGATCACGCAAACCACAAGGAAGAAAACGTCTCAATCGCAAGACTATGCTGCAATATTTATTTATTTATTTTTTTCACATCCTCTCATGTTGAGGTCGGATTTGTTTGAGTTTTGCACGTGGACTATTTACAAACCAGGCGTGGGTGGATTTACCTTGGGGCTAGCCTCCACTAACTCTAAAAGCAAAGGTTTTAATAAGTGAGTTAGGGTTATATTTTTTAAAAAGGTATATATATTTTTAAGATATTTTTGAGTTAAAAAATTAATTTAGTTCCCATTAAAAAGAAATTATTCATATATGAATGTTAAATTGTATGTTTTTATCTCCCACTAAATAAAAATTTTGAATCTACCCTAGCAAACAGGATCATTTCCACATTAATTAATTAAAATTTCTAGAAATGAAAATTTATCTTGGTCAGAAATTACACGATGACATAGGAAGAAATAGAATTATAATACACGAATTGGTCAACACGCACATGATTCTTATTCGTACAGATAATGATTTGCTCGTGCTGGTGGCCTCCTTAGAGACAAATACTTGTCTCGTTATCTATTTTCTTTTTGAAGTTCTATTATCTATTTAGAGTCATTGCTAATAGACTGGTCTTACTGTTCTTGTCTTTTTTCATTCTTTCATCGAGTCCTCACGTCATTTATGATAAATTTCTGGTGGGATAGGAATTTATTCTGCTTATTGTTTTTAAATGGGCTTATAGGCCTCTGATCTATTAATCCATAATATTAACTCAAGTTATTACTTGATCCATTAACTAAACTTACTTTAACTGAAAATTTAATATTTGTCCGACATTCCAATTGGTTTGCGTGGTTTACATGCTTCTAAAAGAAATTGCACGTAGTAAAATCTCAAGTCCTGTCAGTAAGGTTTTTGATCCAATAATAATGTTACTCGCAATATACGAGAGGTTGCGAATTTGAATCTCACCTATTATCTTATACGATTTTAAACCTCCCTTAAATAAATAAATAAAAAAAACTCAAGTCCTCATGAGCCTGAACATATATTCGTTACTATAAAGAAAATAATGTTTTGCATTAAGAAATGTAAAAATCTATTACAGGTTCGAAGAAATTTATAAAGCAACGTGTTGACCTAAACAACTTTCTCCCCTCTTTGCGTATTGAAGCAGTTGCCACAGGACAGCCTTAGCAACGCTTGTATTAGATTCATACTACGTAGACTGCGTATGAAATCCCATGTTTAATTGCTTTTTGTATATGGAAGGTACGTTATTTGGATAATTTGGTGATCGAGTTACACATGCAGGATAATTTGGTGGTCAGACTCCGCTAAATAAGTTCCCACATCAATGGAAGATATTTTCTGAAGGATCCTCATACCAAGATATGTTTAGTTGTAAGAGGCCGAATAAGTAGGCTCTACTGATCAACTAAATTTTAAAATTACAAGGACTCTAGTTAAAAGGTTAAGTTATTAAAAAAAAATATATTATTGAAATGATTATAAAGTATACGTTATTTAATCCTTGTTGAAAAATTTGATTCCAGCCAAGCAAAGAAAAAAAAAAAAATTGAATGCACCCCCCTTGATATACATAATTCTTAGAAAAGCACGTGGAATATATATGAATTATAAATGACCTTTGTATGAGTCCTTTTCATGGTTTTTCGACTTTATATATTTCATTCAATTTTAACTGGCAAAGAAATGATGATGTGCTTGGTATAGAAAGTTAAGGGGGAACCTTGTGCTTGGTATTTTATTTCTTTTTCTTTTTTTTTTTGTTGTGAAAAATGGTAATTTTAGAACTTGCACTTGTTTTAGTACAAAATTTAGAGCTTAACTACAAGACCTTTAATTGAAGAGCTCATATTTTTATATAGGGGTGCCTTACACACCTTTAACTAACAATATCACTATTTATCCTATGTGGCTTCTTCTATTTTCTTCCAACTCCTATGTGACATATTTATTTTTATTTTTCGAACACCACATACAAACAATCCCCAAAAATCTTCAATTCATCAGTCACGTAAAAATTTTAATATTTTTCAATAGCTTTAATGTGCTATGAGATTAGTGGTTTATTATAATTCTACATTATGATATCTTTAGTAGGGTTAGTAGCCACTTTGGAAGATTACTATATAAAAGGTCATTTTTAATTAAATCCATGATGGGTGAAACTAATTGGAAGATTACTATATAAAAGATTCTTGGTGTCTCTTTCTCCACTCAGTCATACCTAATGTTTGTTTTGCCCATCAATTGACAAACATAAAAGTGTATAGAGTAAAGGGAGAGAAGATCAAGTTAGTCATAGGGTGTGTAATATAATTCAAGTTATACACTATAAAAGTTATTCATATGTAACCTTATATATTTTATCTTGTATTATTTAAGGCGATTCAACGCTATTAAGATATGTTTTATATTTAATTATTTTATAATGTTATAAGATATAAGCTAAAGATTCGATTCGTCTTACATATAATCCATTACTTTGATGTGGAAGAAATATGAATGAGGTGATCAGTGATTTAGATGAGTATATGAAGAACTCTTTGGCTTGGTTAAATTGTTGGAAGCTTACAATTACTTTTCTCAAAGGGATGACAAGGAAAGTAAGGTTACTTCCGGCGGATCAGGATACTAAAAAGTTAACAAGACTTGTATCTTTTTCTTTTCTTCTTTCGTCAAATGATATATCAAAAAAGTTACTATTACTAGCGAAAAGTTATTTATTTATAACTAGCGAAAAGTTACATGAAAGCAGTATTAAAGAATTCAATCATCTTGCATGGATAATCTGAATTACTCTAACAATTAGTTTTAGGATGGATCCTTATAAATAATTTTTAGGATGGAACATCAAAATTTCTCTAAACAGTAATTGAATTAGTCCAATATTATCCACTCACGTTTGGTCCATTCTTGTATTTGGTTTTGGTATGCAACTCTTATAGAACCCATCAATCACAGTTCTCATATAAAGGAAATGTTGGAGAATCCAATTGTTAAACATGAATAACCGAATTTTTAAAATTAATATATAAGATTTTGAATTACTTTTTTCTTTGAATAATGGGAGACTAAGCCAATTACAATGAAACTACTCGAGATTTTGAGTTACTTCACCTAACACAATAAGCAAAATATAAAAAAACACAGAGACACTTTTTCATTTGAATCCCTAAACATAATAAAGGTTGGTGCAAACCCACCTTTTTTTCTATCCAAGAAAAAAAAAACACCACTTCTAATTAATAAAAGCAAACATTGACCACAAGGAAAGCTCAGCCAATCCGTCTTCACCTTCCACTTTTCACATAAGTAGACCTAAAAATAGAACTGACTATTATATTGGATTAATGCTTGCCATTAGAATTGTGACGCCCACACTGACTAGACTGGGAGTGAATCAACTTGGAACGCATCGATCTGTGGGAAAACCCTAGGTTGATGAATCAAGGGTACTCTTCCAAACCTTTGTCCCACATGTGACCGTTACAGGATATTAATAACTTTCCAATAGAGAAAACTGCAAAATGAGCAAAATTTGGAGTAGAGAAAGTCACCTGCAGAAAAGCCAATGAGAAACAAATATAGAATGGGACGGAGAGAGTCTGATAAAAGAATGGAGTATAGAGCAGCCACACCAAGAGTACAAAAGAAGATTTCATACTTTTTTTAACAAGTTTGGCATAACAATGGGAAGGATTGCTCGTCAATGACATTCTCAACAAAACATAACATACCAACCAAAATATGAGGAGACTTGTTATGACGATGAGCATAGTTGCCGGGTGGGTCTCGAAGGGAAATTCCTTCTTGGCTAGGTATTTCAACTGCAAAAAGTTGAGCAGCATGGGGACAATGAAAGCTAGAATTGTAAGGAGAGTAGTCAAAACATTGTAGGTTTGCAAAGAAAGACAGTTCATTATCATCATATACATGACATTGGACTGGCCATACAAGTGTTCTCCAGTAAGCTGGTGAACAAAATGGTTTGTTCTTGTTTCGGCCATGAAATAATATGACTTGTTAAGAAGAGATATGGAAGATTTAGGACGAGTGAAATGAACAACCCGTTGGCTTGGTTAAATAGCCGAAGGTTGGAAGCTTACTAAAGAGTCAGGGGACCAATTTGTTTATAAAGTCAAAAAATTTAACCCCTATGCAAGGCACAAGACATGTATTTTTTTTCTTTTCTTTTCTTTTTTTGACAAAGTGATATATCAAACACCTTTGTCCCTCATGATATTAAACTGGCCATTTAGCCTCTGCCATATAAGTTCATCTATGAAGAAGAAAGACGATGATTTAGGCAAATTGATTAGTCGTAGATCAAGAAACAACAAGGGTTTATTTATAATTAACTAGCGAAAAGTTACATGAAAGCGGTATTGAAGAATTCAATCATCTTACATGGATGAATTAAAACTTTCAAGATTATTATATAATATTCTAGATTACTCTAACAATTAGTTTTAGGATGGAACCTTATGAATAATTTTAGGATAGAAAATCAAAATTTCTCTAAAGAGTATTTGGTATTAGTCCCCAATGTTATCCATCTACGTTTGGCTCATTTTTGTATTTGATTTTGGTATGCAACTCTTATAGAACCAATCAATCACAGGTCTTACATAAAGGAAGTGTTGGAAAATCCAATTGTTAAACATGGATAACCGAATTTTTAAAATTAATATATAAAATTTTGAGTTACTTCATCTAACACCAATTAACTTTAAAATGAAACATCAAAATTCTCAATAGAAAGAGGCAAACGTTCTATATATCTCATGGCCAGAATGACTATGGATGAATATTTGGCACAAAGGAGGAAAAATAAACACGAGACAGTATGGCCCGGAACCAATATATATATTGCGTGGTGAAGAAATTAAAACAATCAAGCACATGTACTCTTATGCAAGAGAAACAAGCTAACTTGGTGTGCTTCCCCCTTATGTGGAGACGTAAACATGTGATGCATGTCAATATTATTATCTGCCATGCACTAATCACATCTCTTCAAATAGTGGAAATTCTATCATTTTATTGCGCATATATTGTAGTTATAATAAGTAAAAGACCTAAACGCGTAAGTCTCATTCATATGTAAAAGACTTGTAGCAATCCGAACAAATTGAAAGTTTCCCATCTTTCGGAGCTTAACTTTAAAATCTTTAATAGAAGAGCTCATATTTTTATAAAAAGGATACTCTACACATTTACGTCTGAAAATTTATTCTTGTAAAAAAATTTGTAATAGCGATATAAATAGACTTAGGTGCAGAAATTGGAGCCTTAAAGGCATCCATAGCTAGATTCAGTGTCTGTAATTTATGACTTTGTATTCTTTTTGTTGAGCTTAATGAGAAGAATTTTGCTTTCCTAGCAAAAAAAAAAAAACTAACAACAGTACTATTTATCCTATATGGCCTATTCTTTTTTCTTCCAACCCCTATGTTGATTTATTTTTCTTTTTCTAAGTCCTATGTGATTTTTTTTTTTGAACACCACAAACAATCCCTAAATATCTTCAATTCATAAGTCACGTAACAAATCTTAACCCTTTTTAAAACTAGAAGAGAAAAAATACCGACATATATGTATGTACACACATGTACATATATACAAAGACTCACGCATGTATATATGTATCTTATACATAGTTGTCGAATCATGAATCGTATCGTGAATCAAAATGTCATTTTTTTAAATCATGAATCGAATCGAATCGTGAATCGTACCGATTCGGTCATAAATTTGAAACTAGTTGATATTTGACATATTATGTTTCTATTAACAGTTTTTAGTTGAGATTCTTTATTTGAATTAATATTAATATATGTTTTTGTTACTTTTCTAGATTGTTCACTACTTCACTTGTTCCTAGTAGCCCAAACAATTTCTGCATCACAATATCACACTATTTTTTTTGGTCGGAACAATATCACATTTCACAAGTGTCCAAACTAGTGCTCAAAAACTGTTGTAAACACAAGTGGTCCAATCAGTTACGAGTTTTGTGTCCCATTTTTTTACTAAAGTGGGCTTATTTTGTTAGCTACTTTGAAATATTTTAGGCTTTTAAATAAAAAAAAATTGACCCGAATCGTAAACGATTCAGTGAATCATACGATTCACTAACAATTCACACGATTCGGTACCGATTCACTTGCGATTCACGACGATTCACGATTCTCCTATCCGATTCGTATCATTTTTTTAGTGAATCGTATCGAATCGTACGATTCGAATCGCGAATCGTACGATTCTGATTACACTGATCTTATATACGAAAAACCTACTTGTTGGGAGTTCAACATTCTAGATAAATACTAGTGTCTATATGCCTGTGTACCTATGTTGGCGTTCCTTCTTTGTTGAATGATAGTTTCTGGTTAGTATCTTGTTGAAACAGAGTTAAAATAAATGAAAGAAATGCAGATGCAGAAAGTAAGGACACCGAGATTTAACGTAGTTCAACTGTACAGTCTACGTCTACGGGACCTCCCCTAGTCCAACAAACCTATTTCATTAATAAATCACAAGTTATAATCTCAATGGACTTACACAAGTAAAGACTCCCTCTTTACTTTGACGCCTTGATGACGAACTCGTTAATGAACCTAGGTTTGGCGAGCTCCCCTCGACTTGCGACGTTCTCTCCCGAGAACTACACCTTCTTCTTCCGAAGAATGAACAAAATAATAAACAAACAAAAACTCTTCCTATCAAAGATTAAAACAATAAACATACAGAAGCATAAATAAGTTGTTTGTTTCACAGTCTGCTGCAGCAATACATGGATTATCAGATTTCCTCTGTTACTGACTTCTGTTGCAGCACATCGTCAATCTACTACAGCGAAACCTGACAGCTCAAAATTCTCAAATAAATCCTCATTGTCAGCTCTGTTTCTCGTATCCTTTTCAGTCATGTGAGGCTCTGTATATATGCTGAATTAGTTGTCTAAATCTCCACAAGGGAATCCGTGCTTAGGCCTTGAGATTTTATGGAATGATTTTGTCTCCAAGCAATTATTGAATAAGACAACCTTCATTATTTGAAATAAGGAAACTTCAATCACCTTTAAGTAAATGTCAATTTATCTTTTCAACTCCCTTATAAATATGGTAAACCTGTCAATCAAAGTTTTCCAAACAGATATGCACATACCATAATTAAATTTAGTCAAAGTATAATTTTGGTAAAACACAAGTCAATTAATTTCACAGCACTTGTTGCAGCAAGGGGTGCAACAAGGGGCATAACAAGCTCCCCCTTTGACTTTGTTTTGGCAAAAAAGAATATAAGAGTAATAACACATTAGAGATAAAGAAAAGGTATCATCAATGTAACTATGTATCAGACAGAGCCAATGAAAACATAACACAAAATATATCAGAGTATCAAAGAAGAGTCAAGATTTAAAACAACCAAAATAAACTAACTGTATCAGAGCAACCAAGATAAACTAACTGGATCAGAACAGTGATAGGAAAAGAACAACACAAATATAAAGAGTTGTTCAGGATCAGAGCATGAGCATTAAACATAATCAGTAAACATAACAGTCCATTCTCCCCCTTTTTTGACAAACAAAGACAAGGGGTTAAGCATTTGGTGGTGCTGTCTGCTGCAACACAGCTTGGAACTGTTGTAACAATTTCCTCACATCAGCACTTGAGCTGGTGGTAGAGCCTACACCACCAGGTGCTGTAGCACTATGCTCCCTCTGAGCATCAGCTCCTGCTGCAACAGAAACGGGAACTGTAGTTCGCTTCTCCTGAGTACCTGCTTGATGTGAAATAAAACTGGTAAGCAAAACTTAAAGCAATTGAACATGCCACAGATTTGTCCGCTTAAAATTTTAGATATAAAACATCATAATAAAGTGGTAACTGCTCTAGCTCCTGTTGCGGCACCATTCATCAGAAAGAAAAGCTTTGCTGCGACAAAACCATTAGTTCTTCATCTTTAATGCAACAAAAACATAACTGACAGATAGGCAAAATTTGTGCTACAGCAAATTATGACTAGACTTTAGTGTCAAAAACTTGGTATATGAGATTATGCTGCAACATACGTCAACTAAATAAATTCCACACTTTGACGTTCAACCCTCAAGATTCTTTTGATTCTTTAAGAAAAAGATTCAGAATTTAAAAACAAACATATTCTCATGAGTATGAACTCTGAATCACCACTCAAGCTTCTACTGATCACATGCATAAATCAATCAAGAATTTCAAGAGTAGACCATGTGTGTGCGTGTTTCATGTTCAAGTCAATCTAGACGGTTCTCAACATTCATCATACCAGGTCAGATTAAAAGCAATACTTGTTCCAACATACCTGGTCCTCTAATTACCCCTGCAGGATTTTTATTTCCCTTTTTCTTTTATTTTTTCTCATTTTCATTCATTCAAAAAAAAAAATTTCTCTTGGTATGGTGGCTTTCACTCTAGAACCATTCTTTGTGGTCTTAGGTAGCCATTTCCATTCCAACTTTCGCTGCAATATCATGCATATGAGTTATCCTTTTGACAAAGTGCATAGAATTAAGGAATGAATCTCAAAGAGACTTCTCTTTGTTAGATCCCCAGTCGTCAAGTAAATTCACAATCTTTTCTTGTTGAGACTTCAATTTAAAATCCATCAAAATGACAAGTACATGACGTGCATTGATAATATGGTTCCACAAATAAAATCACTAGCTGATTTATACATATAATTTTCAATACTCTAGTGATGAACCAATACACATACACACAAATCATTTTATCTTATAGAGAATAGAAGCCTAAGGCTTTTCTCAAAGTCTCAAACCTTACAAAGTCTAGTGCCTTAGTGAAGATATCTGCTAGTTGATTTTCTATTGCAACATAGCTTGAAACGACCTTTGTATGCTCTACTGGACAAAATAACACTGATTTTCTTACCCAGACTTGTTTCACTTTTTGTTGCGACAAATTCGCTTTCATTTGTGGCGGCCTCCTAAAATCATTATGAACAAAGGGTTTAACAAACTTACATCTTTTCAGCATGTCAATGTACCTGTAGTATCGTGATCTGATATGTCCACGAGTGTAACAAAAATGACAAATTGGCACAAATTTCTTTTTCTTAAATTCTGGAATTTTACTCTCTACTGCACCTTTTGTTATAACATCAGTTGCGACATCAATAGTCTTGTCATTCTGTTTTGTTGCAATATTCGATTCCAACTTTGATTTTTTAGCTTCTTTGACAAACACAGTTTGACTTTTTGATGCTCCTCCTTGATAGCCCAATCCAATATGATCCCTGCAAGACTTTTGAATGGATAACATATAATCAAGCTTTTCTGTACCTGAGCTCATCATCTTGAAGCCTCGCTGAATCTGTGACGGTTCCTGCTGCAGCATGTCGGCTTTCTACTGCAACTCAGCCTTTTCCTTTTCAAGTTCGGAAATCTTGGTCAGTTGATCTTGATTCACCCTACACACGATAAGCTATTTTTGGTACATCGTTTTGTAGGTCCTTATAAACTTTTCTTCTTCATCACTGTCCAATTCGGAATCAATTTCACCATCTGACATAACTAATCTTGCTGCTAATGTTGTTGCAAATTCTGCTGCAACGGGTTCAATTTCTATTTCAGCATCTGTCACAGCATCTATCTCAGCATCTGATTGCGCTGCTACAGCACAGAACGCAACATAGTTGCTTGTGTGCTCTTCATCACTGCTGCTGCTATAATCTGATTCTTCATCGCTCCATGTAGCATTCATGGCTTTCTTTCTTCTTTTCAATGTATTGGCACACTCAGATTGAATGTGACCAAATCCTTCACATTCCCGACATTGAATTCCTTTATTCTTTTTCTTTCCATCAGCCATTTTTTCATTATGCTTCTTGGAAATTTCAGTATTTGCTGCAGCATGAGGGTTTTTACCAAAGCTAGTGAATTTCATAACTTTAGCTTGATTTTTCCATTTTTTAAACATCTTTTTAAAATTCTTTGTTAGAAGGGTCAGAGATTCTGTCAATTCACCATCATCAGACAGACCTTCATCTTTTTGTTTCTGAATTTCTGCTTGAAGTGCAATGGTCTTTTCCTTTCTTTTCTGCTTGAATTTCATCTCAAATGTCTGTAGAGACCCCATAAGCTCATCAAGCTTCATGGTATCTACATCCTTTTCTTCTTCTATTGCTGCAACCTTAATGGCAAATCTATCCAGAAGTGATCTCAATGTTTTTCTTATCAACTTTGAATCTGAGTACTTTTCTCCCAATGCAAAATCTTTGTTTGCTATGTCACAAAGTTTAACATTAAATTCAGCAATGGTTTCATCTTCGTGCATTCGCAATTCTTCAAACCTTGTTGCAAGTATTTGCAATTTCAAAACTTTTACTGTAGCAGTACCTTCATATGCCGTTTGCAAGATTTCTCAAGCTTCTTTCGCTGTTTCACAAGATGAAATAAGCTTGAATTGATTCAGATCAACGACATTAAAAATATCATTCAATGCCTTTGAATTGTTGGTGGCTGCCATGTCTTCAGCTTTGGTCCATTACAATTTAGATTTTTTCTCAACAGTGCCTTCAACAGTTGTGGCAGTAGGGTGTTCCCATCCACGTAACACAGCTCTCCAAGTAGCTTCATCAATAGCTTTAATGAAACCTTTCATCCGTGCCTTCTAGTATGAATAGTTTGTGCCATCGAGAAGATGTGGTTTATTGATTGATCTGTCATCACATAGAGTGTCCATATCTACAAAAATAACCAGAAAAACTCTTCCAAAGATCTAATTGAGTCAGTTCAGTAACCTGCTCTTGATGCCACTTGATAGTTTCTGGTTAGTATCTTGTTGAAACAGAAGTTAAAACAAAAGAAATAAACGCAGATGCAAAAAGTAAGGACACCAAGATTTAACATGGTTCAACCATGCGGTCTACGTCCACGGGACTTCCCCTGGTCCAACAAACCTATTTCATTAATAAATCACAAGTTACAATCTCAATGGACTTACACAAGTAAAGACTCCATCTTGATTTTGACGCCTTGATGACGAACTCTTTAATGAACCTAGGTTTGGCGAGTTCCCCTCGACTTGCAACGTTCTCTCCCGAGAACTACACCTTCTTCTCTCGAAGAATGAACAAAACAATAAACAAACAAAAACTCTTCTTATCAAAGATTAAAATTATAAATATAGCGAAAACATAAATAAGGTGTCTGTTTCATAGTCTGCTGCAGCAATACATGGATTATCAGATTTCGTCTGTTACTGACCTTTGTTGCAGCACATCGTCAATCTGCTACAGCAAAACCTGACAGCTCGAAATTCTCAAATAAATCCTCGTTTTTAGCTCTGTTTCTCGCACCCTTTTTAGTCGTGTGAGGCTCTATATATATGCTGAATTAGTTGCCTAAATCTTCACAAGGGAATCCGTGCTTGGGCCTTGAGATTTTATGGAATGATTTTGTCTCCAAGCAATTCTTGAATAAGACAACCTTCTTTATTTGAAATAAAAAAAACTTCAATCACCTTTAAGTAAATGTCAATTTGCATTTTCAACTCCCTTATAAATATAGTAAACCTGTCAATCAAAGTTTTTCAAACAGATATGCACATACCATAATTAAATTCAGTCAAAGTATAATTTTGGTAAAACATAAGTCGATTAATTTCACAGCACTTGTTGTAGTAAGGAGTGCAACAAGGGGTGTAACATTGAATTCAAAAAGGGTTAAAATTTATGATGTTGATTGATGGATTGAAAAGATTTAGCGATTATTTTATGTGGTTCTTGAACGACAAAAAGAGGCCATTTAAATGTTGAAAAAACAAAATGTCGTGTAGGAGTTGAAAGGAAAAAGTATCAAGCAATTGTAAGTCTTCAAAAGACTAGCTAGTAAAAGTGTGTCTCTAATAAGAGACTATGAAAAAGGCGCTAATCATATATTCAAATAGTGGAAATTCTATCATTTTGTTGCACATGTGTCTAGTAATGTTAATTTCGTACTATTACTGTCAATTTTGTAAAAATGTCTATATATGTGTTTGTCTTTTAAAATTTAGCTCTTATGGGCTGCGCCAAAGAAGTGGTCATCTAATGAAGGATAGTTGAAATTTTTGACATAACAGATATAACATGCAATATATGAGCAGACTTGAATTGGCTATAAACATTGTTTCCGGATGTGCCAGAATATTGTAGCTTTGCAATCAAAGATAGTTCATTGTCATCCTATACATGACATTAAACTGCCCATAGAAGTTCTCCTCGAAGTGGTGAAGAAAATGGCTTGTTCTTGTAGCCTCTGCTATATAAAGCTCTCAACTATGAAGAAGAAAGATGATAAGCATGCAGATGGATTTATTTATAATTAGCAGAAGGTTAGGGGAAAAAAAACCGTTCGAGTCCGAGTAGGGCATGTCATCTTCTAAAAAAAAGAAATAGATCTTATAATGAATGCAATTCCTGATTTCTATTTTGTAATTAAAATTAAGGGACATTTCCTTTTTTAAGATTTTTTATGATATTTTCAACCTTAGGGCATGTCATTTATTTAGTTAGTTATAAAAGATCATATTTTAAAAAGGAATGAATGAACTTTAAAGAATCAAAAGTTTTGGATTTCTCTCAAAACTGCACAGGACTATTGTAAGATGTAGAGTGGCCCCCACATATGTAGGGCCCATTTTGTTTTTCTCACAACCACTCCTGTGTTGAAGAACACAAAAGTTTGCTGTGAGAATGTGGAAAAGTAAAAGGTTATAACTTTTTCAACTTTCCCATCATGCATCTTAGCAATCTTAGTCAACAAGCAAGATTAATAATATATGCTTTAGAATGTAATTATTTTAGCCTCAAATATACTAGACATAAAATAAATAACTACTTAAAATTATTACTTAAATTCATAATAAGAATTTATTAATTATACTCTCATCCTGTGGCTTATTGGTATACCAATGTAATTGTATATTTTTTTTTTGGTAGTTGTACTTAAAGCATCTGAAAGATCACCTACTTAAGGAAAACTCTTCAATTAGTTTGGATTGATATCAGTTTGTGAGATAAAAAAGTGAATCCTACATGTGTGTGGGGCTCATTAAATGTGAAAAGACTGATATCAGTTTAGACTGATTGAATAACAACTCCCTACTTAAAACATCCTCTTTGGTAGGCCCTAACAAATATATTAGGCCTTGACACCGATTTTGGGTCCTACCAAACTCCAATCACATCCCTAATAACTTTCATGGTTTTACCCCATTACATGTCAGCTAAAAGACAACACAATAAATATTTATTAATTAGCACATAAAGCATGAAATCAGATAGTGGACTTTAGTGTACAATGGAGAATATGTATTTATTTATCCATATGTACAAGTATGTAATTTCAAACGATAATAGGTCACATGTAGATGAATATGAATAAATTAAGGGACTAACATTGATATCATGTTAAAAATCATGATCTCAGAGTTGTTTCTTGGTCCAATCATATTTATCTACATGACTCATATGTCTCCTGTCTGTCTATTTTGTTTTGCTCTCGTTAACTTGTTTTTCCCTCAATGTTAGCTCGTTTCTCGGTTCTCACCCTCAATAAATAATATAATAAACTCATGTTTAATAGTTTAAACTTTTAGATGAGGTAGTGATTTAATATACTATTAATTCTCATCGTCATCCATTTAGAAATATTAAAACTGACTGACATGCAAGGCTAAATAAATAAATAAAAAAAAACAAATCTCGCATGCACGTTTAGAGATAATAAACAATGTAATAAACTACTCTATAATAGTTTAAACTTTCTTATTCTTAATCTGAATCCTATTTCTACTACAAGGTGATAAATTAATACAAATGAAAAGAAACAAGAATAATGAGAAGTTTCTCTTTTTTTGTATCTATTCAATACATATTTGTTATAATTTATAGTAGTTCTTCAATGACTATTTACTGAAAATCCATAACAAATGCAATTGATGAAGCTATTTACAACCATAAACGCTGCAACTAATAAAGCTAAAATCTTATGCAATGAAAATGTGATCTTAAGATCATCTTCCTCAAATCTGTTCGTCATATTAGGACAGAATTGTGGTAATCAATTTTGAATCAATCACAGCATATTAATTGCAATTTTGATATGTAATCTTGAAGAACAAACTTTCCATTTATTTATTTCAAAGAATATCTTGTAGGGGGCAAATCTTAGAAGTCCAATGGGCCCCTACAAGACTTTGATGGCACATATTCAACTCGATACCAAGTGGTACGTCAAGGGGCCAAGAGAGTTCCGTACTACAATATAGACAAAAGGCTAATCGTTGATGCATTCGAGTAGACTTAAAAGTAGCTTCAAACATGGTTAAATTAAATGATGTGCCTTGAATGGTGACACCTTCTTTTTCTTGATATATATGCTTAAATTCCACAAAGTTGAGCATGATAAATGGACAGTCATTATATAAATAAATAAATATATATATATATATATATATATATATATATATATATATTTGGATTAATTATTTTAAATCAGAAAAAAGTCTAAATAGTTATAAAATTCTTGATTTGTAACGTGACACGTTGTTACGATCTTTTTAACATGGATGTATTTTTTTTTTTTTTTGGGAGCCAAAAAGCTGAAATTAGACAACTATTGGGTATATCATGTTGGGTTTTTCGTTTAATTCTAAGGCCAAGTTGAGTTGGTAATTATTTTCTTCAGTAACAAGCTTAATTACTTGGTGTGCTTCCCCACTATAATCATATCTCTTTAGTGGAAATTTCTACATAAGCACGTGATCATGTCAATATTATTATCTGCTATGCACTAATCATATCTCCTCAATAGTTGAAATTTCTACATAAGCATGTGATCATGTCAATATTATTGTCTGCAATGCACTAATCATATCTCTTCAATAGTGGAAATTCTATCATTTGTTGCGCATATAATTTAGTTCTGTTAATTTTGTAAACATTATTAGTATTACTGTCAACTTGATAATTACAGAGCAATTCATCAAAGCGTTGTCCCCTAGCGCCTCACACATCGACTGGAAAATTAGCTCCATCATCAACGATGTCACATTCAGGTCCAGTTCTCTCATGCTAAAAGATGTAAAAATGCTGCAACATATCGTGGATTGCTAGGAAAGTTGGGTCTAACTTTGTGACACTCGATCTCATATTGATTCTTGACCAAAAAAAAAGGATCTTATATTGATTCTTTAAAAGATTTGTGTTTAATTTATAATAACTTTAATTCTTTATTATACTGTAAATATGAACTTAAATATTCTCAATCATTTGATTAAGTTCAATTTATCAATATACTAGTAATTACACTTGAGTCACAACAGAAGATATAATGACAAGCTGTACACTTCGTCTTACAGTAATTTTGTACAGTTTATGTTCAATTTATAATTTGACTACGTATACAAGTTACACTTTTGGCTGACCTTTCTCCTTTATGAATTGGGTGAATGCTTTGTAATTGCCACTATATCAATGATACAACATATTCTAACAACATATTTTCCCATGTCACTATTGGTAACCGCTTGGTGACGGTTTTTTTCGTCTAATACTATGCTATCACCGTCCGGTTACAAAATTGGCGTTAACATTTCTCGTCACTAAACCATTGCCGTTTTGGTGATGACATAGCAACGGTCTGTCATAAAATTTAATTTTTTTGTAGTATTTGCTTATTAATTAACACATAGAGCATGAAATCAGATAGCGGACTTTAGGGTGCGTTTGGTTCGCGGAATGTTACAAGATTTTTGGGAATGTGAAGTCTGGAATATGATATTCTCATATTTGGTTCGCGGAATTAAAAAAAATTTCTAAGAATGTCACATTCCTGGGAATGCAATATTCTCATAATTTAGCAAATTTCTATTCCCATGTGAGGGGGTGCAAATATCACATTCCCAAGTCTTGGGAATAACTTTGAAAAAGTAAAAGACCCAAATATCCATTTTATAAAATATAAAATTAAAATAAATACAATAAAATAATTCAAAAAATAAAATAAAAAAATAATAAAAAATAAAAAAATAAAAAATAAAAAATAAAAAAAGATAAAATAAAATAAGGTAAAAATAATAATAAAATAATAAAATTAATTAAAATAAATAAACAAGATAAAATTAAATAAAAGTAAAAATAAAACAAAATAAAAAAAATAAAATAAAATAAAAAAATAAAAAATAAATAAATAAAAAAAAAAAAAAAAATAAAAAAGAAAATGATAAAAAAGAAAAAGAAAAATAAAATAAAATAAAATAAAAATAAAAATAAAATAAAATTAGAAAGAAAAAATTAAAATAAAATTACACAAAATAATAAATTTAAGTTTCTAATTTTGAAATGTCAAGTTAAAATTTATAAATTATAAAAATAAATTTACTTTGGTTGTATTAATACGTTAAATATATTTTTACTCGCATATTAGCAAAAGTATGCAAAATGTATCATTTTTTTTTTGGCTAAGTAAATGCAAAAGGTATCATTATTTGTACACTTTGTTTGATATGCTTGTTTTTTTGAGTTAGAGACATTATTGAAAATTTGCTTAATATTCCTAAGAATATTGAGTTAAACCAAACATAATAAAATAATATTTTAATGAACTTGACATAATATTCCTAGGAATATTTTTAACAAACCAAACACTTTTAATCACAGTCCAGGGAATAGGAATATTTTTAACAAACCAAACACTTTTAATCACATTCCAGGGAATAACATTCCTGAGAATGATATTCCCAGGAATATCATTCCCGGGAATGAAAAATTTATCCGTGAACCAAACGTCCCCTAATGTACAATAAAGGAAAATATCTTTAGACTTCCTATTGTACCATGAAGGAGAATATCATTTTTACTTCCTGTAGTCGTTCGAACTTCTAGAAGACCAGGCCCAGATGTGCCGTATATGATGGCGCTTGTGGAAACAAACTCGTTAGAAGTTCTAATCATTAATTACTTAATTATAAAAAAATAAAAATAAAAAAGTTTATTTGCTGCTAACTAAGATATGGACAAAGTCACAAAAATATTTTTTTTTCAAGTCTCGCTGGTTATGTTGTACGATATTAGACTTCTCTTAAATCTAAAAATTAAATTAAAATAAAAAATACTGTCTTAGAACCTTATGCCATGCAGGCAAACTAAAAAAATTGGAAAAATAAGGAGCACTAAAAGTGAAGACTCTATAAAAATCAATCTAGCTCAATAATTTTGGCTATCATCTTGTTAAGTGATCACCTCACATGAGAGAGAAGTTTGTTATATATATATATATATTGTTCACATCTTCTCATGTTGAGGCTGGATTTGTTTGAGTTTTGCACGTTGACTGTTTTAATATTTTTATTTTAAATGGGTGGGAGAAAAAGATTTGAACCTATAACATTTTAATATCTAGACTCTGATATTATGTTAAATGACTACCTCATCTAAAAATAAACTGTTATAGAGAAATTTATTATATTGACGAAATTCCTCTACGTAATTCCATTATTTTGGCTAGCATGATTCTCAGAGGAAATGAAAAATCAAACAAAAAATAGCAGCAGGCCCTCGAACTCCACTTTGCTAGTAGAAGATATTTTCATGAAAACTTTATAGTATACGCAATTCTGAGAAAAATGCGTTTGAAATATAGACGACATTAATTCATTGCCGTATTCCTATTATTGTCTAATATATTTTATTTGTTTTTATTTTTCATTTTCTTGTTCTTTTATACCAATATTTTATTTTCCTCTTCACTCGAGTTTCATTTAGGAGGCACGAAATACACCTTACGTATATACATATTGTTAGTTACCTATATACACACACGAATATAGTTAAAAGTCAAGCTATAGTTCAGGAATGTTAATTGAGCCATGCGCCTCTAGCATTGAGTACTCGTTTAGAGAAAGATAAAAGAGATAACATTGCCTCTCGGATTATAAATGGCCAGTAGCGCATATTAATTATCTTTAAAGCTAATTGTAACGGTCGGTTAGACTTCTTTTCAGAAAAAATAAAAAGTCAAGCTATAGTTGAGAATTTTAGGGGTTTTGTTGCTAAAATTGAATGAAATTCTTAGGTGAAGAGAGGAAGAAAGCAGAGTTTGATGTGGAAGAAATGATGATCTTGTGGGCTGGGTTCGCATCACGCCTTTGAAGTCTGCAATCGTATCTCCAGCTGATTATCCTGTAATTTTATCTAAATATTGTTGGTATAAATTTATGTATATAATTTGTGTGTTTGTATAAAGTAGATATTTCAACTGATTATTTTTATATTGCATAATCAAAATTTCATGCTATTATTATTTATAATAAATTAAACTTGAAAAGAAAACTTACTTGTGATATAATACTAGAAAAATGCAAAATGAAAATGGTAAGACCGAGGCCTAGATTGGATCCAATCTTTTTAAGACTTTATTGCCTCGCTACGGTGCTTACGGTCTCTTGACACAAGTCTCCCAAGATACAACGGTCTTCATCTGACGTAGGAGCACTCCAAATTATTCAGTTATAGCGAATCAAATAATGTAGAACTCTCTCTCTCATTTTTTGCATATGAATGTTGTAGGAAAAATTAATTAAAAAAAAAAACAATCTTCTAAAAATACCAGTGCACTTGGTATTTATAGAATTTCTCATGCCTATTCGGAAAAGACACAAAACCCTTTATGACTAGCCATGTCCATTCGGAGAAGAGATATGATTATTAGGAAATAATCCAGAATTTTTGGAATTAAATTAATGAATAATTTTAACCAAAATTCAAGCCCCAATTTTCCCAATCAATTTATCATTTGTTTTAATCACAAATGACAACAATCCCCCACATGAATGAAAATTGGCTAGTCAAAATGCGCAAAAACATGCAGACACAAGAGAGAGTTCAATTAGAAGATACCACATCAAGATAGGTAGCCAAAAACCTTGAACCTTCTTTAGGGAAGAACTATCGAATTTACTCGCTAACCAGTGAACGCGATGTCTTGAACTATTCAGCTTTTTGTGTAAACCAAGACAACAGAATTCACACAGTATCCTCATGACATTATTTGAGGTTCTCATGGTTGTGTCTATTTTGGCTCTGAACAAATCTTGGTTTTCATGAGTACTCTTCGAAAATTCAACCTTTAGAATTTTTGTAGGAGCGGCCCACTCCCTACTCACATAGGTGATTTCTTATTAAGAGTATCATGCGGTACCCCACTTGAAGTTTTTCAAGATATAAGAACCATTAAAAGCATAGCTTAACCTGGACTTTTACATGTAGCACTGTCTGCTCGTCATAGGAATAGGTAGGAGGTTTACCCCCCACAGTGCTTTAACTGAGTCGCAGTTGCATAATTCGGTTTTCCCTTTGAACCTAGATCTTGGGATCTCCAGTCAGCTAGGTAGGGTTTCCATTATAGCAACTCTGTAGATATAGGCTTATTACCTATTCCCCTCAACGAA